>CM051263.1:9696320-10123820 GCA_027921565.1 Artemia sinica | reverse complement strand
CGGCCCACTTTTACCCATGAAGATGAAGTCAGAGGGGTGTGAAATTTTGCACGTTTCTTAGTTGGTGCTTGGGCTACAAAATACGATCATCGCTGTCTCTCTGCGACCGCTAGGACCGGAAATCGCCTAACATTGTGGTGGGTCGCCTCTTTATAGAGGCACAAGTGTGCCTCCTTGATAGATGTATCAAAAGAATCGGCTTTTTATGCTGATTTCAAATATATAAGTTTCTTTAAGTTTAGTATTAGTGGCATTGGGTCAATCTAAGGTAGAAGACAGGTAGGACATTACTGTGTCAATCTAAGGTAGAAGACAGGTAGGACATTACTGTGTCAATTAAAGGAAGAAGACAGGTAGGAAATTACTGTGTCAATCATAGGCCGCGCGCTAGCGCTGCCTAAGTAAAGAACGATGTGGGCATAATGTGTTTTTTTTTTTCAGCCGGGCAGTTCGTATCGAGGGAGTTGTCGTAGAAACTTCGAAAAGGGCTCATTGGATTGGAAATTGGAGTGGCTAGTGCCATTTTTAGTAGTCAAAGGTGACTGGAGGGAAACTAGCCCCCTCCCCACGCGCATATCTATTCCCCCAAACACATCCAATCAAAATTTTGAGATAGCCATTTTTTCAGCGTGGTTAATTTCCAAATAGAAAATATGTTTTTGAGGAGGACAATCCCCCACAACCCTCAAGGCAAGGGTTTTAAGTTATGCCCTGGAGCATATAAGGTTTTTATAGAAGACGTTGTCGTAGAAACTTCAAAAAAGGCTCATTCGATTAGAAATTCAAAGGGCTAGTGCCCTTTTTAATAGTCGAAAGTGATTGGAGGGCAACTATCCCCCCCACGACCATCATTCCCCCAAACACATCCAATCAAAATTTTGAGATAGCTTCAGCGTAGTTGATTTCCAGACAGAAAATAGGTTTTTGAGGAGGACACTCCACCACAACACTCGGGGCAAGGGTTTTAAGTTATGCCCTGAGGGCATATAAGAACGATGTTGGCACAATGTGCTATGTATTATTTTTTTCCTTTAGAGCAGGGCACTTCATATGGAAGAGGTCATCGTAGAAACTCCAAAAGGGGCTCATTCGATTGGAAATTGAGAGTTCTAGTGACCTTTTTACTAGTCGATTGGAGGGCAACTAGCCCCCCCCCCACGCCCATCATTCCCCCAAACACATCCAATCAAAATTTTGAGATAGCCATTTTGTTCAGCGCAGTTGATTTCCAGATAAAAATTTGTTTTTTTGGAGGACACTCCCCCACAACCCTCGGGGCAAGGGTTTTAAGTTATGCCCTGGGGGTATATAAGGTTTTTATAGAAGACGTTGTCGTAAAAACTTCAAAACAGGCTCATTCTATTGGAAATTCGAAGGGCTAGTACCCGTTTAATAGTCAAAAGTGATTGGAGGGCAACTAGCCCCCCCCCCAACCCATCATTCCCCCAACACGCATCCAATAAAAATTTTGAGATAGCCATTTTCTTCAGCGTAGTTGATTTCCAGATAGAAAATATGTTTTTGAGGAGGACATTCCCCCACGACCCTCAGGGCAAGGGTTTTAAATTATGCCCTGGGGGCGTACAAGGTTTTTATAGAAGGCGTTGTCGTAGAAATTTCAAACAAGGCTCAGTCGATTGAAAATTCAAAGGGCTAGTGCCCTTTTTAATAGTCGAAAGTGATTAGAGGACAACTAGCCCCCCCCCCATGCCCATCATTCCCCCAAACACATCCAATCAAAATTTTGAGATAGCCATTTTGTTCAGCGTAGTTGATTTCCAGGTAGAAAATTTGTTTTTGAGGAGGACACTCCCCCACAACCCTCCGGACAACGGTTTTAAGTTATGCCCTGGGGGCATACAGGGTTTTTACAGAAGGCGTTGTAGTAGAAACTTCAAAACAGGCTCATTCGATTGGAAATTCGAAGGGCTAGTACCGTTTTTAATAGTCGAAAGTGATTGGAGGGCAACTAGCCCCCCCCCCCACACCCATCATTCCCCCAAACACATCCAATCAAAATGTTGATATAGCAATTTTGTTGAGCGTAGTTGATTTCCAGATAGAAAATATGTTTTTGAGGAGGACACTCCCCCACAACCCTCAGGGCAAGGGTTTTAAGTTATGCCCGGGTGCATATAAGGTTTTTATAGAAGGCGTTGTCGTAGAAACTTGAAAAAGTGCTCATTCGATTGGAAATTCAAAGGGATAGTGCCCTTTTTAATGGTGGAAAGTGATTTGATGGCAACTAACCCCCCTCTCATGCCCACCTTTTCCCCGAACACACCCAATCAAAATATTTAGATAGTCATTTTATTCAACGTAGTTGAAAGTTTTGAAAATTAAGTCTTTAAGGATGACAACCCCTCCCCCCGCAGCCCTCAGGGTTCTAATCATAGGCAGCACCATCGCGCTGTCAAGTAAAGAACGGGGACACTCGAGAACGAGACAAGAAACGGGGACTAAGTAAAGAGGAAGAAACTCCCCCACAACCCTCAGGGCAAGGGTTTTAAGTTATGCCCTGGGGGCATATAAGAACGATGTTGGCACAATATATTATTTATTAATTTTTTCCTTTAGAACAGGGCACTTCGTATCGAAGAAGTTGTCGTAGAAACTTCAAAAAGAGCTCATTCAATTGGAAATTGGAGTGGCTTGTGCCCTTTTTAATAGTCGAAAGTGATTGGAAGGCGACTAACACCCCTCTCACGCCCACCATTTCCCCGAACACATCCAATCAAAATTTTGAGATAGCCATGTTGTTTAACGTAGCTGAAAGTTCTGGAAATTCGGTCTTTGAGGATGACACCCCCCCCCCCCACAGCCCTCGGGGTAAAGGTTGTAATTTATGCCCTGGGGGCATATAAGGTTTTTATTGAAAGCGTAGAAACTTCAAAAGGGCTCATTCAATTGGAAATTGAAAGGGCTAGTGCCTTTTTTAATAGTTGAAAGTGATTGGAGAGCGACTAACGCCCCTCTCACGCCCACCATTTTCCCAAACACATCCAATCAAAATTTTGAGATATCCATTTTGTTCAACGTAGTTGAAAGTTCTTGAAATAAGGTCTTTTAGGATGATAACTCCTTCAGAGCCGTCAGTGCAAGGGTTGTAAGTTATGGCCTGGGGGCATATAAAGTTTATATAGAAAGTTGTTATAGAAATTTCAAAAAGGGATTCAAACTAAATGTTGCCATAAGATTAAACCAAAATGCACTGTGTTAATGCTAATTCCCAATAAGGCATCTCAGCAGTATCCCAAGAACGACTGAGGGTATTATGTTCAAACTTTCGGGGCTGCTTCTGCTCTTAAAATTTAACCAAATCAAAATAGCGTAAGTATATCCAAGCTATCAAAGAAAGTAAACAGATTTTCTTGCGAATGGTACCAAGTTTTCCATTTCAGGTCAACTAGAGGAGGTATGAAACTAAATTAAACAGTACTATTTGTCTCCAGATTTTTAAGAGGGTGTATGTTGTTAAAAATTGCTGAAAATTGTTCTCCAGCATACAAAAAAACAGGGCAAACTATAAATTCTTAAAAAAAATGAAAAGATTTAAAGTATTATTTTCCTTTTCTCTGAAAAGACTATGTCAATATAAAACGAACAGAAATTAATTTAAAAAAAATTTAAAAATAGATGTAAAAAGCTGAGCGAAAAACTGATATCAAGAGGTTTTTCTGCCAAAAAAATTAGTTGGCAATTCAAAAAATTTAGTTTTATGTATCATGAACTTTTAAGTAAATATACAAAAAACTGTAAAGAAATATTGAATATTTTAATATAATTTCTCTTTCGCTTTTCTTTTTTGGAATTTTGAATTGGTAGATGGTTTTCAAACAAGCTTGAGGATCTTTAAATTTGTAATTGGTTCCAGATACCAATAAGACACATCTGGACCAGTCTTTATTGTTCCAGAATGGTCTCTGCTCAGTGACCTCTGGGATTTTATTAAGGAAACATTGAAACACTTTTTGTATGTAATTTTTAATAGCTTGACTAGTATGCATGTATTTCACAAGTTTCAACTGACATAGGGATACCAAATAGATCTTATGGTAGAGGCTCCACTGTGCCGGGTAAAGAAAGTAAAGCCTCGAAACCCGTTAAGGCAGGTGGTATTTCTTCTGATGAGCCCCCTAAATGGAAGGTTCTACTTGGAAATATTTCGCTAGATTTAAGGTGCTTTTGCTTGTAAATTTACAACGACTTACATTTATTGATGACGACTTTGCATGGATTTGGACATTTCTATTTGGTTGATGGTTCGGGTATACTGTTGGGTCCTATGTAGTTGGATAGATGGGTAAGGTGAAAGCCTCGTTCAAGTGCGCATTTGTCTCAATTGCTGGATTAGGACGACAGTTTTTTTTTTTTTTTTTTTTTTTTTTTTTTTTTTTTTTTTTTTTTTTTTTTTTTTTTTTTTTTTTTTTTTTTTTTTTTTTTTTTTTGCCAAGTAATTACCTCTTAAACATAATATACTCATATTTAGTAATCAAACTGTATAAAAGTAAAAAAAAAATTATATTTTTGAAGTTTTTGTTAGTAGCGGGCGCCAAATTTAAAGAAAAGAAACATGGGTGTAAAATCAGCAGGTATGAGCTGAAAAAAATGTGGCACCAAACAGCTTAAGAAAGTGTAGCTTTTCTTTGAAGGCTAGTTGTGTTTGGAATCAGCAGACTATTAGTACTTGATTTGTAAGGACGAGAAGCTGATCGGCGTGGCAACGCTGACAAAAGAACTGACCTAAACACTTTCATACTTTTGAAACAACCAAAAGAGAAAATAATAGAAAATGGCGTTTTCAGATATGAATAGACCTGAGACAGATCAGGGGGGAAGGAGAGTATTCTATTGATGTCCTTTGTACTTCGACACTACCGAATTGAAAGGATGGTGTAATTCAAAAAGGCAAGCTGCACAACACACATTTTACAGGAAATGGAAAAACTACAAAATTTGTTATTTCCTTTATTAGGATCCAGTTGTTTGTGAAAGGAGTTTTTAGGCATTTAGATACGGCCGAAACAATGTTGACATCAAAAGCTTTATTTCCCAGCTATTCATGTGAATTAAAATATAGTATGTAACGCATTTTGGAAAGAAAAACTTTAAATAATATAAGAATCAAATATAATACGAGAAAAAAAAAAACAAACCAGTGGATGAACCTGGCTAACTTAAAAGACACACAGTAATATAGGGCGAAAATGTCATCGTTTCCTTCGAATTGCCGGAGCTGGCAATTCCAATACCTGACAAAAAGGTATGCAAAACACTAAGACATCTTTCCATAAAATAAATAATAACAACAATAATAAATTTAAAAAATATATAACAAGGAAACTTATTTCACAGGGGGGGGGGGGTCAATCCGGTGCACCCGTCTCCTATGTTTTACATTGAATCGACGAAATTTTTAATAGACCCTTCAAGGGGTTACGTACTTCAAGGGGGCAAGGACCACAAGGTATAAATCTTGGAGCGCCACTTGTTCCTCCATTCTTGCCATACTTCGCACCACGCATGACACACTTCGAGACAGAAATTACTAATATTTACCATGCGCGATTTGCGACACGCGGTGTAAACGACTAAGGAAAACAAGTTATTTTAAAGAACCAGTAACCATGTTACATACTAATAAAATTATCGCCAAATTCTGCAATTTTAACTGGTAACCATCCAAATTTTGTCCTTGTCGGCAAATAGCACACGAAGGTTATTTGCAATGTGGTTTTGGTCTGGTCAATTATATCGCGCACTAAAATAATCTTGTCTTTTGTTTCGCGAATACCCTTACAGATACAGTTCCTTTCTCCCACGCAAATGCAATAGACTACTTATCATTTTGCCAAGAAAAGAGATGTGTTATCTCATTTGCTGAAACTTTCAACAACAAAAAGCCAGAGATCAAAGTCTGAGTATAACTAAAATATAAAAGATAAACATGCGTGGTTAGGTATCAGTTAATCCTCGCAAATCAAATTTCAGATTCACTTTATTTCAACGCTATTTTAAGTTTTACTCAAAAGAAGTTTTTATCGTGGTAGCGGGAAAATTCAAACCTTTGGAGGAGATCTTGCTGTTATTATTTGAGAAGGGCCGGCTTGAAAATATTCGACTGCACATTCCAGTACTTCTAGAAGAAAAATCTAGAAGCAATTTTAACTAGTAACCATCCAAATTTTGTCCTTGTCGGCAAATAGCACACGAAGGTTATTTGCAATGTGGTTTTGGTCTGGTCAATTATATCGCGCACTAAAATAATCTTGTCTTTTGTTTCGCGAATACCCTTACAGGTACAGTTCCTTTCTCCCACGCAAATGCAATAGACTACTTATCATTTTGCCAAGAAAACAGATGTGTTATCTCATTTGCTGAAAATGAGATAACACATCTGAAATCAAGTTTCAGATTCTCTTTATTTTCAACGCTATTTTAAATTTTACTCAAAAGAAGTTTTTATCGTGGTAGCGGGAACATTCAAACCTTCGGAGGAGATCTTGCTGTTATTATTTGAGAAGGGCCGGCTTGAAAATATTCGACTGCACATTCCAGTACTTCTAGAAGAAAAATCTTAGGATGGTGGAGTAGGTTTGGATGAATTTTAAGAAGACCCGTCTTATGCTCAGGCGTTTTGTATATCCTATTATTAGGGCTGCCACTACTTGGGATTCTTCCCAAAATCTTAATATTTCAGACCCGCAAAGCCGTATCCAGAGGGTAGGGGGTTATGCAGTTAAAACACATCCCCACCGAAATATTTTTCTGACTTGTAAATTTCGGTTTAAAAATACAAGTAAAAATACTACTACTCCTTAAAAACTAAAAAAACATTTCTCCGATTCGTAAATTGGTCTTAAAAACGCAGGAAAAAAAACTTTTTTTGAGACGTATAACAAAGTCTACGGGATGACTTCTTATTTCTTTTGGTACCCCATCCCCCATCCCCACCTCAAACAAGAATCCTCAGCCTTACAGTGTTGAGCTTGGGATCTTGGGAAAAGTATATAGATTAAACCTTATCCTCAAAGAGTACGATAAAGTATCTTATTACTATTTAATATCTTGGGATTTTATCCCCATAAAGCCCATGACTTTTCGCAAATGAGTCTTGAGAGATTTTTGAATTCTCAACGCCAGCCTATAATAAAGTCAATGCTTGCCTATTAAACCGCATGTTTCGACTCAGATATGCACAAGGGAATTTATTTCGGGGGACGTCAATTATGAAAAATATCCTAAATAAAAAGAGGGAAATTAGGCCTACATGTACAGAGGAAAATATAAGAATATAAGATGCAAGCTAGAAGTAAATTATAAGCACATGAGGCAAAGATATAGATATAGGAAACGACTCGGAAAACCATAAACATTTGAGATTTCTGGGGGAGGGCGAGTTAGAAGCCAATACCGCTTCGTACGTGTCTTTTTGTCATGAAATGGGTCGTTCAATTTCGTACCTTGATCATGAATAATCTCAGTAATAGCTAGGAATAAATCAGTGGAATCTGATGACGTTTGTATAAGGAATAAATAAAGAGAACCATTCCCGTCAGATATGATTCAATCAATCAGATCGAAATGCAATCCCCTGACAGCCCGAGTCAACTAAACAGTGCTGCTCGTTGGGTACCTTCACAAAATTAGAAAAAAAAAATGGTACTTATGTGTTATATAATACACACTCGAGAACTTGTATCGCGAGCATGAGACAATACCCGATTTTCACGGTGTTTATACAAGACAATTAGCTTTGCCTCGGTGGGAATCTACATTATAGCTATATTTTAATTAAATATTTAGTTGGTATTTTGGCCAGGTTAGGTTAGTTTAGGTTATGTATTTAATACAATGCGCTCTTGGCGGCCCCCCTTCCATAATTATTTGTTATAGTTTTCATAAGTTTGTTACTAAAGTATTGTATTTTCATCATAATTTTTGTTTTATTTTATTAGCATTTACCAAACTTCACTTCTCGAGTGTGTATTATATAACGGATAAGTACAAAAAAATATTTGATTTCTAGATTGTTTTTTCGTTAAGGATTATCTAGATATCCCTCTAAAATGCATTCCCCCTTGTATGGTGATTGATTTTCAAAAAAAAAAAATACAAAAAGGACACATTATAAGGAGAATTCGGGGAATGAATATTCGGATTCCATCGATAATTCAGGAAAAAGGGCCCCCCCTCCACTCGATACTTAAGTATCTATCCTCAAATTCAATTAGATTTGCGGGAAGATCGGCAAACTGAAGATGACGGACTAAATTCAGCCCGCTTCAACCTACCAGCAACAATCCTCCATAAGAGACATGTGCCATTTTCTATTCATTCAGATGATACATTCGGAATCGTATTTGGGGGATAAAGGTGAAGAGTCATTCCCCATTCTGTGCAGGCATAGCCAAAAGCTTCAGGTAATATAAAAATAGAACTTCAAGCAACGCAAAACTTTTACATTTTTGTCTATTTTCATATTCTCGTTCACCAATTTTTCATGATAATAAATGTTAAAAAGTCTACTTATTTTTTCATCATTTTTGCTTATGTCTTTTCAATAAGTAAACTAAGGGGTTAAACATAACGCTCGGTCGATGAGGCACGCCCATACTGAGAAATACGAACTCCCAGGATTAATCACTTTCTCGTGTGCTTTACTCGAGTAATTTCAAATCAATCCATTTCCTGAAAACAAATTTTGACAATGACTAACTTTACTAGTATAATGAGTGAAAGCTTGCAATTATAATGTTATTACTCTTTTTGAAGAAGATTGTTAGACAGGTGAAGGTTATTATATTTTACAGGAATAAACGTTAAGAAGTAGCGAGCGATATCAAAAACCGATATTCGATGCTTGTAAGTCCTGTTCCGACCCTAATATCCTGATCTCTAAGTTGATCTCTTCTCTTTACGTGGGCTTTGCAAGTTCATTTAACAAACCGGTACTTACGTATTATAGTGACCACGCTTTGCTGTTGATATGGAATGAAACCAGTTTTTCTGTGTCCACTTGGAAATAATCAGCTTAGCCTGAGCAAGATTAAGTACTAGGCAGGTATACTTTAGTTAAATATTTAATATATAGAGGTGGTTAGGTTAGGTATTTAATATAATACGTTCTGGGCGGCCTGCTTTCCATAATTCTTTGTTGTAGTTTCTATAATTTTGTTACAATAGTATTATATTTTCATCATATTTTGGTATATTTCATTATGATTACCTAACTTCACTTCTGAGTGTGGTCGCTATAACACGTAAGTACCATTATGGGGACTTTGCACATCCTTTATCCATGAGTGTAGATATGATGAAGGACGAAGCCATACCACCCCCAAGAAAATTCTCAAGAATTTCCTAAATATTAAAATCTATTTTTATCGTAAATTGGCAAATTCCCCCCCCCCTTCCCTGAATATATTTTCACTGACGAGCCTCACATAATATAACGTTTACCTTGCTGAAATTAGATTAGCAAAATTGAGAAACTGTTTGTGTTGGTCATCTGTAAATGATTATCAAAAAAATGGTGGGCTAGTTTTGCCTAAACTAAGTAAAAGTAAACCCCGAGTAACCCACTTTACTTGTATCATTAAAAACAAAACTCAAGCCTAACCGAACCTCATCAGGCAATGCTGCTTACGATCTCTGTACAACTTCTTGAGTTTCGAATAGCCAGATTACATACTAGAGATCAGCAACCTTTTTTGGCCGCGGGTAAAAAATCAGCCAAAAGCGTGAATATTAAAGAAAAGCTTGGATCAGTTATATTTCCCATTTCAAAACGCTTCTAGTGAATGTACCTTCATCAACTACAATGCTAATTACGTCACAAGGTAACAAATCATTTTTAACCTGTTAGTCAATATTTTTGGCCATGTTTCAAACGAGGAGACGAACTATTCTAGCTGATAATGGCATTTCTTTGTTTCTTTCAACTGTTTATTATTTCTTTCCGAAATTATTAATTAAGTGTTCGGAACAATTTACGAGTGCACTTTCAAAAATTCGCCATCTTTAAATGGTTCTCTGTTGGGCCCCAATGCAGAGATACGCCAAAGCTGACAGATGGGGCGTGATTTTTAACTGGTAATAAAACTCGCAATGTTACCATTCTCGATATACATCTATACTCTTTCGCCAAACATCTTGAACTAACCTCTTTTTTGGCTTTTTTTTTCCATGGCAACATTCTCGATATACATCTATACTCTTCTGCCAATCATCTTGAACTAACCTCTTTTTGGCTTTTTTTCCATGGCACCATTCTCGATATACATCTATACTCTTTTGCCAAACATCTTAAACTAACCTCTTTTTGACGTTTTTTTCCATGGCAAAATTCTCGATAAACATCTATACTCTTCTGCCAAACATCTTGAACTAACCTCTTTTTGGCTTTTTTTTTTCATGGCACCATTCTCGATATACATCTATACTCTTCTGCCAAAAATCTTGAACTAACCTCTTTTTGGATTTTTTTTTTCCATGGCAATATTTTTCTTTTCATAAGGATTATTCCACTTAGGCAACTGCGTAATAATTATATTGGCTAAACAACTTCGCAACTGAACATTATCGTTGCATACGCCACGGAGAACGTCGCCGTGTTTCGCTTATAGTTATTGGTGGGCTACCATTTCATCTAACCGTCACAAGCACTAAACATCATTTCGTCGACAGTCATAACATCGACACGTCAGGACATCGACAAAAAAAATTTGTAGATTTATATAATAGTTTAGAAACAAATTTTGGATATATATTTCCACATCAGGAGGGTGGGGGTAAAGCATGGCATATATTAAATACGTAACCTAACCTAGGTACATTCCCCCCCCCCAACCGCAAAAAAAACTAAAGTTTTAAAATGTTAGATGTTATGACCGATTTTGTCGATGTCCTGACGTGTCGATGCTATGACTGTCGACGTTCTGACAGGTAGCGATTGTGACTGTTGATGAACTGACATGTTGATGTTATGACTGTCGATGTCCTGACGGTTAGTGGTTCTGACGGATTTTTTGTCGATGTTATGACGGATTTTGTCGATATCCTGACGGTAGTGGTCCTGACTTGTCGATGTCCTGACGCCTTCCCATTGTTATCGCAACTTTTTCATTGACCTAAATAGGTATTCCTAATGTCTATTCGCAGCTTTTTTTATTTGCAAAATATTTGTTTCAATGTTTATGATTTATAATTTATTAACATACATTATCCTTTTTTCAGAACCAGTATATGATGAATTAGTCACTCGATGGCCCGTGGATGACAGGCTGCCGACTCCCGTTACATACTGAAACAAAGCCGATCCAAGGGGTGCCAACTTGCGAAAATCACGTACATACCAGGTGGCGCGTGCCAAGCGAGGCAAAAGTGAGCCAAGCGTGGCCGAACTATGCCAAACAATTTGGGGACTGCACCAAGCGTAGCGGAACTGTGCGGCACGCCTAACGCTCATGGATGTGCACATGGGGGGGGGGCGGAGTCCCTTGAACTGATCAACTCATGGGCGTATTTGGACTGATTTCGCAAGAATATTCCGGAAAAATACGCAAAACACGAGAAAATTCACAGGGACACGCCATCAGTGTACAAAAGATCTTAGCAATTAGTAGCAAATGTGCTTAGAATTAGTGGTTGGAGCGCAGTCAGCGTAAATGTATACGCCAAGAAAATGAATTGAGTATCTACTGATGTCTCCATATAACGAGTACTGATCTAAGCAAATTCTATGGTGAGCACGCACAGACTTAAGATGGGGCCTGTCCATAAACAAATCTTCAGACAATATACTATTTTTCTTATATGTGCTCCCTCCCAAATGAAATCCATATATACGTGCCTGATAGAGGGGTTGTACTAGCTTTTCAAATTGTATGTTATTCATATTTGTGAATGGTTGAAAGCATCATTAAATTCAGCTTCCGATAAATTCTTTATTCCCACGGTTGCATAATGTTTCCTAATTGTCTGCCATGAAAACGATGACAACACCCACGTTATATCAAAAGATGCATTTACAAATTTAAATTGTTCAGGGAAGTATTCTCCATTGTTTCGTGTAGCCTACATCAGAGAACCTTTTCTCTCGATTAATTGAAAAAGCGAAAGTAATTTAGTAGAGAATGATGACTGAAGGGACACAAAGGGGTTTTCCCCCTCCTTAGTCAGCGCCAAGGACACCCAGGAAAAATTAAGCTTTAAAATTCCCTTTTAACGCAATCACACTCCCTGCACTATTCTCCTTAGGAAAAATCTATAAATCCCCGAACGATTAGACCAATGTGCCCCTTTATAACAATTAATGTCATAGATCGAGTGATAAGGGTCGTGGGTACTCCCATACAATCCAGAACACACTTGAAAAGTTTGCTTAATGTAAGATCTAAGATAACCGGTTTCATAGCCACAAAGACAAATGACCGGTGACAGAATGCATTGACTTGTATAATTTGGGTATATATTTGCACATTAGGAGTGTGGGCGTAAGGTTCCGTTAGGTTAATTTATCCCCCCAATCTCCAAATATATAGCCCAAATTACATTATTAGGTACTGGCGCATTATGCGGGCATCGCTATATAATACTGTATCAAAGAAACCAGCCACGAAACTCGTCTGCTATTTCAGTATTTCATGAAACTGCTATTTCATAGCAGACAACGGGTGATTTGCTAGATAAATTGATGGCAAAGCGTGGCTGTACCAGGTTTGAGCCCTGCCCCCCCCCCGATAATAAGCCCAACTCGTACAAAGTAGCAAAAATACAGGTAAACAAATTGTTTCACACTGAGACTTAATAATTACTAATTTATAAGTTTTCCTTTGTACTACCCCAATCCTTAAAAAAAATCCTAAATACGACCCGACAAGAGATTGAACTACATACTTAGAATTAAATACAAGCTCTAGTTTTTAATTTAGGTTGTTTTGAAATCATAATTTCGTTTGCCCAATTTTGACATTTGAAGTGGGAATATTCCCCTTCAGTTATACTTCAAACTCACTTTCAACGATTGTATTTTCAATTTTTCCCCAGGATTACCAATGCTTCACCGTAAGTCAAAGTATGCTTATGTCACTGGCGGTGTTTCTCTTATCCCATAAAAATAACAAAATATATAAAACTATACAAAGAGCTGAAACATAATAGATAATTGTTGCTATTTTAACCCAACCCTGTTCAAAAAGCAGAAATCAAACATAATAACTAACAAACCAGCATAAAGCGTACACTAATCAATAGTTCCCATTGCAAGAGTACGGTTTTCATAGACTGAGACATTTCCGGCATAAAACCGAAGAAAAAGGAATAGCACACGAACATTTTTTCTCCTTTCTCTCTCGCATACATTCATCATAATAATTCTGCGACCTAAAGAAAGACATGAGAAGGAAGAAAGGGACATGTGGTGGAGCGGAACGCATGTAAAAGATTAAATACTGACTGATTCCGCTCATGGCGCAGACATATTGATTGCCATAATATCGAGCCAGTGGCGGATCCAGGAGGACGAGGTGCGCTCCCCCCTAACGTAGTTTAAAGTAGTTTAATTTAGTCAATTGACCCAAGTTTGCGTTAATTAAACTTGCTCCTAACGCAAGTTTATCGGATCAGCCTATTTTGCGCCCCCCCCCCTAAAAAAATCCTGGATCCGCCCCTGTATCAAGCACATCTTCAAGAGCATCTTATTTCTAGGAGGTATGGGGCCTACCAGTTATGCAAAATATTATGAAACACAGAACTTAGTTTTTTGTCTAAAATTTATATTCTTTTAAGTCTCAGATTCTCCTAGAATTTGGGCTTCTAGTACCTATTTGAAGACAGTTGATATTATTGGGATGAGTCACCTTCTGTTTCAAAAAGTCCGCCTATGGGCCCGATGTCCATTTTTACAATTTAAATAATCATCCTATCTCAGACCTTTTTTAGCAATTTAGGCTTCAATACTTTGGTTTAAAAAAGGGGGTAATAATTAAAAAGACTTAAACACGGTTAAAGTTGCAGACTTAAACACATTTCGTTAAAGTTACACATTTGTTCAAACATGGGTGCATAACCCTGAGCCTTGGGAGAGGATCAGACTTCCAAGAGAGGGGGGGGGGGGCAAGCAGGTGCATAGCTTCCATAGGGATAATCCTTTAAAAAAAGGTCAATGCTTGAAAACCCAAACCGAAAATAATATTTTATACTTAGGCCAAACTTGGTAAAAAAAAATAAATAAAAAAAAATTAAAAAAAATAAATAAATAAAAAATAAAAAAAAATATACAGGTAATGTTCATTTATTGTCAAATATCAGATCTGATACCAAAATTGGAAATTATGTTTAACTCCACTTGCATCTATGAGCATTAACCAGTGGCATCAATTTGGGGGGAAGGAGATTTTTTTGCCCACCCCCATCTAAATTTTGGAAAATACTTTGTTTATGTATTCCCACTGAACATGCCTTTATAAGTAATTTCACTGAACATGTCTTTTTTTGATATTTTCCTATTTTAAAAAATTATCCCCCCCTTAGATCTTGAAAAAACTATATTTTGCCCTTCCCCTTCATTTTCGTGATTTGACGCCACTGACATTGACACAGTTTTTTCAAAAATGTCAAGACATGAAAAGTTTGGGTTTCGTGAGATTATCATCTTTTCCATAGCAACATGTGAATTTACACTTTTTCCAAGTAAGTGTAACAATCAGGCACGCCTATGAAGTTCTCTTAAACTACCAAAAACATCAAAACGAAAACAATTTTGAAGTCGCCAACCCTAAAACCGCTACTTCCCAGGACTTTTAGTTCGGTTGTTTCAAAATTATGAAGTTTTCATGGCAGCATCACATTTTCATTGTTGCCACATTAACCCGTAAAAATAAATAAGCGAAAATAAACAGTTGAATTTGACAACATTGTTAGTCCATAAAAATACTGATTCCCAAAGACAACTACAACTTCAAAGAAAAACTATAAATAGCCTCCTAAGCTGTTTGGTGACCTTTTTTTAGCTTTTTTTTTTGCTGATTTTTCACCCACGTTCCCTATTTTTTAATTTGGTGACCACTGTTACCCAAACCTCCACAACTGCAAATGGAGCTCTTTTTCGTTAGAAATCGAATTCCCAATTTTTCTTATGTTCTCCATAGTTTCTCTATAATGTGCCTTTCACAATATTTTTCGGGAAAAAAGCTGCTTCAAATTTGAAAAAAAAAAAATCTGAATACACAATGCACCAACAGAAAGTTGATTAACAAATTATTTGAGAATCGGTAATTGGAGTAAAGCCTCTAATTGAGACAGATAGTCTCAGTGAGAGGCAAAGCTGGCATAACCCTTTTTCAGAATTGTATAAAAATGATGTCATTTCACTTGTTGATAGATAGTCTATCTTCCATCCTAGGGCAAAACTAAGGTAGATAGGCACGGAATAAGGATAATTCAAATAATCTATCAGTTTTATGAGCCATTTGAAGGCAATTGGAGGCGTCAAATATAAGGCTTTCAAAAATTTATGACTGACCATGTCCAGAGGATTTGCAGGCAATTGGGCAACTGAAATTACGACTATAATATTACACTGTTATATATACATTATATATCATATTATATAATCTAGCTCAGCTTGAAACGTAAGCAGGCTCGGATAAAGGGCGATTTGGCCCAATCCGCCCTGCACTGACATCAAAATGAACAAAAAACATGTTTAAAGCAAATTGTTTTTGACAATGAGGGATAAATTGTGAGTTATTCAAATAATTTAGAATATATTTATTTTAAGTTTGTATTGCTGGTTGAGATTTATTAATGTACTTTTTATTATTTAATATATACTTTATAATATACAAAACTGATAACCGTAAAAGTGCATGTCAAATTTATTGAATTTAGTTGAGATAGTCCTATATTAGAGAGATTTTGCACTATGTACTAGGACTACTTTACGTACGTAAACTACTATGCAGGTATGTTTTATTTAAATATTTAATATACAGAGGGTCCCGTAAAAAAAATCCAATCGGAACCGCACCTATTCAATCTGGTCCCAAACGTAGCCCTTGGGAGAGCCAATAGATTTTAGTAAGGTAAAAACTTGGAATTTTTTGCGGCAACAATGACAAGTTGTCAAAACTTTCAACACCAAACTTGACTATTTGAAAGAGTGGCTAAGGAGGGCTTGTCTTTATGATGGAAATTGACCTAATACTTAGATCTACTAAATAGCCAATTAAGTCATTAAAAAAGCCTGGACGTTCCACATTAGATTGGAATAGGAATTAAAAAAAATAATAAAAATCTTTGAGGATCTCTTAAAAACTGACCAAAGCAGAAGCCTTAAGCAGGGCAGGACGGGGAGTGTTAAAGACTTTAGCGTAACAAGCAAGGGGATTACGAGGGGACAGCCTCCCTAATATATGGAATAATTTCGATTCGTTTCAAGTTTCAACATTCAGAAACTTGAAACGAACAGAAATTATTCCGTGTACAAAGGGGGCTACTCCCTCACAGCCCCTTGCTCTTCACGCTAAAGTTTGACTTTTTTGTCCCATTTTTTTCTTTTTTTTTAGAAATTACTGCTGGAACACAAGTGCCATTGAATTGGAATAAGAAGTTTTTTTAGCACTAAGAAACTTTAACGTAACAAACGAGGGGATTAGGAGGAGGCAGCCCCCTTCGTATGCAGTATAATTTATGTTCAAATAAATGCCCCATGCCTTTTCTTGATTATGTCACTTTTGTTAAACTAGATTTAATGACAAAGAACCAATGTTAAAGAAATCAAGAATCAGAAAATTGATCAAGAACCAGACACCAACTCCAGAATCTGGCAGTGTAGAAAAAAAAAAGAAAGAAAAATTGGAATTGCAAAAACATCCAAACGACCAAAATTTCAAGTTTTTTTGTTTACCTACCTTTCTTTTAGTTTTTCTCTTTTTTTTTTTTTAGGTTTGTTTGAATTGCCTATTGTAATACCCCTAGTAGGCCTACTCAGACAGTGTCAAATCTTAGACAAATATTGTGATTAAATGTATTGACATCAAATGGTTTAGCCCTGCAACAAGTTTGTAGTAAAGGGGCACAAACAACTGGGCAGTGCTTCAAGAAAGGATAGTTAAAATCCTTAATATTATGGCATACCTATTTTCCCTTGCCTACAAACAAGAGCAGTTAGATGCAACTGTTTAGAATAGCAGCATACTCTGTTCAACGTTGGTGCTGTAATTTCTGGTTACAAGATAAACAAAATCAACATTACAAAAATTGACTTACTGCATCAATGTCTGGAGGCCTATAATTCTTCTCATGATCATCTTCATCAATGTTAATATTTTCTACTCCATTAACGGCTTGGTCTACTTCTTCCATCTTCATTGATAATTCAATCTTAGAACAATTAATTAACTTTCACTAATGAGTATTATCCAACAATGGCAGAATTTGTTTCTGAAAACAAAAAGAGATAGACATTATTCACATGAATTATCTTCCTTATCATAAAAGAGACATAACAAGACAAATGATTTTTCACTTAATCATCTCCCATTGTGCTTCCAACAAATGATCAAATTGGGTTTAAATCAAAGTCTACAACAAGAATGCAATTAACAAACATCAAATTTCAAGACCCTGGAGAATTATCTTTCAAAGAATGGGGGAGGGGGGTCTGTTGTTGCAATAAGCATGTTTGCAAACAACTGATTTTCACTCTTTGAACAATATGTTCTCAAAAATACCCTGAAATGGGGATCACAATTCTTGAGAGATCCCCCTCTCAGTACAGACATACTAAGTGACACAGCTATCACTGAGTAAGTAGCCTACACATCTGCACACAAGTAAAAGGGTCTGGATTACCCCCCCCCCCCCCAACACTGCCCAAAGCATCCTAGAAAAAATTAGGGATTAAAATCACATTACTTTCGGTTTTGGACACACCCCCTACAAGAAAAATTCCTCCCTAATATGTATTTTTGAAGACCACTCTGCCTTTCTATGACAATAAATAATAATTCAAATAGGAATAAATCCCTTTATTAGACAGTAAAAAAAAAACAATCACAGTACTGGATATTTTGATCCCATATACAGTGACCAGTATATCTGCTAATGATGGTTACTGTATATATGATTGAAATATCCAGTATTTTTTTTATTGGTTTTCTTTTCACTGGCTAATAAAAGATTTATCTGTTTGAATTGTTATTTTTCCCTGTGTATACTTATCAGTGAGTTCATAAGTTCTACAAACTTGTCAATTAGTATCTGAATGCATGGAGGAAAAAGGACTATCACAGTCCATGACTATAACACTTTGTCCATCCATGTATGGATGACTTGGAATGCATCACTATCAGAAACAGTTGAAGCTATTGCGGTATTGTACAATCTTTCAAAAGTCAATTAGCTTCTCCAAAATTCCATACAAAGTCGTATTGTGATTTTTGAATATCTTTTTTTTTGTGACATTAGTTGTTCTTTTGACATGATTGCAATAAAGTATGGTTCGATTTTTGTTGTTATTTTGCGTATGTTTATTTATTTTTTTTAATGTTATAATGTTTAGTGCAACAAGCTTTGTAGAGCTTACTGCATTTGGTATTAATAAATAAATAAAAAACATCCAAGTACTTTGTTGAAGGAAAATAAGAAGAGGGCTGGCCATCTAGTCTTTAAAATGATTCATTTTAGATTTTGCAAAATGACTCATTAAATTACCTTAAATTGCCTTACCTTAAACCACATTGTCCAGCAAATAAGGAATTATCCTGTAGGTACTGGTTAGTGAAGATGTTGAGCCAACGCGTTGGCTGCATCCCATTCTCAAAGCCATGGATGATCAATCTTTGTTCACAGCTCCATTGAAGGCCTCCACACTAGGGGCTGAGACTGCTTCTTTGCTTAGGGAGTTCCAGAGCCCCACAAATCTATTTGGGAAGAAGCTGTTCTGTAGTCTGGTGTTGGCTTGTTTGCAGTACAGCTTCATGGTGTGTCCTCTAGTTCTTTTTGACTGGTCAGGTTCAAGCATATTTTGTTCCAAGGACTGAGTGTGCAGCATTTAATAAGCCATGATGACATCCCCATGCTTCCATCAATAGGAGAGGGCAGGAATCTAACTTCTCCAGGTGGGAAGGGTATTGAAGGCTTTTATAACCCTCTATTGATTTAGCTGTTCACATTTGGACACTCTCTAGTTTTTCTTGTCACCTTTATTTAATGGGGTTGCCATACACATACCAAATTCCAGTTTTGGTCAAACAAGTTCTTTGTATAGCTTTGATATCAGCTTTGGTGATCTACTGCATAACATTCTTTTTACAACTCCCAGGGTCTGGAGTGCTTTGGAGGCAACTGACTGAGCATGTTGGTCAAACTTCAATTCATCATCCACAAGTACACCCAGGTCTCTTTCAGTGTGGGAGGAACCAATCATTTTCCCAACACCACCTATTCCATACATGTGATACTGACTCCTCACATTCTTTCTGCCAAAATGAATTGTCCTGCACTTCTGAATGTTAAATTCTAACCTCCAGAGTTTTCCCCAATCAGAGAGTTTGTCTAGGTCAGCTTGTAATAAGGCTTGCTCTTTTGCTGTTTTTGCAGGGCTGATGATTTTTGTATCATCAGCATACAAGTTCATTTTATTTTTAACAGATTGCAGGGCATCATTGATATAGATGTTAAATCATGTTGGACCAAGGATTGTTCCCTGTGGGACTCCTCTTTCCACTTCAATACTATCTGAGTAAAATACCTGACCATTTTCTCCATGCACCTTTATGCTCTGCCTTCTATCTTTCAAGAATGCCATCACCCATTCAACTATCTCCTGGCTTACCCCAATTGCAATTAATTTTGCCTGTAGTCAACAATGACATACTTTGTCAAATTCTTAGGCAAATCTAGGAGAATGAGGTCTACTGGATTTCCTTTATCTAGGAGCCCTGTGACAGAATTGTATGTGTCTATCAATTTGTATTAATGGCTTGTCCTGATCTAAATCCACACTGACTCTGTGTAATAAGATTGTTAGAGGTGAGGTGTCTGCCAATGGCAGTATTTACTATTCCTTCCAGAATTTTCCTGACAATGGATGTAACGCTAATAGGGCGGTAATTTGTTGAGTCTAATCGGCTGCTGCCTTTATGGATAGGAGCATTCTGTCAGTCCTTAGGAGCTGTCTTTGTGTCCAAGGTCCAACCATCCTATGCTTTTGCACACCCTTTGTATACCTTCCAATCCCATTAACACAAGGACTTGAAACTCTGTCCCCACTGACAAAGGATTTCAAGTCTAGCATGCTAACCACTTGGCTATGATGGAAAGCTCTATGTAGCCTCACCAAAATTTGCTGATTGTAAGAATACTTCAGTACAGCTAGTTTAGAATAGCTGACTTGTAGGTTAGACACAAATATATCAAGGCAAAGAGTTCTGGTAGTTACTTTACCTTGGCTGTACAGAAGGTGAATATACAACTTGATGCACATTTCAACCATTTCCAAATCTACTAATTCCTATTCCTCACTGGCAACATTGCTACAAATTCTATCATGTGCCCTTAAAGGAGTTCTAAAATGTATAGTGATGAATGGGTCCCATGATTGAGATTTAAAAAAAAACAGAATTCTACAAATTTACTTATTTTTTTAAATATTAAATATTGCTTCCTTTTCATCTCTGCACTATTTGTTTTGTTTGTTTTTGCTAAAATTGTTTACTCTATTTTCTATCAATTTTGTCAAATGGAAGTATTTGCAATATTGGCTCATTTTCATTGAGGCATATTTCATTTTTTTTTTTTTGTGGCATTTTTATTCCATTTGGTTCTAATTTTTTATTCAATTCCATTGCAGTAAATCGGTGGCGGATCCAGGATTTTTTTAGGGGGGGGGGGGTGCTATAGGTTGATCTGACAAACTTGCATTAGGAAAGTTTAATTAGCAAGTTTAATTAATGCAAACTTGCATTAATTAAGTAAATTACACTATTTTAGGGGGGCACCCCCCCCCCTCGCCCCTCCCTGGATCCGCCACTGCAGTAAATGGGGGGATGTAATTGCAAAAGCAGTGATTATCTTACCCAGAAAGAGCTGTGAGTTGTATATTTTTTTTTCTATTTGCTTTCTGTTTACTCAGTTAATTAACCTTGGTTGCTTGAAATCAATATAGAATTTGCTAAATTTTCAGTAGGGTATGTTTAACTTCTTTTTATTTTAATCATTTTTCTTATTCCTCAGCTTCTTTTAATTCAATTTTGTTGCTTCAAAGCAATGTAAAATAAATGCAATTTGTCTCATTTGCCCTTCAATCCTGCCCATGAATAATGCTATTGACAATGTTTTAATTATGAAAATTATTTGATTGTAAAAAGTCCATTCATTTGTAATAGATTACAGCAAAATATCAACTTACAAAACTCAGAGAGGAAAGAAAATAACAAAATGAAAAATAAAACAAAAAAACGGGGTGAAAAACAAGGATTTTGTCAGCAGTGGTGAACCATGAAGACAAAGAAATAAGCAAATATTTTGACAAGGACCTCAGCCAAGTCCTCCTCAGTGCTAAACAAAAAAGAAAGAAAAGAAAAAAGAAACCCACAAAAATCAAACCTTACAAAGTTTGCTTGACAAACACAGAACAAAAATATCAACCTAGCATTGGATTTTGAACTCAAATGATGTTTTCCTCTTAATTCTACTGGCCAGAAAATTAAGGAACAATTTGTCACTATAAGAGTTCAAAATGGAATTTGTAGTGTACAAAAATTCAATAAAAAAAAAATACCATTTTATTCCCCATTCTATCTTCAAACAGTGCCCATGTAACACAACCCTGTTTAACCCCACCCCAGTAACAAGTTTGGTTAGGTTTGAATGGAGGTTAAATTAAATGGGTGGAGCTAAACAGGGATTAAGCTACATGCATATCCTTGGCAAATATAACAATCACCAAACTGTCACAATTGCAAACCTGCCCTCTTCTATCTAAATGAGGTTTTGTAAATTTTGTGGGTGAGCCAGTATTTTTAGTGCTTATTTCATATCAACAAGCTCATGATCAGCTACAGCCAATTTGAAAAGAAAAAGAAAAATCAGCAAACTTTAGTACATAATCTAGGGCTATATCTGGCCTAATTAATGGGGGGGGGGGGGGGAATGGGTGAAATTACAACAGCAGCAATTAGTACACACAGAAAGAGCATTGAATAATGAATCAAATGGTATATATTTTTATGGTAAAATTCTAAAATAGGAGCTTTTTATCATCTTGGAAAATAGTTGCTTCATAACTACCCACAAGCTGAAGTTGTAAAAGTAAACTAAGCCCATGGACTCATAAAATGAACATTCACCACTAGGAAGCTATGTGTGGTCCAAACTATACAATGTCACAGCAAATCCACACTTGGAGTATGAAACAACACTTAACTCTCCCTAGTATAAGATGGACATGAAGAAACAGGAGAGTTCAAAGAAGGGCAACAAAGATTAATTTTAAGAGGTATTTCTTATATCATTCAAGAAAGGGCAACAAAGTTCAAAGAAGGGCAACAAAGATTAATTTTAAGAGGTATTTCTCATATCATTCAGACTCCTAATTTCAGTGTATTATAGTAAATGAGATGTTAGAACAACTTGCAAGTCACTAGAAAATGCCTTATTGTCTTAACTAACAACATCCTATGAGTCAAATTTTTCCCTGAGCCTCTTAAAACCCCAGGAAGGTGCATGTCCACCTTGCATTAAGCAAGAGTTCTTAGCCATTCATTCTGTTCTGCTTTGGAACAGCCTTTTTCAAGGCACTGTCCTGTCTCAAACCCTATAAGCCAAAGAAGGATTTGATCAAGACATTCCCAATGTTGAATGAAGCCAAAATTAGGAGGAATGACCAACATTGACATACCTGACAAGTAAGATTCCTTTCAAGAGGGTCAAGACTGCCTTTTCTTGATAAAAATGTCAATTAGGGTAATTTTTAAGGTTTGTATAATTGCAGAGAAGACAGGTCTCAAGTCTATCTATTATAACCTTGGAAAAAAAAAATGCTCTTAATAAATCTTTGCTTAAGTTGGCTTTTCTTTGACTCTAGATATAGAAAACATAATATGAATTATTTGAGCAGGATTTGAACAGGATTCAAGACACATTTTGTGAATTCTTTAAAACCCTGCAGATCAGGATGTAGAAAAGTTATGATGCTTAAAGCACTTTTTTGAGCCTTGTTTGTGCTATAGATTTATTGCTAAAAGTAGTAACAGTGAATATTAGCAGCTTTGCAGAAAAAAATCATCAATTAAACAAAAGTAGCATCACAAGCTAGACTACTTATTTTAAGCTCTTTCTAAATATCATATTTGTGTTTCTAACATTACACCCAACCCCTGATGGTCCCAGATACACCCATAAATAATATATTTTTCTGTTGTTTTTGCATCTCTTTGTGCTTTATAATTTCTCTGTTTGTGGGTACCTTGCTCTAATCTTAACCTATTAAAACTATTAGACCTATCTGATTGAAAAGGACTTAAGATATGATGTAGGCCTAGAATCTATAGAGTATTATGTTTAAATGTGGATAACAATGGAAGGAAACATGATAATCTGCTTAGAAGGAACATGCTGCAGATTATAGAGTAAGGATTTTGCATGGTGTTATGTTAGAGCAAAGGTCTAGTTTAGGAGCTTCTTGGTATAATGGAAAGTAGTCTAGTTAGGTGAGTAGAACTTTCAAGAATGAGTCCAGGGCCCAACATTTACCCTGGGAAGATATTACTAAGCTACTATGCCTATGCTTTTTTTCTTTATGGCTTAGAAAGATTGCATGCATGATGAGTCTTGGCTATACTTACCTGAATTATGGCAAAAATATTTTACCTTAATTTTGAGTTTTCAATCTCTTATTCATTGGTTTTAGTTTCCAAAAATGTAATTCCTGTTATTTTGGCGGAATTTTAAGCCATGTCAGGGTTTTTCCTAAATTCAAGACATAATCTTGCTGGCTTTTAAAACCTTATAAATTAGGATTGGGCAAAGAATGATGGTATGAGGCTCAAAACACTTGTCTTGCCCTTCATGGGAGCAGAAGATCAATTTTGCAAGGTTTCACTTTTATAACACAAAGATTATTGGAGGTCATCAAGGTCAGTGCTGATTTGAGGAATAAGGAGTATATGCTTCAAAATATTTTCCAAGTTCTGGATGTGCTCCTGAAAATTTTGTTCTTCAAACTCAACAAGGTAGCAAAAAGCCAATAAAGCAGAATTTTACCTATTTCAGTTTTATAAATATCCTACAGCTATATTTGGGGACTATCAGTGGAGGAGGTATAGTCAGAAACATGACTAGCCTATGATATTTGGTATGACCAATATAAAATAGCCTAAGGAATTTCATGGTAGCCTAGGCCATTCCTTTATTTTATTGAAATGCTTCCTTTTATGGTGCCATTAATATGCACTGGTACCCTAAAAGTTTTGTTCCTATAAAACAAAGTTTATGTAGGCAAAGTTCTTCAAAGGTCAGTAATTTTTTTGGAGGGGGAAGTATTGGAAGTATATGCTTTCATCTCCCTAGGGAATAGTTTATGATGATTACATTCCTGAAAGATTCATTTAGCCTAGCTACCATAACAGCTTTTAGTAAATTTTTTGGCAGTTCATATTATTGACTTACAAATAAAGTGAACACACCACTTGATGCCTTTTTTAGGCTCTTTACAAATATAATATTTCTTCTATTGGAAATTCAAATTTACCCACCCCAACCCCCTAATGTACAAATATATACTCTGAATGGGAATATACCATGTATTGTCAACCACATTCAAAAAACTTGAAATGGTAGGAAAATGGGTAAAATTAAATTTTAGCTACTTTTGGCTATCTTGGAAAGGGGTTAGGTTAGGAAAATGAAGCTTTAAGGGATGGGTCTAAAGTATGTCCCAGAAAGGTATTTCAAAGTACCTACCTCCATTCCTTCTCTCTCTAGAGGGTCCTGAAATTTGCCTACATGACAGGTCAAAACCTATTGAAATTTTTACAAAACAACATTTTACCTTAATTTCAGTTATCAGTTTCTTTTCTCTGGCTTTAGTTCTGACAATGCAATTCCTGTTATTTGAATAGAATTTAAAGCCATATCAATGCTTTATTTTTGAAATGTAGGAAATGTTTTTGCATAGACTATCTTAAAAACCTCATAAATTAGGGTTGAGCAAAGTTGTGAAGCTGAAAAACAATTTTTGTTGTACTTCATTTAAGCAGAAGATCTATTTTGCTAAGTTTCACTTTTATAACAAACAGACTTTTAAAGGTCAGGACCCTCTAGAGAGAGAAGGAGTGGAGGTAGGTACTTCAAAATATCTTTCAGGGACATATTTTGGCCTGTACACCCCCCCCTGAAAGTTTTGTTTTCCTAGCCTAACCCCTTTCCAAGATTGCCAGAAGGGTCAATATATACCAAATCATATTATTGAGTTAGGACTAAAGTGAATACACCATTCAATGCCTTTTTTTATGCTGATTACAAATATAATAAGCATTTCTATCAGAAATGAATTTCAGCCCCCCCCCTATATAGGCTATGCCTAACCTAACCCTAAATTGGCCTATATAGGGGGGGGGGGCTGAAATTCATTTCCGATAGAAATGCTTATTATATTCATAATCAGCATAAAAAAAGGCATCAAATGGTGTATTCACTTTAGTCCTAACTCAATAATATGATTTGGTATATATTTGACTGCCAGAAGTAGCTAAAGTAGAATTTTACTGGGAGGTAAAATTCTACTTTAACTACTTTTGGGTATCTTGGAAAGGGGTTAGGTTAGGTAAATGAAACTTTCATGGATGGGTCCACAGGATAAAGTATCTCCCAGGAAGGTATTTTGAAGTATCTACCTCCATACCTTCTCTCTCTAGAGGGTCCTAAAATTTGCCTACCTGACAGGTCTACACCTATTGAAATTTTGATAAAACAACATTTTACTTTAATTTTCAGTTATCAGTTTGTTTTTCTCTGGCATTAGTTCTGATAGGCTAATGCAATTTCTATTATTTGAGTAGAATTTTAAGCCATATCAATGTTTCTTTTTCAAAATTTAGGAAATGTATTGCATATCTTTAAGACCTTATAAGTTGGGATTGAGCAAAGTTGTGAAGCTGAAAACAATTTGTGTTGTAAGCTACTTCATTTAAGCAGAAGATCTAGGCCTATTTTGCAAGGTTTCACTTTTATAACACACATATTTTTAAAGGTCATCAAAGGTCAGGACTGTCTAGAGGAGAAGTAGTAGAGGTAGGTACTTGCAAATACCTTCCTGGACATACTTTAGCCTGTAGACCCATCCCTGAAAGTTTCATTTTCCTAGCCTAACCCCTTTCCAGATATCCAAAAGTAGCTAAAGTAGAATTTTACCTGGAATAGCAGTGATTATTATACTTGGAATAACCATTGAATGACAAATCAAATGGCATATTCCCTTAGACCTGTCAGAATCCTGTTCTATCCTAGACTAAACTTAGCATAGGTCAGCCCTAAATTAATTAAAACATCCCCATCTCCACCAAAACCTCAAGTTATCTAAACTGTTAGACACAGAACTGATCTTTCATCAGGTCTAGAGATCCGAAAATGCAGTTGGGCTTAGAACCCTGACTTGCCTTTCTTTGTGAGATTGTGCTTATTGGCAGGTTCATTGCAGCAAATATAATTTCTAAATTCTATTAAAACGTTGTGATAGTCTGAGGAACAGTACTTACAGCTCAAAGATATCCTATATTAATATTTATTCTCATATTAGTTCTACAAATTTGACAATTCGTTTTTCAGCCTCACCCCACTACTTTTGAAGAAAAGAAGGCATGTCTATGGAAACTTGGACGTTTTCTTCTCTACTGTTAAGAATCCATAGATATACCAGCACTCAGTCGATGAAGTTGAAAAATGCTTGTTAGTAAACAGAACAACGGATGAACTGGTTTTTAAAAAGCTTTTACTCATTACAACAATTTACGTTGAATTAGGAGGCTACCAATCATTTGTATGGCGTATGTCTGGTACATCTTCAAACGTTGTAGACCCTTAAAATGCAGACTTGCCTAGCTCAAAGACAGAGCTACTTATGGTAATGCAGAAAACGTGAAGTAAAGAATGATGCGTTTATTCAAAAATGACATGAGAGGGACAACCAATGCAAAGCAACCCCTGATAAAAGCTCTGAAGAGGATAGGCTGGGTATAAAAAGTTGGAGCTGTTCCGGTGTTGTGAGATGGTTTGGAGTCTCCGCTTCGTCATTAGCTTCTTCGTAGGCCCCAATTCGTGAAAGAGAAATCCTGCTTGCGTAGCCTCGTAGTGGCGTCAGGTTGGATCTTTCACCAAAACCATGACTGGAAACAGCGTTGCAAGCAGGGCCGTCACGTATGGGGGAGGAGGGAGATGCCCCCCCTCAATTTTTTTGGTCACTCGACAAAAAAAAAAGAAGTTGGTAAAATCGTGGCTCTTCGCACCACGATTTTTCGATACGGCTAAAATTATTTGTTTGGTTCAATAAAGACCACGAAAATGCTGACATGTCATCTAGAGAAACTTTGAACATGGTCAGTAAACGCAGAAGTTTTACCGACTCTTGCCATGATTTTACAGAGGGTGTCACAATTTTCCATTTAGTTCAGTAAACAGCATTAAAATAGTGACATGATATGTACCGAAATCTGAATCTCGGTTGGTAAATGTAGGAGTTTTACCGACTCGTGCAGTGATATTACGTATTGTAATTGAAATGTATATTATGCTACTTATTGACAAAACAGTCGTTAAAAATGACCAGCCAGTCGGTAAAATCTCTTGTCCACCCCCCTCCACCCAAAAAAAGGCTAGTAACGACTCTGGCTGCAGGGTGACCTTGAAGAATAACACCTCTCGAGCAAATTATATAATATAGTAAACAACACAGTGTTTGTACTGGATTCTGATTAATTTATAATTCTTCTCGGTTTTGATTTGCTTTGTGAGCTTTTTTGGACTGAAATACTTCTTCCTAGATACGTTATCTCTATTATGGGCTGCCTCCTAGTACTCCAGTAGTAGCATACCATTTTTAGGCATGGATATATAATGAGTTGGAAGTAATATGCTTGAGATTGCATGTGCAGGATTTCGACTATTGTTGTTTGAAGAGCATCCCCAAGTGTGGACAACCCTGTTGTGACTAATATGAGCCCGGAACAGGGTTCACAGGTAGGGAGTACAGCTCATCAAACAGTTCGTGGTAACGAACTGTAAGTAAGGAGCGACCCGGCTCAATGGTAACCGAAACTCTAGAAAACGGGTTTTTGATACCAATAGATATATCAAAAGAATCAGATTTCAATGCTGATTTCAAATATATAACTTTCATCAAGTTTAGTGCTACCCATCAAAAGTTACGCGCCTGAGAAAATTTGGCTGATTTTCGAAAAAAGGGGGAAAGACCCCCTAAAAGTTATAGAACCTTAATGAAAATCACACCATCATATTCGGCGTATCAGAGAACCCTAATGTAGAGGTTTCAAGCTCCTATCTACAAAAATGTGGAATTTTCCATTTTTTGCCAGAAGAAAGATCACGGATGCGTGTTTATTTGTTTGTTTTTTTTTTTTTTTTTTTCCCCAGGGGTGATCGTATCGACCCCGTGGTCCTAGAATATCGTGGGAGGGCTCATTGGAACGGAAATTAAAAGTTCTAGTGCCCTTTTTAAGTGACCAAAAAAAATGGAGGGCAACTAGGCCCCCTCCCACGCTCATTTTTTCCCAAAGTCACCCGATCAAAATTTTGAGATAGCCATTTTGTTCAGCATGGTCGAAAATATGATAAAAATGTCTTTTAGGATGACTTGATCCCCAAAGTCCCCAGGGGGAGGGCTGAAAGTTATGAACTTTACTCAATGTTAACATATAGTATTGGTTATTGGGAAGTATACAGACTTTTTCAGAGGAGATTTTTTCTGGTAGGTGGGGGAAGGAGAGGGTCGGGGGATATATAGAAGGATCATTCCATGAAGGAAATTTTCATGGGGGAAGGGAAATTGCCATGAAGGGGGCGCCGGACTTGCCAGCATTATTTATTGGTTATTGGGAAGTATACAACCATTTTCAGGAAGGATTTTTTCTGGAGGGGGGGGGGGGGGGGCTAGAGGAGGGGATTACTCTGGAGAATATTTCCGTGGAGGATGTTTCTTTGGGGTAAGGGAGATTTCTATGAAGGGGGCGCCGGATTTCCAAGCATTATTTAAGAAACGATCAGAAGTTAAATAAAAAAAAACAAGCTTTTTCAACTGAAATGTAAGAAGGAATATTAGAACTTAAAACGAACAGAAATTATAACGTATGTGAGGGGGTTCTCCCCCAAGTCAATACCTCGCTCTTTACGCTACAGTTTTTTTTTAGTGCTTTCAAAAGAGCTATCTATTCTAATTAAACGGCCTTTGTGATTCAGGGGTTTGTGAATCAAAATTTTTTTTAACTTTTAACGTAAAGAGCGTGGTATTGACTAAGGGGAGAACCCCTTCATATAAGTAATAACATATACGTAATAAAAAAAAACAATAAAAAAACAAGCGATACGGCTCAATAGTAATCGAAACTTTTAAAAAACGAAATTTTGATGTCAATAAATGTATCAAAAGAATGTGTTTATAATGCTGATCCTAAATATATAAATTTTTTAAGTTTAGTATTACTCATCAAAGGCTACGAGCCTGAGAAAATTTACTCGATTTTTTAAAGAGGGGGGAAACATCCCCTACAAGTGAAAGAATTTTAATGAAAATCACACCGTCAGATTCAGCGTATCAGAAAACCCTATTACATAGGTTTCAAGCTCATATCTGCAAAAATCTGCAACTTTGTATTTTTTGCCAGAAGAAAAATATACGAATATAGAAGTTAGTTACGTAAGTTAATTTGTAAAGACATCCATTTAGCAAAAGAAAAGTAAAATTTTTATGCAAATAAAAGCTGCATTAACTAAAAAAACGATCAGAAATTAAATAAAAAAAACAAGTTTTTTTAAACTGAAAGTAAGGAGCGACATTAAACTTAAAACGAACAGAAATTATTCCGTATATGAAAGGGGCTGTCCCCTCCTCAACGCCTCGCTCTTTACGCTAAAGTTTGACTCTGTCTCACAACTTTATTTTTTAAAACAATAAAAAACTTTAGCGTAAAGAGCGAGGCGTTGAGGAGGGGACAGCCCCTTTCATATACGGAATAATTTCTGTTCGTTTTAAGTTTTAATGTCGCTCCTTACTTTCAGTTTAAAAACTTGTTTTTTTTTATTTAATAATGAATAAGGAACCTGCAAAATCTTGTTTAGATTGGGAAGATATCAATGATAGAATGCTAGTAGTTTCATTTTTTGGCTAATAAAGTTCAGGATATCAGTCATAGTAGTATATGCCCGTAGAACCAACTGATGGAGGTATTAGTGACTCAGATGAATTTTATTGACAGCTACGGGAATAAATGACATGGTCCAAGGTGGAAATATTGTATATTTTTTTTTAGGGGATTTTAATGCCTAGGTATGTAGAAATAGGGATACATGATATTCTAGCCTATGTAAATTTGGTGTAGGAATAGAAAACAGTAATGGTTACAGATAGCTGCGATTTTGTTGGAATAACAATCTAGTTATAATCAACACAGTATTGAAGAAAGAAAAACGAGCAAAAGTGGGGTTTTTAAAGCCACATGAAAATACTGAAAAAAAAAAACAACACAACAAAGCGAAAATTTCAAGGGGGCAAACACCTCTCTTCTTCAGCGCGAAACGAAAAAATATTTTTCTCGACAAAAAATATTTCTAGATTTCTAGACAAAGACTTTTTGAGAAATTACACCGTTTAAAATATGAAAAACTCTCTAATAATTCATTTTTTGTCCCAAAAGTGTATCCTGGTCCTGCTGTGATAAATCCCAGCTCCACGCCCCTTGCAACAGAGCAAAATCAGGTTGTGTCGAAAGGATTGAAATTTTCGATACCCCCTTCGGAAATACCTTATAGTGAAATTATCGCGAACACAGAGGGGGTATTCCATGACTCTCGTGCGGAGATTGGAGAGATTGCTGAGGTTAGAACACATTTTGTTGAAACCTTGTAGGATTCGCCTTCTGTTAATAATCCAAATTTTAAAAAAAATTTGTAAAAATGAGCACTGGGTCTTACACGCACTACATAAAGATCATTCCAGGATTATTACGAAAGCCGATAAAGGCAATACTGTTGTTGTATTAGATTCAGATGATTACGACAAAAAATTCAGAGGAATTTTAAATGATTCTAACACATATAAACAATTAGCTACCGATCCCACAGAAAAATTTGTCCAGGAAGTCCGAAAACAGCTTTTTATCTAAAAGGAAAAGGTGAAATCACCGATCAATTGTACAAAAGGTTTTACCCACTCGGGTGCACGTCCCCTCGCTTTTATGGTCTTCCTAAAGTTTATAAGCCCGGTAATCCACTTCGACCCATTGTTTCTTCTTTTAATTCTCCTACAGCAGAAATAGGAAAATTCTTATCAGTTGTATTTCGCCCACTAATTCAGGCTCAAAAATCCTATATTAAAAATTCCGCTGATTTCGTTTCCGAGGTAAAGCAAGTTTCGGTTAAACCAAATACAAGACTTTGCAGTTTTGATGCAGATCAATGTATAACAATTGTGATCCTCAAAAGGCCGAACTGATTTTCGAGCATAAACTTAATTCTAACCCATCGACATCAGAAAAATCTACTCTTTCGAATCAGACACTTCTTTCACTTACAGCTCTTTGTAACAGAACTTCTTTTTACTTCCATTATAGAGGCTTTTTTTATAGACAGAAATACGGGCTTTAGATGGCCCCCCCCCCTTTCACCAATACAGGCTGATATCTTCATGGAAGACCTTGAAGAAAGGGCTATTTTGCAAAGTTTTTGTAAACCTGAATTTTGGGTTTCTTTTAAAGATGATATTTTTATTTGTTGGAGCATGGTGACGAGTCTCTGGGTTCTTTTATTCACTTGCTCAACTCTTTGGATCCAAAATTTAAATTTACTCAGGAATCAGAGGTAGAGAGACGTTTTCCTTTCTTAGATGTTCTGATGTACCGAATAATACATCTTTCGAGTTTGGTGTCTATAGAAAACCCACACATGGTGACCGTTACTTAAATTATTCCTCTAATCATTCTCCTGCTGTGAAAAGAGGAGTTGTCACTTCTCTAGTTGATAGAGCATTGAAAGTTTGGTCAACACGCTTCTTGAATTCAGAGCACGACCACCTTAGAGATATTTTATTACCAGCCTGAAGTAATAGCCCATCGCCCTGTGGCCATCGCCCTTATGCTCAGTGTTGCCAAATTTTGAAGAAAACACCCTTCGCCGATAGCCCAATTTTTCAAATTGATTACAGTATTGCCAAACTTTGTTTCCTATAACCTAAAGAACTAGTAAAAATACTTTAACACAATTACTTTTGAGCAGAGGAGATTCTAAGGGGTCAGCTATTACTTCAGGCTGTTTTATATTACTTCAGAGCAGAGGAGAATCTAAGGGGTATTACTTCAGGCAGGTTCAAAACCACTTGTAATTCAAATGTGCATCTATAACTTGAGATCATTTATAAACACTGTAGATTACTTACAAACAACCAAAGTCATTTAAAACACCTTTGATCACTTGTAAACGCTTATGAACACTTATAAATGCTTTAGAACGATTATAAGAATTTTTGATCAATTGTAAACGTTTTAGATCACTTATGAAGGTATTCTCCCATTATGCGGGCCTTCGGGTTAATCACTACAGAGTAGGTAATGATAAAACCTGTTTTTGACGTCTTAACTGTTGCAGAGTAGGCAATGATAGCAAGGTTTTCATTGCGTATACGATACTAAACTGTGGTTTTTGTTTTGTTTGTTGTTTTTTGTTTTTTTTTTGGGGGGAGGTACCTAGGTTAGGTTAGGTTACGTATTTAATATATGCAATACTTTACCCCCCCCCCCTTAATGCGCAAATATATAGCCCAAATTTTTTCTGAACTATTATATATTCATCCTATTTTATTTCATTAGCATTAACCAAACTGACTTTTTAGAGAGGCTCGCATAATGGGATAGTACCCTTATGAACCCTTTAGATAACTTACAAACGCTTTAGATCACTTATAAATGCTCTACATCACTTACAAATGCTTTTGATGACTTACAGACACTTTATATCCCTTATAACCAGCCGGAACTGAACACAGGGCGATGACCAGGGCGATGGGCTATAACTTCAGGCTGGTTATAAACCAGCCTTAGGTAATACCCCTTAGAATCTTCTCATCTCTGAAGTAATATAAACCAGTCTGAAGTAATATTTGACCCTTTAGAATCTCCTCGGCTCTGAAGTAATTGTGTTAAAGTATTTTTAATAGTCCTTTAGGTTATAGGAGGCAAAAATTTGGCAACACTGTAATTAATTTGAAAGATTGGGCGATCGGCGAAGCGTGTATCCTTCAAAATTTGGCAACACTGAACATACGGCGATGGCCAGGGCGATGGGCGATGGGCTATTACTTCAGGCTGGTTATTTTATTTGGGAATGGTTATCCAATTAGTTTAATAAATCCTGTAATTGCAAAACGCATCAACAGATTATCAGATAGTTACACCGAAACGCAAATCAAAGGGAAAATTCAGTTTTATCTTGATCTCCCGTACGTTAAAGGGGTTTCAGACCACATTTCCAAAAATCTAAGAAAAAATAACATTATCACTTACTATAGGCCCAGAAAAACTATCAGTTCCCAAATTTATCAAGGTAAAGACCCTATCCCGATAGGTGAAAACTCCGATGTCTACAGAATTCCTTGTTCGTGTGGTCTTTGGTATATCGGAAGAACTGACCAGCGACTTACCGATAGATTAACTCAGCAATCTACCTCAATTAATAATACACTTAAAAAGAGGAAAAAAACAGAACATTTTGACTCTGCCATTGCAGAGTACATTTTTGAAAACCCAGACCATACTATTTTGTTTAATCAAGCTAGTCTAATTTCGCATGACAAAGGTATTGTCCAGCACTACAGAGAAGCTGTTGAAATTTATAAATACCAACATTTAGGTCTAGCTTTGAACAGGGATTCAGGTGATTTAAAATAAATGAGTCGTATTTCGGTGTTCTCAAAAGAGAAGCCGATGCTTTAATAGTCCCAGACATAAACCTTGTAGCACTTTCCCAATCACTTAATCAGACAAGTCAACAACCCCTAAAGTCTCAAAGAGTGTCTGCGAGGAATACAATTATTAAAATCAGGATTCAGATGACATAGCTCTCAAACTCATTCAATGCTGTTTCGTTTTGGTTTGAGTGAATGAATGTTTTCTTTTATTTCTCAGTTACTCGCTAGTATCCGTCGATGGCAGTTCAATTTTGAATTTCTTTGCAAATCACGGATATTGGTGAATGACTCAGTTTTATTGTTGTTAGGTATTTGGTTTTAATTCTTGTAATTTTTGGCTTTTATTGATTTTTATTCATCTTTTGATTTTTTTTTCATTGTTTTTTTTTTATCATATTCATCTTGAATTTCCGCGTTTTATTTGTTGGTTTGTTCTTCGGCACTCGCATTGACTATATTTTTTCGTTTCGCGCTGAAGAAAAGAGGCGTTTGTCCCCTCGAAATATTCGCTTTGTTGTGTTTTTTCATTATGTTCATTTGGCCTTTAAAAAAAACATTTTTGCTCGTTTTTCTTTCTTTATGTTATGTTATGCCAATGTGGTTTAAGAAATTATCTTCAACACAGTATTTTGTAATAAAATGGCACATAAGTTACCAAGATATTCATATGATAGCAAGACGGCTAACATTATTGATCACGTTATTATAAATGAAGGATTGGCATGAGCAAAAACTGAAATTGAACTAAAGCTCAAACTAAGGCTGAAATTTTGGAAGTGTTACTGTCTTCCAGGAAGCCATGGCATTGCTAGACTCCAGGATGAGAATTTGAGCGAAACTTTCCAGAGAAATACTGGAGAGTCTAAAATTTAACAATGTAGAAGATGGATAGAATAATTTTTGAAAAATAGTTTGTGAAGTTGCTGATGGTTTCTTAGGGAGGAAAATTAGAAATGCAGCTAGAAGTAATACTGAAAATGTTTTTATGTTCAATAGAGAGGAGCAGGAGCTTTTCCAAGAATCATTTGAGTGATACAAAATGCAAAAATATAAGGAATGTAAGGAAAGTGGAGAAAGCATTAAAATATGACTTAAGAAAGTGTGAAGTGGAGGACATCGATAAAATTGCTGAAGAATTGGAAGATGCAGCCAGACGGCATAATAATCATGTGCCTTCGTTTCGGTACCAAGACCCTGTCTGTTCCCCGATTACGTTCCATCATCCCCAAACCCTACCTTCCTGCCCGCAAAAGACCATCCCGTATAAAATCCCAAAAAGTCCCCAAACTAACTCCCATCCCCGCTAAACATGAAAGATATCAGAAGAGTTTGTTCCGAAGTTTGTTGAGTTGTATAATAGCCAGAAAAAGTGGTCATTAATTTTATTGTTATCTATTTATTTTTTCTTTTTGACTTTTAAACAAAGTTTTGACTCATCTTTTTCAAGTATTTTGTACAATGGATTGTGTTTGACGTGAAGGTCAAATTCTTTCGGTATGATATATATATATATATATATATATATATATATATATATATATATATATATATATATATATATATATATATATATATATATATATATATATATATATATATATATATATATATATATATATATATATATATATATATGTATAAATATATATATATATATATATATATACATATACATATATATATATATATATATATATATATATATATATATATATATATATATATATATAGTATATATATATATATATATATATATATATATATATATATATATATATATATATATATATATATATATATATATATATATATGTAAACCAAGCTGGGAAAGAAGTTTTTAATTTAAATTCTATTATATTCTAGTTAAAGATTGTACTGGCATCGTAAAAAACTGAAATGGGATACTCAATCTCGACTTGTCCCAGTTGAAGATAGGAACAAGGCCATTCTTAGTGATAAGGATAGAGTTAAAGAGAGACGGATAGAATATTTTGAGAATGTGCTAGACCGTGATAGAGTTACAGGAGAAGATACAGAAAAGAATGACTCTTTGGAAATGAAGTAGGATTTATTTTACGAGGAAGAATTAGTGACAGTATTAAAAGGGTCGAAAAATAATAAGGGCCCTGTTGTCGATAGTGTGATAAATGAATTTTTTAAATATGGTACTTGTGAAATTAGAGATAAATTAAAACAGATTATGAATATGATTTTTTAAAAGGGAAAACTACCTAACGATTCTAGAAAACGTTTAATAAAACCCCTATATAAGAAAGGTGATAAGAGTGAGTGTTATAATTATAGAGGCATTAGTTTGGTTTCTGTAGGATGCAGATTATTTAGTATGATGATATTTTTTAGAGTTAGAGATGCTGTAGATAAAGTTTTAATAGAAGAGCAGTGTGGTTTTAGCAACGCGGGAAGAGTCAACCAAATTTTTACTCTCAGATTAATATTGAGAAGTGTCTGAGTCAACAAACACATTTAGTCCTCAGTTTCATAGATTATGTTTGCTTCAGATGATAAAAGAGCTCTAGCGAAAGTTCTATCCTTATATGGTGTACCAGATATGTACATAAAAGTGATTAGTGCTATGTACGAGAAATGAGCCCTAGTCAGCAGCAATATTGAATAATGTTGTGGTTGAGGTAGGAAATGAGGTTAGTAGCTGGTTTCGTATTAAATTAGGAGCTAATCAGGGTTGCGTTCTATCCCTATTAATATGGATCGTTTTGATACACTTTGTCCTAAAGTCACAGCAAAGGCAATTGAAGAACAAGGAATCAATTGGGGAAGTAAAACTCTTCTAGACTTAGATTATGCTAATGATTTGGCCATCTCAGATGAAGATTTTAGCAAAAAGCTTGATTTTCGAGGTTTTAGAGTTCAGGGTGCAAGAATAGATAGAAAAAGTAATGTTAAGAACACTAAGTCGCTAAGACTAGAAATAAGTGAAGGTGAAGAGATGATGTTGGGTAAGGAGAAGATCGATCAAGGGAACACCTTCACCTACCTAGGTAGGAGAGTGTATTGGAGATTTTAAAAGTAGAATAGCCAAGGTCTAGGGTGTTTTTTTTACAGTTGAAACAAGTTTGGAAGAACAAAAGGATAAGTTTACGAACTTAGATTAGAATATTGAAAGCTACAGTGATGATAGTGGTGAAGTATGACCCTAAAGAATGGTCACTCCAAAAAAACGGTGGAAGATTTACTATATATATTCCAGAGAAATTGTCTACGGATTCTTTTGGTACCCAACCGACTGACCAAATCTCAAACAGTAAGCTCTACAAAAAATGTGGATCAATCCCGCTTTCTAGGGCTATGATGAGAGAAAGGATTAGATGGCTAGGTCACGTTCTGCGGACGAAGGATGACAGATTGCCAAAGTTGGCCAACCATCAAGGGCCAAATGAAAAGCAGATCGTCCCCGAATCTGACTAGAGGATATGGTAAGGACAAATTTTAAAGGAAATGAGAACTTCTTGGGAGGGTTAAAGAGAAACACGTAAAAGCTTGCATTTGACACTGTTACGCTTGTCACATAATTACCAAAAAGCATTTGCTAAGTAGTTCTCAAAGACGAGATAAGCGAAGAAATTCAAGCCATCTCTACACTCTCTTCATTTCTGCATGCTTCAAGCTTGCATTTGAGACTATTATACTTCTCACGCAATTTCTTAAAGCATTTGCCAACCCGTTCTGAAAGAATAGATAAGCGAGGACACTCAAGCCATCTCCGCACTCACTATATCTCTGCATGCTTGAAGCTTGCATTTGGTACTGTTCTACTTCTCAAGCAATTGCCAAAAGCATTTGCCAATCCGTTCTGAAAGGATAGATAAGCGAGGGTATTTAAACCAACTCTACACTCTCTATATCTCTGCAAGCTTGAAGCTTGCATTTGAGATTGTTATACTTCTCATGTAATTGCCAAAAAGCATTGGCCAATCCGTTTCAAGAGGATAGATAAGCGAGGAAATTCAAGCCATCTTTACACTCTCTATATCCTTGCATGCTTGAAGCTTGTATTTGACACTTTTATACTTCTCAAGTAATTGCCAAAAGCATTTGCCAATCCGTTCTGAAATGATAGATATGTGAGGAAATTCAAGCCATATCTACACTCTCTATATCTCTGCATGCTTGAAGGTTGTATTTGAGATTGTTATACTTCTCATGTAATTGCCAAAAGCATTGGCCAATCCGTTTTCAAGAGGATAGATAAGCGAGGAAATTCAAGCCATCTTTACACTCTCTATATCCTTGCATGCTTGAAGCTTGTATTTGACACTTTTATACTTCTCAAGTAATTGCCAAAAGCATTTGCCAATCCGTTCTGAAATGATAGATATGTGAGGAAATTCAAGCCATATCTACACTCTCTATATCTCTGCATGCTTGAAGGTTGTATTTGAGATTGTTATACTTCACAAGTAATTGCCAAAATCCTTTGCCCATACGTTGTGAAATGATAAATAAGCGAGGACATTCAAGCCATATCTACACTCTCTATGTCTCTACATTCTTGAAGCTTGCAAATGAAACTGTTAAACTTCCCAAGTAATTGCCAAAAGCATTTGTCAGTCTGTTCTGAAAGGTTAGATAAGCGAGGACATTCAAGCCATCTCCGCACCCTCTATACTTCTGCATGCTTGAAGCTTGCATTTGACACTGTTATACTTCTCAAGTAATTGCCAAAAAGCATTTGCTAAGCAGTTCTGAAAGGATTGATAAGCGAGGACATTCAAGTTGTCTCTACACTCTCTATATCTCTGCATGTTTGAAGCTTGCATTTGAGACTGTTATACTTCTCAAGAAATTGCCAAAAGCATTTGCCAATCCGTTCTGAAATGATAGAAAAGTGAGGACATTCAAGCCATATCTACACTCCCTATATCTCTGCATGCTTGAAGGTTGTGTTTGAGATTGTTATACTTCTCAAGTAATTACCAAAGCATTTGCCAATCCGTTCTGAAATGATAGATAAGTGACGACATTCAAGCCATATCTACACTCTCTGTATCTCTGCATGCTTGAAGCTTTTATTTGAGATTGTAATACTTCTCAAGTAATTGCCAAAAGCATTTGCCAATCTGTTGTGAAATGATAGATAAGCGAGGACATTCAAGCCATATCTACACTCTCTATGTCTCTGCATGCTTGAAGCTTGCATTTGAGATTGTTATACTTCTCAAGTAATTGCCAAAAGCATTTGCCAATCCGTTCTGAAATGATAGATAAGTCAGGATATTCAAGCCATATCTACACTCCCTATATCTCTGCATGCTTGAAGCTTGTGTTTGAGATTATTATACTTCTCAAGTAATTGCCAAAAGCATTTGCCAATCCGTTCTGAAATGATAGATAAGTGACGACATTCAAGCCATATCTACACTCTCTATATCTCTGCATGATTGAAGCTTTTATTTGAGATTGTAATACTTCTCAAGTAATTGCCAAGAGCATTTGCCAATCTGTTGTGAAATGAAAGATAAGCGAGGACATCCAAGCCATATCCACACTCTCTATATCTCTGCAAGCTTGAAGCTTGCATTTGACACTGTTATAATTCCCAATTATTTGCCAAAAGCATTTACCAGTCTGTTCTGAAAGGTTAGATAAGCGAAGACATTCAAGCCATCTCTGCATCCTCTATATCTCTGCAAGTTTGAAGCTTGCATTTGAAACTGTTATACTTCTCAAGTAATTGCCAAAAGCATTTGCCAATCCGTTCTGAAAGGATAGATAAGCGAGGAAATTCAAGCCATCTCTACGCTCTCTATATTTCTGCATGCTTGAAGCTTGCATTTGACACTGTTATACCTCTCAAGTAATTGCCAAAAGCATTTTCTAAGCAGTTCTAAAAGGATTGATAAGCGAGGACATTCAAGCCGCCTCTACACTCTCTATATCTCTGCATGCTTGAAGCTTGCAATTGAGACTGTTATACTTCTCACGTAATTACCAAAAAGCATTCGCTAAGCAATGCTGAATGCGATATAAGCCAGGAAATTCAAGCCATCTACACTCTCTATATCTCTGCATGCTTGGAGCTTTCATTGGACACTGTTATGCTTTTCACGTAATTACCAAAAACCATTTGCTAAGCAGTTCTGAAAGACGAGATAAGCGAGAAAATTCAGGCCATCTTTACGCTCTCTATATCTCTGCATGCTTGAAGCTTGCATTTGAGATTGTTATACTTCTCAAGTAATTGCCAAAAGCATTTGACAATCCGTTGTGACAGGATTGATAAGCGAGGACATTCGAGCCATTTCTACACTCTCTATTTCTCTGCATGCTTGAAGCTTGCATTTGAGACTGTTATACTTCTCACGTAATTACCAAAAAGCATTTGCTAAGCAATTCTGAAATGCGATATATCCGTTCCAAGAGGATAGATAAGCGAGGAAATTCAAGCCATCTTTACACTCTCTATATCCCTGCATGCTTGAAGCTTGTATTTGATACTTTTATACTTTTCAAGTAATTGCCAAAAGCATTTGCCAATCCGTTCTGAAATGATAGATATGTGAGGAAATTCAAGCCATATCTACACTCTATATATCTCTGCATGCTTGAAGGTTGTATTTGAGATTGTTATACTTCACAAGTAATTGCCAAAATCCTTTGCCCATACGTTGTGAAATGATAAATAAGCGAGGAAATTCAAGCCATATCTACACTCTCTATATCTCTACATGCTTGAAGCTTGCATTTGAAACTGTTAAACTTCCCAAGTAATTGCCAAAAAGCATTTACCAGTCTGATCTGAAAGGTTAGATAAGCGAGGACATTCAAGCCATCTCTGCACCCTCTATATTTCTGCATGCTTGAAGCTTGCATTTGAGACTGTTATACTTCTCAAGAAATTGCCAAAAGTATTTGCCAATCCGTTCTGAAATGATAGATAAGTGAGGACATTCAAGCCATATTTACACTCCTTATATCTCTGCATGCTTGAAGCTTGTGTTTGAGATTGTTATACTTCTCAAGTAATTGCCAAAAGCATCTGCCAATCCGTTCTGAAATGATAGATAAGTGACGACATTCAAGCCATATCTACACTCTCTGTATCTCTGCATGCTTGAAGCTTTTATTTGAGATTGTAATACTTCTCAAGTAATTGCCAAAAGCATTTGCCAGTCTGTTGTGAAATGATAGATAAGCGAGGACATTCAAGCCATATCTACACTCTCTATGTCTCTGCATGCTTGAAGCTTGCATTTGAGATTGTTATGCTTCTCAAGTAATTGCCAAAAGCATTTGCCAATCCGTTCTGAAATGATAGATAAGTGACGACATTCAAGCCATATCTACACTCTCTGTATCTCTGCATGCTTGAAGCTTTTATTGAGATTGTAATACTTCTCAAGTAATTGCCAAAAGCATTTGCCAATCTGTTGTGAAATGATAGATAAGCGAGGACATTCAAGCCATATCTACACTCTCTATGTCTCTGCATGCTTGAAGCTTGCATTTGAGATTGTTATACTTCTCAAGTAATTGCCAAAAGCATTTGCCAATCCGTTCTGAAATGATAGATAAGTCAGGACATTCAAGCCATATCTACACTCCCTATGTCTCTGCATGCTTGAAGCTTGTGTTTGAGATTATTATACTTCTCAAGTAATTGCCAAAAGCATTTGCCAATCCGTTCTGAAATGATAGATAAGTGACGACATTCAAGCCATATCTACACTCTCTATATCTCTGCATGATTGAAGCTTTTATTTGAGATTGTAATACTTCTCAAGTAATTGCCAAAAGCATTTGCCATTCTGTTGTGAAATGATAGATAAGCGAGGACATCCAAGCCATATCCACACTCTCTATATCTCTGCAAGCTTGAAGCTTGCATTTGACACTGTTATACTTCCCAATTAATTGCCAAAAGCATTTACCAGTCTGTTCTGAAAGGTTAGATAAGCGAGGACATTCAAGCCATCTCTGCATCCTCTATATCTCTGCAAGTTTGAAGCTTGCATTTGAAACTGTTATACTTCTCAAGTAATTGCCAAAAGCATTTGCCAATCCGTTCTGAAAGGATAGATAAGCGAGGAAATTCAAGCCATCTCTACGCTCTCTATATTTCTGCATGCTTGAAGCTTGCATTTGACACTGTTATACCTCTCAAGTAATTGCCAAAAAGAATTTTCTAAGCAGTTCTAAAAGGATTGATAAGCGAGGACATTCAAGCCGCCTCTACACTCTCTATATCTCTGCATGCTTGAAGCTTGCAATTGACACTGTTATACTTCTCACATAATTACCAAAAAGCATTCGCTAAGCAATGCTGAAATGTGATATAAGTCAGGAAATTCAAGCCATCTACACTCTCTATAGCCCTGTACGCTTGAAGCTTGCATTTTACGCTGCTATTCTTCTCACATAACTACCAAAAACATTCGCCAATCTGCCCTGAAAGTATAGATAAGCGAGGACATTCAAGCCATCTCTACACTCTCTATATCTCTGCATGCTTGGAGCTTTCATTGGACACTGTTATGCTTTTCACGTAAATACCAAAAACCCATTTGCTAAGCAGTTCTGAAAGACGAGATAAGCGAGAAAATTCAGGCCATCTTTACGCTCTCTATATCTCTGCATGCTTGAAGCTTGCATTTGAGATTGTTATACTTCTCAAGTAATTGCCAAAAGCATTTGACAATCCGTTGTGACAGGATTGATAAGCGAGGACATTCGAGCCATTTCTACACACTCTATTTCTCTGCATGCTTGAAGCTTGCATTTGAGACTGTATACTTCTCACGTAATTACCAAAAAGCATTTGCTAAGCAATTCTGAAATGCGATATAAGCGAGGAAATTTAAGCCATCTACACTCTCTATAGCCCTGTATGCCTGAAGCTTGCATTTTACACTGTTATACTTCTCGCGTAATTACCAAAAACATTTGCCAATCTGCTCTGAAAGCATAGATAAGCGAGGACATTCAAACCATCTCTACAGTCTCTATATCTCTGCATGCTTGGAGCTTTCATTGGATACTGTTATACTTTTCAAGTAATTACCAAAAAGCATTTGCTAAGCAGTTCTGGAAAACGAGATAAGCGAGAAAATTCAGGCCATCTCTACACTCTCTATATCTCTGCATGCTTGAAGCTTGCATTTGACACTGTTATCATTCTCAAGTAATTGCCAAAAGCATTTGCCAATCCGTTCTGAAATGATAGAAATGTGAGGAAATTCAAGCCATATCTACAAGCTCTATATCTCTGCATGCTTGAAGGTTGTATTTGAGATTGTTATACTTCATAAGTAATTGCAAAAATCCTTTGCCCATGTTGTGAAATGATAAATAAGCGAGAGCATTCAAGCCATATCTACACTCTCTATATCTCTAGATGCTTGAAGCTTGCATTTGACACTGTTAAACTTCCCTAGTAATTGCCAAAAGTATTTACCAGTCTGTTCTGAAAGGTTGGATAAGCGAGGAAATTCAAGCCATCTCTGCACCCTCTATATTTCTGCATGCTTGAAGCTTGCATTTGACACTGTTGTACTTCTCACGTAATTGCCAAAAAGCATTTGCTAAGCACTTCTGAAAAGATTGATAAGCGACGACATTCAAGCCGTCTCTACACTCTCTATATCTCTGCATGCTTGAAGCTTGCATTTGAGACTGTTATACTTCTCAAGAAATTGCCAAAAGCATTTGCCAATCCGTTCTGAAATGATAGATAAGTGAGGATGTTCAAGCCATAGCTACACTCTCTATATCTCTGCATGCTTGAAGCTTGTATTTGAGATTGTTATACTTCTCAAGTAATAGCCAAAAGCATTTGTCAATCCGTTTCTGAAATGATAAATATGTGAGGACATTCAAGCCATATCTACACCCTCTATATCTCTGCAAGTTTGAAGCTTGTATTTGAAACTGTTATACTTCTCAAGTAATTGCCAAAAGCATTTGCCAATCCGTTCTGAAAGGATAGATAAGCGAGGAAATTCAAGCCATCTCTACGTTCTCTATATTTCTGCATGCTTGAAGCTTGCATTTGACACTGTTATTCTTCTCACGTAATTGCCAAAAAGCATTTTCTAAGCATTTCTAAAAGTATTGATAAGCGAGGACATTCAAGCCGTCTCTACACTCTCTATATCCCTGCATGCTTGAAGCTTGCATTTGAGACTGTAATACTTCTCACGTAATAACCAAAAAGCATTCGCTAAGCAATGCTGAAATGCGATATAAACCAGAAAATTCAGGCCATCTCTACACTCTCTATATATCTCTGCATGCTTGAAGCTTGCATTGACACTGTTATCATTCTCAAGTAATTGCCAAAAGCATTTGCCAATCCGTTCTGAAATGATAGACATGTGAGGAAATTTAAGCCATATCTACAAGCTCTATATCTCTGCCTGCTTGAAGGTTGTATTTGAGATTGTTATACTTCACAAGTAATTGAAAAAAATCCTTTGCCTATATGTTGTGAAATGATAAATAAGCGAGGTCATTCAAACCATATCTACACTCTCTATATCTCTACATGCTTGAAGCTTGCATATGACACTGTTAAACTTCCCAAGTAATTGCCAAAAGTATTTACCAGTCTGTTCTGAAAGGTTAGATAACTGAGGACATTCAAGCCATCTCTGCACCCTCTATATTTCTGCATGCTTGAAGCTTGCATTTGACACTGTTATACTTCTCACGTAATTGCCAAAAAGCATTTGCTAAGCAGTTCTGAAAAGATTGATAAGCGACGACATTCAAGCCGTCTCTACACTCTCTATATCTCTGCATGCTTGAAGCTTGCATTTGAGACTGTTATACTTCTCAAGAAATTGCCAAAAGCATTTGCCAATCCGTTCTGAAATGATAGATAAGTGAGGACGTTCAAGCCATAACTACACACTCTATATCTCTGCATGCTTGAAGCTTGTATTTGAGATTGTTATACTTCTCAAGTAATTACCAAAAGCATTTGTCAATCCGTTCTGAAATGATAAATATGTGAGGACATTCAAGCCATATCTACACCCTCTATATCTCTGCAAGTTTGAAGCTTGCATTTGAAACTGTTATACTTCTCAAGTAATTGCCAAAAGCATTTGCCAATCCGTTCTGAAAGGATAGATAAGCGAGGAAATTCAAGCCATCTCTACGCTCTCTATATCTCTGCATGCTTGAAGCTTTTATTTGAGATTGTAATACCTTTCAAGTAATTGCCAAAAGCATTTGCCAATCCGTTCTGAAATGATAAATAAGCAACGACATTCAAGCCGTCTCTACACTCTCTATATCTCTGCATGCTTGAAGCTTGCATTTGAGACTGTTATACTTCTCAAGAAATTGCCAAAAGCATTTGCTAATCCGTTCTGAAATGATAGATAAGTGAGGACGTTTAAGCCATATCTACACTCTCGATATCTCTGCATGCTTGAAGCCTGTATTTGAGATTATTATACTTCTCAAGTAATTGCCAAAAGCATTTGCCAATCCGTTCTGAAAGGATAGATAAGCGAGGAAATTCAAGCCATCTCTACGCTCTCTATATTTCTGCATGCTTGAAACTTGCATTTGACACTGTTATTCTTCTCACGTAATTGCCAAAAGCCTTTGCCAATCCGTTCTGAAATGATAGATAAGTGAGGACATTCAAGCCATATCTACACTCTCTATATCTCTGCATGCTTGAAGCTTTTATTTGAGATTGTAATACTTCTCAAGTAATTGCCAAAAGCATTTGCCAATCCGTTGTGAAATGATAAATAAGCGACGACATTCAAGCCGTCTCTACACTCTCTCTATTTCTGCATGCTTGAAGCTTGCGTTTGAGACTGTAATACTTCTCAAGAAATTGCCAAAAGCATTTGCCAATCCGTTCTGAAATGATAGATAAGCGAGGACGTTTAAGCCATATCTACACTCTCTATATCTCTGCATGCTTGAAGCTTGCATTTGAGACTGTTATTCTTCTCACGTAATAACCAAAAAGCATTCGCTAAGCAATGCTGAAATGCGATATAAACCAAGAAATTCAAGCCATCTACACTCTCTATAGCCCTGTGCGCTTGAAGCTTGCATTTTACGCTGTTATACTTCTCACGTAATTACCAAAAATATTCGCCAATCTGCTCTGAAAGCACAGATAAGCGAGGACATTCAATCCATCTCTACACTCTCTATATCTCTGCTTGCTTGGAGCTTTCATTGGACACTGTTATACTTTTCACGTAATTACCAAAAAGCATTTGCTAAGCAGTTCTGAAAGACGAGATAAGCGAGAAAATTCAGGCCATCTCTACGCTCTCTATATCTCTGCATGCTTGAAGCTTGCATTTGAGATTATTATACTTCTCAAGTTAGCAATTCTGAAATGCGATATAAGCGAGGAAATTCAAGCCATCTACACTCTCTATAGCCCTGTATACCTGAAGCTTGCATTTTACACTGTTATACTTCTCGCGTAATTACCAAAAATATTTGCCAATCTGCTCTGAAAGCATAGACAAGCGAGGACATTCAAACCATCTCTACACTCTCTATATCTCTGCATGCTTGGAGCTTTCATTGGATACTGTTATACTTTTCACGTAATTACGAAAAAGCATTTGTTAAGCAGTTCTGAAAACAAGGTAAGCGAGAAATTCCGGCCATCTCTACACTCTCTATATTTCTGCATGTTTGAAGCTTGCATTTGACACTGTTATCATTCTCAAGTAATTGCCAAAATCATTTGCCAATGTATTCTGAAACATGAGTGCCAATAGGGTGAATTTTAGGGGGGGGGGCTTACCTGGTCTAATCGGCACTTCCAATGCTGTATAATTGAAATCTCAAGACAAATATCACAGGTAGTCAAAAATAGGTACTTCAAACAGAGCTCATGGAGGGCAACCAGCTCCCCCTCTCCAACGTCAATCACTTCCACAACAACAACATCCAATCAAAATTTTAAGATAACTATTTTGTTCAGCATAGTTTAAAGGTCCGGAAATCATGATTTTGAGGATGACAATCCCTCCTCCCCACAACCCTCAGGGCAAGGGTTGTAAGTTATGCCCTGGGGGGATAAAAGGTTTTTTATAGAAAGGGTTGTCGTATAAACCTCAGATGGGGCTCATTTGATTGGTCATCAGAAGTTCTACTGGCCTTTTTAACAGTCAAAAGTAATTGGTGGTCAACCAGCCCCCCCCCCCCCTGTACACCAATCATTTTCCCAAACACATTCAATCATAATTTTTTATCTTGGCATTTTCTTTCAGCGTAGTTGAAAAGTCCAGAAATAACGTCTTTGAGGATAACCCCCCCTGCATATCCCTCAGGGCAAGGGTTGTAAGTTACGCCCTGGGGACTTTAAAGTTCTTATAGAAATGGCGGTCGTATAAACTTTAAAGAGGCCTCATTCGATGAGTAATCAGAAGTTATAGTGCTATTTTTAAGAGCCAAAGTAATCAGAGGGCAAATACCCCCCCCCCCACACAAACACACACATGTCGTATTTTCCCAAAACGCATCTGATAGAAATTTTAAGATGGTCATTTATTGTCGTAGAAACTTCGAAAAGGGCTCATTTGGTTGTATTTGAAAGGGCTAGTGCCCTCTTTAATAGTCAAAAGTGATTGGAGGGCAGACCCCCCCCCAACGCCCATCATTTCACCAAACACTTCCAATCAAAATTTCGAGATAGTTATTTTGTTTGACGTAGTTTAAAAGTCCAGAAATTATGTCTTTGAGGATGAGAACCCCCTCACAGTCCTCATGGCAAGGATTGTAAGTTATGCTCCGAGAGTATTAAGGTTTTTATGGAAACGGTGGTCGTATAAACTTCAGAGGGGGTTCACTGGATTGGAAATCGGAAGTTGAAATGCCATTTTTAAGAGTCAAATTTTATCAGAGGGCAGCTCCCCCCCCCCGTCATATTTTCCCAAAATGCATCCGATAGAAATTTTGAAATGACCATTTGGTCAAAAATAGTAAAAAGATCTGATAAAACAGCCTTTGGGGTTGACATACCCCCCCCCCCCCCCCCGAGTGCGGGGTAAGGATTGCAAGTTATGCCCTGGGTACTTAAGGTTTTGCATTCTGAAACATGAGTGCCAATAGGGTGAATTTTAGGGGGGGGCTTACCTGGTCTAATCGGCACTTCCAATGCTGTGTAATTGAAATCTCAAGACAAATATCACAGGCAGTCAAAAAGAGGTACTTCAAACAGAGCTCATGGAGGGCAACCAGCTCCCCCTCTCCAACGTCAATCACTTCCACAACAAACATCCAATCAAAATTTTAAGATAACTATTTTGTTCAGCATAGTTTAAAGGTCCGGAAATCATGATTTTGAGGAATACAACCCCTCCTCCCCACAACCCTCAGGGCAAGGGTTGTAAGTTATGCCCTGGGGGGATAAAAGGTTTTTTATAGAAAGGGTTGTCGTATAAGCCTCAGATGGGGCTCATTTGATTGGTAATCAGAAGTTCTACTGGCCTTTTTAACAGTCAAAAGTAATTGGTGGGTCAACCAGCCCCCCCCTCTGTACACCAGTCATTTCCCCAAACACATTCAATCATAACTTTTTATCTTGGCATTTTCTTTCAGCGTAGTTGAAAAGTCCAGAAATAACGTCTTTGAGGATAACCCCCCCTGCATATCCCTCAGGGCAAGGGTTGTAAGTTACGCCCTGGGGACTTAAAAGTTCTTATAGAAATGGCGGTCGTATAAACTTTAAAGAGGCCTCATTCGATGATTAATCAGAAGTTATAGCGCTATTTTTAAGAGTCAAAGTAATCAGAGGGCAAATACCACCCCCCCCACACACACACATGTCGTGTTTCCCCAAAACGCATCTGATAGAAATTTTAAGATGGTCATTTATTGTCGTAGAAACTTCGAAAAGGGCTCATTTGGTTGGTATTTGAAAGGGCTAGTGCCCTCTTTAATAGTCAAAAGTGATTGGAGGGCAGACCCCCCCCCCCCAACGCCCATCATTTCACCAAACACTTCCGATCAAAATTTCGAGATCGTTTTTGTTTTGTTTGACGTAGTTTAAAAGTCCAGAAATTATCAAGGAGGCACACTTGTGCCTCTATAAAGAGGCGACCCACCACAATGTTAAGCGATTTCAGGTCCTAGAGGTCGCAGAGAGACGGCGGTAATCGCATTTTGTAGCCCAAGCTCAAACTAAGAAACTTGCAAAATTTCATCCTCCTCCGACTTTATCTTCATGGAGTAAACTGGGTTGGAAGTTTCGACCCTCCCACCACAGCCCCCCTTTAACGTTGTCCGATTGGGCTGAAATTTAGAGGTTAAGCTTTCCTAGGGCCCGGAGTTTTATCCTCGAAATTTCAGCTCAATCCGATCACTCCTTCCCTGTTTTCAAAAAACCAAGTATAGCCACTTAAAATTCATCATTTCTTTTTTTTTTCTTAGCCAAGCCTACAGGCCACAGTTGGCAACTGATCCGGGTGAATGAGGACTGATTCGAAGCAGAATTCGACCTGTTAGGGCCTTTTGATATTTTCAGACCGAAAAAATCATCCCCCGAATTTACATTTACGAAAAACCTCGTTTTTCTATAAGAACCCGCTATAAGCGGGCTAGCCCGCGAAAACGCGGGCTCGCTTTCCTATAAGAGCCCGCAAGCGATTTCCGGTCCTAGCGGTCACAGAGAGACAGCGGTAATCACATTTTGTAGCCCAAGCTCAAACTAAGAAACGTGCAAAATTTCACCCCCCTCAGACTTTATCAAGGAGGCACACTTGTGCCTCTATAAAGAGGCGACCCATCACAATGTTAAGCGATTTCAGGTCCTAGAGGCCGCAGAGAGACGGCGGGGATCGCATTTTGTTGCCCAAGCTCAAACTAAGAGACGTGAAAAATTTGATCCTCCTCCGACTTTGTCTTCATGGGGTAAACTGGGCCGGAAGTTTCGACCTTCCCACCACAGCCCCCCTTTGACGTTGTCCGATTGGGCTGAAATTTAGAGGTTAAGCTTTCCTAGGGCTCGGGAGCTTGTCCTCGAAATTTCAGCTCAATCCGATCACTCCTTCCCTGTTTTCAAAAAACCAAATATAGCCACTTAAAATTCATTTCTCTTTTTTTTTTGTTATCCACGCCTACAGGCCACAGTTGGCAACTGATCCGGCTGAATGAGGACTCATTCGAAGCAGAATTCGACCTGTTAGGGCCTTTTGATATTTTCAGACCGAAAAAATTATCCCCCGAATTTACATTTACGAAAAACCTCGTTTTCCTATAATAGCCCATGTTAATTTTTCCCACCACAACCCTCCTTTAACGTTGTCTGATCGGGCTGAAATTTAGAGGATAAGCTTTCCTGGGGTCTGGGAGCTTATCCTAAAAAATTTCAGCTCAATCTGATCACTCCTTCCCTGTTTTCCAAAAACCAAATATTAAGTTTTGTGGGAATTTGCTTTGCGAAAATAGATTCCATTTATTTAAAAACAATTACAAGTGTGTCTCATTAGTCCAGCGGTTGATACTTCAGACTGTCAGGCGGAAAACCCGTGTTCGATTCACCGTCAGAGCAAATTTTTTATATACTGAATTTAAACTTTAAAAAAGAAACTCAGTTTCTTTTTTAAATTATTTGAAAAAAATTACGTTTTCTAAAGAGTTAAAGAGGCTGAGTTACAAGGTCGACCCTTTAAAACGTACAGGGATTAGGAGGCACAGTTGGGGGGCTGTTAAAGAGGCTGAGTCACAAGTTCGAACCTTAAAACGTACAGGGATTAGGAGGCACCCTGTACGACGTGATTTGAGTATTCAGGAATTAAAAGCCTTAACACAAGAATGTTCAAGAGCGGGGGGTTTGGGGGGCGGCAGCCCCCCAACTTTAACTCCTGACACGATCAGATAACAGTTAGTCAATCAATAATAAGTAATAAACTGTACAAAAACGTGCAGAAATTATTTGAAAAAAACTACGTTTTCTAAAGAGTTAAAGAGGCTGAGTTACAAGGTCGAACCTTAAAACGTACAGGGATTAGGAGGCACAGTTGGGGGGCTGCCGCCCCCTAAAACCCCCCGCTTTCGCAGCCTTTAAATAAAAAAAAAAGTTTTTTAAACTGAAAGTAAGGAGCGACATTAAATATTAAAAGGAACAGAAATTATTCCGTATATGAAAGAGGCTGTGCCCTCCTCAACGCCTCGCTCTTTACGCTAAAGTTTGACTCTGTCTCACAACTTTATTTTTTAAAACAATAAAAAACTTTAGGGTAAAGAGCGAGGCGTTGAGGAGGGCACAGCAAAAAAAAAAAATAAAAAAAAACGCTACAGTAAAAAAAAAGTCTTCTTATTTTCAAATATTCAAGGTACTCACTCTCGATCGTTTAACGATCGTTTAAACGACCCTGTACGTTTTAAGGTTCGAATCAATCCATTCTTGAAGCTTGCATTTGACACTGTTATCATTCTCAAGTAATTGCCAAAAGCATTTGCCAATCCGTTCTGAAATGATAAATATGTGAGGACATTCAAGCCATATCTACACCCTCTATATCTCTGCAAGTTTGAAGCTTGCATTTGAAACTGTTATACTTCTCAAGTAATTGCCAAAAGCATTTGCCAATCCGTTCTGAAATGATAGACATGTGAGGAAATTTAAGCCATATCTACAAGCTCTATATCTCTGCATGCTTGAAGGTTGTATTTGAGATTGTTATACTTCACAAGTAATTGAAAAAATCCTTTGCCTATATGTTGTGAAATGATAAATAAGCGAGGGCATTCAAGCCATATCTACACTCTCTATATCTCTACATGCTTGAAGCTTGCATTTGACACTGTTAAACTTCCCAAGTAATTGCCAAAAGTATTTACCAGTCTGTTCTGAAAGGTTAGATAACTGAGGACATTCAAGCCATCTCTGCACCCTCTATATTTCTGTATGCTTGAAGCTTGCATTTGACACTGTTATACTTCTCACGTAATTGCCAAAAGCATTTGCTAAGCAGTTCTGAAAAGATTGATAAGCGACGACATTCAAGCCGTCTCTACACTCTCTATATCTCTGCATGCTTGAAGCTTGCATTTGAGACTGTTATACTTCTCAAGAAATTGCCAAAAGCATTTGCCAATCCGTTCTGAAATGATAGATAAGTGAGGACGTTCAAGCCATAACTACACACTCTATATCTCTGCATGCTTGAAGCTTGTATTTGAGATTGTTATACTTCTCAAGTAATTACCAAAAGCATTTGTCAATCCGTTCTGAAATGATAAATATGTGAGGACATTCAAGCCATATCTACACCCTCTATATCTCTGCAAGTTTGAAGCTTGCATTTGAAACTGTTATACTTCTCAATTAATTGCCAAAAGCATTTGCCAATCCGTTCTGAAAGGATAGATAAGCGAGGAAATTCAAGCCATCTCTACGCTCTCTATATTTCTGCATGCTTGAAGCTTGCATTTGACACTGTTATTCTTCTCACGTAATTGCCAAAAGCCTTCGCCAATCCGTTCTGAAATGATAGATAAGTGAGGACATTCAAGCCATATCTACACTCTCTATATCTCTGCATGCTTGAAGCTTTTATTTGAGATTGTAATACTTCTCAAGTAATTGCCAAAAGCATTTGCCAATCCGTTCTGAAATGATAAATAAGCAACGACATTCAAGCCGTCTCTACACTCTCTATATCTCTGCATGCTTGAAGCTTGCATTTGAGACTGTTATACTTCTCAAGAAATTGCCAAAAGCATTTGCTAATCCGTTCTGAAATGATAGATAAGTGAGGACGTTCAATCCATATCTACACTCTCTATATCTCTGCATGCTTGAAGCCTGTATTTGAGATTATTATACTTCTCAAGTAATTGCCAAAAGCATTTGCCAATCCGTTCTGAAATGATAGATAAGTGAGGACATTCAAGCCATATCTACACTCTCTATATCTCTGCATGCTTGAAGCTTTTATTTGAGATTGTAATACTTCTCAAGTAATTGCCAAAAGCATTTGCCAATCAGTTGTGAAATGATAAATAAGCGACGACATTCAAGCCGTCTCTACACTCTCTCTATCTCTGCATGCTTGAAGCTTGCGTTTGAGACTGTAATACTTCTCAAGAAATTGCCAAAAGCATTTGCCAATCCGTTCTGAAATGATAGATAAGTGAGGACGTTTAAAGCCATATCTACACTCTCTATATCTCTGCATGCTTGAAGCTTGCATTTGAGACTGTTATTCTTCTCACGTAATAACCAAAAAGCATTCGCTAAGCAATGCTGAAATGCGATATAAACCAAGAAATTCAAGCCATCTACACTCTCTATAGCCCTGTGCGCTTGAAGCTTGCATTTTACGCTGTTATACTTCTCACGTAATTACCAAAAATATTCGCCAATCTGCTCTGAAAGCACAGATAAGCGAGGACATTCAATCCATCTCTGCACTCTCTATATCTCTCTGCTTGCTCGGAGCTTTCATTGGACACTGTTATACTTTTCACGTAATTACCAAAAATCATTTGCTAAGCAGTTCTGAAAGACGAGATAAGCGAGAAAATTCAGGCCATCTCTACGCTCTCTATATCTCTGCATGCTTGAAGCTTGCATTTGAGATTGTTATACTTCTCAAGTTAGCAATTTTGAAATGCGACTTAAGCGAGGAAATTCAAGCCATCTACACTCTCTATAGCCCTGTATACCTGAAGCTTGGATTTTACACTGTTATACTTCTCGCGTAATTACCAAAAATATTTGCCAATCTGCTCTGAAAGCATAGACAAGCGAGGACATTCAAACCATCTCTACACTCTCTATATCTCTGCATGCTTGGAGCTTTCATTGAATACTGTTATACTTTTCACGTAATTAACAAAAAGCATTTGTTAAGCAGTTCTGAAAACAAGGTAAGCGAGAAATTCCGGCCATCTCTACACTCTCTATATTTCTGCATGTTTGAAGCTTGCATTTGACACTATTATCATTCTCAAGTAATTGCCAAAAGCATTTGCCAATGCATTCTGAAACATGAGTGCCAATAGGGTGAATTTTAGGGGGGGGGGCTTACCTGGTCTAATCGGCACTTCCAATGCTGTATAATTGAAATCTCAAGACAAATATCACAGGTAGTCAAAAAGAGGTACTTCAAACAGAGCTCATGGAGGGCAACCAGCTCCCCCTCTCCAACGTCAATCACTTCCACAACAACATCCAATCAAAATTTTAAGATAACTATTTTGTTCAGCATAGTTTAAAGGTCCGGAAATCATGATTTTGAGGATGACAATCCCTCCTCCCCACAACCCTCAGGGCAAGGGTTGTAAGTTATGCCCTGGGGGGATAAAAGGTTTTTTATAGAAAAGGTTGTCGTATAAACCTCAGATGGGGCTCATTTGATTGGTAATCAGAAGATCTACTGGCCTTTTTAACAGTCAAAAGTAAATGGTGGTCAACCAGCCCCCCCCCCCCCTCTGTACACCAATCATTTCCCCAACACACATTCAATCATAATTTTTTATCTTGGCATTTTCTTTCAGCGTAGTTGAAAAGTCCAGAAATAACGTCTTTGAGGATAACCCCCCCCTGCATATCCCTCAGGGCAAGGGTTGTAAGTTACGCCCTGGGGACTTTAAAGTTTCTTATAGAAATGGCGGTCGTATAAACTTTAAAGAGGCCTCATTCGATGAGTAATCAGAAGTTATAATGCTATTTTTAAGAGCCAAAGTAATCAGAGGGCAAATACCCCCCCCACACACACACACACATGTCGTATTTTCCCAAAACGCATCTGATAGAAATTTTAAGATGGTCATTTATTGTCGTAGAAACTTCGAAAAGGGCTCATTTGGTTGGTATTTGAAAGGGCTAGTGCCCTCTTTAATAGTCAAAAGTGATTGGAGGGCAGACCCCAACCCCCCGCCCCCCCCAACGCCCATCATTTCACCAAACACTTCCAATCAAAATTTCGAGATAGTTATTTTGTTTGACGTAGTTTAAATGTCCAGAAATTATGTCTTTGAGGATGAGAACCCCCTCACAGTCCTCATGGCAAGGATTGTAAGTTATGCTCCGAGAGTATTAAGGTTTTTATGGAAACGCTGGTCGTATAAACTTCAGAGGGGGTTCACTGGATTGGAAATCGGAAGTTGAAATGCCATTTTAAGAGTCAAATTTATCAGAGGGCAGCTCCCCCCCCCCGTCATATTTTCCCAAAATGCATCCGATAGAAATTTTGAAATGACCATTTGGTCAAAAATAGTAAAAAGATCTGATAAAACAGCCTTTGGGGTTGACATACCCCCCCCCGAGTGCGGGGTAAGGATTGCAAGTGATGCCCTGGGTACTTAAGGTTTTGCATTCTGAAACATGAGTGCCAATAGGGTGAATTTTACGGGGGGGGGGGGCTTACCTGGTCTAATCGGCACTTCCGATGCTGTGTAATTGAAATCTTAAGACAAATATCACACGCAGTCAAAAAGAGGTACTTCAAACAGAGCTCATGGAGGGCAACCAGCTCCCCCTCTCCAACGTCAATCACTTCCACAACAACATCCAATCAAAATTTTAAGATAACTATTTTGTTCAGCATAGTTTAAAGATCCGGAAATCATGATTTTGAGGATGACAACCCCTCCTCCCCACATCCCTCAGGGCAAGGGTTGTAAGTTATGCCCTGGGGGGATAAAAGGTTTTTTATAGAAAGGGTTGTCGTATAAACCTCAGATGGGGCTCATTTGATTGGTAATCAGAAGTTCTACTGGCCTTTTTAACAGTCAAAAGTAATTGGTGGTCAACCAGCCCCCCCCCCCCTGTACACCAGTCATTTCCCCAAACACATTCAATCATAACTTTTTATCTTGGCATTTTCTTTCAGCGTAGTTGAAAAGTCCAGAAATAACGTCTTTGAGGATAACCCCCCCCCTGCATATCCCTCAGGGCAAGGGTTGTAAGTTACGCCCTGGGGACTTTAAAGTTCTTATAGAAATGGCGGTCGTATAAACTTTAAAGAGGCCTCATTCGATGATTAATCAGAAGTTATAGTGCTATTTTTAAGAGTCAAAGTAATCAGAGGGCAAATACCACCCCCCCCACACACACACACATGTCGTATTTTCCCCAAAACGCATCTGATAGAAATTTTAAGATTGTCATTTATTGTCGTAGAGACTTCGAAAAGGGCTCATTTGGTTGGTATTTGAAAGGGCTAGTGCCCTCTTTAATAGTCAAAAGTGATTGGAGGGCAGACCCCCCCCCCAAACGCCCATCATTTCACCAAACACTTCCAATCAAAATTTCGAGATAGTTATTTTGTTTGACGTAGTTTAAAAGTCCAGAAATTATCAAGGAGGCACACTTGTGCCTCTATAAAGAGGCGACCCACCACAATGTTAAGCGATTTCAGGTCCTAGAGGTCGCAGAGAGACGGCGGTAATCGCATTTTGTAGCCCAAGCTCAAACTAAGAAACTGGCAAAATTCCATCCTCCTCCGACTTTATCTTCATGGGGTAAACTGGGCCGGAAGTTTCGACCCTCCCACCACAGCCCCCCTTTAACGTTGTCCGATTGGGCTGAAATTTAGAGGTTAAGCTTTCCTAGGGCCCGGGAGCTTATCCTCGAAACTTCAGCTCAATCCGATCACTCCTTCCCTGTTTTCAAAAAACCAAATATAGCCTCTTAAAATTCATCATTTCTTTTTTTTTCTTAGCCACGCCTACAGGCCACAGTTGGCAACTGATCCGGGTGAATGAGGACTCATTCGAAGTAGAATTCGACCTGTTAGGGCCTTTTGATATTTTCAGACCGAAAAAATTATCCCCGAATTTACATTTACGAAAAACCTCGTTTTCCTATAAGAACCCGCTATAAGCGGGCTAGCCCGCGAAAACGCGGGCTCGTTTTCCTATAAGAGCCCGCAAGCGATTTCCGGTCCTAGCGGTCGCAGAGAGACAGCGGTAATCGCATTTTGTAGCCCAAGCTCAAACTAAGAAACGTGCAAAATTTCACCCCCCTCAGACTTTATCAAGGAGGCACACTTGTGCCTCTATAAAGAGGCGACCCACCACAATGTTAAACGATTTCAGGTCCTAGAGGCCGCAGAGAGACGGCGGTGATCGCATTTTGTAGCCCAAGCTCAAACTAAGAAACGTGCAAAATTTGATCCTCCTCCGACTTTGTCTTCATGGGGTAAACTGGGCCGGAAGTTTCGACCTTCCCACCACAGCCGCGCTTTGACGTTGTCCGATTGGGCTGAAATTTAGAGGTTAAGCTTTCCTAGGGCCGGGAGCTTGTCCTCGAAATTTCAGCTCAATCCGATCACTCCTTCCCTGTTTTCAAAAAACCAAATAAAAGCCACTTAAAATTCATTTCTCTTTTTTTTTGTTATCCTCGCCTACAGGCCACAGTTGGCAACTGATCCGGGTGAATGAGGACTCATTCGAAGTAGAATTCGACCTGTTAGGGCCTTTTGATATTTTCAGACCGAAAAAATTATCCCCCGAATTTACATTTACGAAAAACCTCGTTTTCCTATAATAGCCCATGTTAATTTTTCCCACCACAACCCCCCTTTAACGTTGTCTGATCGGGCTGAAATTTAGAGGATAAGCTTTGCTGGGGCCTGGGAGCTTATCCTCGAAATTTCAGCTCAATCTGATCACTCCCTCCCTGTTTTCCAAAAACCAAATATCAAGTTTTGTGGGAATTTGCTTTGCGAAAATAGATTCCATTTATTAAAAAACAATTACAATTGTGTCTCATTAGTCCAGCGGTTGATACTTCAGACTGTCAGGCGGAAAACCCGGGTTCGATTCACCGTCAGAGCAAATTTTTTACATACTGAATTTAAACTTTAAAAAAGAAACTCAGTTTCTTTTTTAATCCCTGTACGTTTTAAGGTTCGACCTTGTAACTCAGCCTCTTTAACTCTTTAGAAAACGTAGTTTTTTTTCAAATAATTTCTGCACGTTTTTGTACAGTTTATTACTTAGCCTCTTTAAAGAGTTAAAGAGGCTGAGTTACAAGGTCGACCCTTAAAACGTACAGGGATTAGGAGGCACAGTTGGGGGGCTGTTAAAGAGGCTGAGTCACAAGTTCGAACCTTAAAACGTACAGGGATTAGGAGGCACCCTGTACGACGTGATTTGAGTATTCAGGAATTAAAAGCCTTAACACAAGAATGTTCAAGAGCGGGGGGTTTGGGGGCCGGAGGCCCCCTAACTTTAACTCCTGACACGATCAGCTAACAGTTAGTCAATCAATAATAAGTAATAAACTGTACAAAAACGTGCAGAAATTATATTTGAAAAAAACTACGTTTTCTAAAGAGTTAAAGAGGCTGAGTTACAAGGTCGAACCTTAAAACGTACAGGGATTAGGAGGCACAGTTGGGGGGCTGCCGCCCCCTAAAACCCCCCGCTTTCGCAGCCTTTAAATAAAAAAAAAAGTTTTTTAAACTGAAAGTAAGGAGCGACATTAAATATTAAAAGGAACAGAAATTATTCCGTATATGAAAGAGGCTGTGCCCTCCTCAACGCCTCGCTCTTTACGCTAAAGTTTGACTCTGTCTCACACCTTTATTTTTTAAAACAATAAAAAACTTTAGCGTAAAGAGCGAGGCGTTGAGGAGGGCACAGCCTCTTTCATATACGGAATAATTTCTGTTCCTTTTAATATTTAATGTCGCTCCTTACTTTCAGTTTAAAAAACTTTTTTTTTTATTTAAAGGCTGCGAAAGCGGGGGGTTTGGGGGGCGACAGCCCCCCAACTGTGCCTCCTAATCCCTCTACGTTTTTAAGGTTCGACCTTGTAACTCAGCCTCTTTTAACCCTTTAGAAAACGTAGTTATTTTCAAGTAATGTCTTTGAGGATGAGAACCCCTCACAGTCCTCATGGCAAGGATTGTAAGTTATGCCCCGAGAGTATTAAGGTTTTTATGGAAATGGTGGTCGTATAAACTTCAGAGGGGGTTCACTGGATTGGAAATCGGAAGTTGAAATGCCATTTTTTAGAGTCAAATTTATCAGAGGGCAGCTCCCCCCCCCCCGTCATATTTTCCCAAAATGCATCCGATAGAAATTTTGAAATGACCATTTGGTCAAAAATAGTAAAAAAAATCTGATAAAACAGCCTTTGGGGTTGACATACCCCCCCCCCCCCCCGAGTGCGGGGTAAGGATTGCAAGTTATGCCCTGGGTACTTAAGGTTTTATGAAGAGGTGGTCTCATTTGATTGGAAAGGCATAGTTCTAGCTCCATTTTAAGAGTCAAGCGTGGTGGAGAGAAAACAGCCCCCCTCCCTTATATCCTCTTTTCTCTAAACACATTTGATCGAAATTGTGAGATAGCCATTTTATAACCAATAGTCCAAAGAGAATATAACAATGTCTTCAGTAATCAAATATAAGAAATATTAAGGTGGACGTTGAACTAAATCAAAACAAACTATGAGCATATGGACTTTCAAAAAGGTGACAAAGCAATATCTCAAGAATATAAGTTAGACATTTAAGAGTAAGTTGTGGGGGATTTCGAACTAGCCAGAAGGCACTATGTGTATACTTTTAATACTACAACTAAAGATACTGTAACTAATGACGCTAAGAGCATTAAGGTGAAACTTTTAGGAAGTGTTTAGGGGGCGTTCCAATTAAACGAAAAAACTGTATACATACAGGTTTTTAAAAAGGCATATAAGCAATATCATAGGCAGCACCATTCTATAATAGCTAGAAATATCATTGAAACATTTAAAGAAGCTTATTCGATTCAAAATTAAAAATTCTAGGGTCCTTTCTAAGAGTAAAAAGCGACTGGAGGATAATCAGCCCGTCTCTCGAGCCAATTTGTTTCCCAAACACATCCAGCCAAAATTTTGAGACAACTATTTTGTTCAGAATAGTAGAACGGTTAAATAACTATGTCTTTAGGCATAATGGGCATGTCAACCCCCCATAATTATGCAATTGGCCCATGATGCTGTATAACTAAATGCTACTTTAAAACTAAACCAAAAGGCATTGTGTTTGTGGTTGCCAATAAGACAATTCAGCAATATATTCAGAACGAATGGGGGTATTAAGTTGAAGGTTTCGGAACAACTACTATTACTATTTCTCTTCTTACATTTTAAATAAATAAATAGATTATAAGTGTATCTAGGTTGTCAAAGCGCATAGATAGAGTCTTTTGGGGATGATATTAAGTTTAATTTTTTCAGGTCAACTTGAGGAGGTATAAAATTAAATTAAAAAATAATATTTGTGTCAGGATTAAAAATTGTTGAAAAAGTTTCTACCAACATACAAATAGCAAGCCAAAGTATGGGTTCTTATAGAAGAAAATACTGAAAAGATGTAAAAAAAAAAAAAAATTCTCATGAAAATGACTATGTCAATGAAAAACGAATAGAAAATAGTCTAAAAAAACTTTTTCCACAAAACAAGTTTTTCAAAGAACAGTAAAGAGCTGCATTAAGCCGAAAATGGGCAGAAATGAAGTCAAGTAATTGTCCAAGCGTAAAACTACCATAAATCACTATCAATAAATAAATGAAACTCAAAACGAACAGAAATTAGAAAAAATAGCCGAGTCAAACTCGGAACGAGCAAAAATTAACATTAGTAGGGCTGATAACCCCCATGCCTTCTCAAGACCAGAACATAATTTGCGCTTTACTGAAAATAAAATATGTTTAAATGTTTTCACTTTTTTTTAATTAAATAAGTTAAAAAACTTTTTTACTCACTTTTTTTTACTTTAAGGAATAAGTATCAGTAAAGGTACATTAAACTGACAACCCACGGTCATTTTTTTTTTTTTTTTTTTTTTTTTTTTTTTTTTTTTTTTTTTTTTTTTTTAGTAAAGCCTAAATTATGTTCTGGTCTTGAGAAAAGGCATGGGGGTTATAAGCCCTAGCAATGTTAATTTTTGCTCGTTTCAAGTTTGACTCGGCTATCTATTATAATTTCTGTTTGTTTTGAGTTTCATTTATTTGTTGATAGTGATTTGTTGTATTTTTACGCTTGGAAGATTATTTGACTTTATTTCTGCCTATTTTGGCTTAATCGAGCTCTTTACTCTTCTTTGAAAAACTTATTTTGTGGAAATTGTTTTTAAAATTAATACAAATATAAGACAGCTTCATTCAGCCAGGGGGGGGGGGGGAGGCTTGCGCATCCCCTTGCCCCGCCCCCTTATGGAAGTCCATGTTCTAAAAGGATGGATAAGCGAGGACATTCAAGCCACCTCTACACTCTCTATATATCTGCATGCTTGAACATTTGAGACTGTTATACTTCTCACGTAATTACCAGAAGCATTTGCCAATCCGTTCTGACGGGATAGATAAGCGAGGACATTCATACTCTCTATAGATCTGCATTCTTGATGCTTGCATTTAACACTGTTATACTCCTCACATAATTACCAGAAGCTTTTGCTAATACATTCTGATAGATAAGCGAGGACATTCAAGCCATCTCTACGCTTTTTACGCTTTCTCTGCATGCTTGAAGCTTGCATTTGAAACTTTTATACTTCTCAAGTAATTGCCAAAAGAATTTGCCAATCTGTTCTGAAAGGATCGATAATCAAGGACATTCAGGGCATCTCTACACTCTCTATATTTCTGCATGCTCGAAGCTTGCATTTGACACTGTTATACTTCTCACGTAATTGCCAAAATGCATTCGCTAAGCAGTTCTTGAAGGTGAGATAAGCGAGGACATTCAAGCCATTTGTACACTCTTTATATCTCTGCATGCTTAAAGCTTGCATTTGACACTGTTATAGTCCTCACGTAATTACCATAAAGCATTTGCTAATCCATTCTGAAAGGATAGATTAGCGAAGACATTCAAGCCATCTCTACGGTCTCTATATCTCTGCAAGCTTGAAGCTTGCATTTGAGACTGTTATACTTCTCACGTAATTATCAAAAAGCATTTGCTAAGCAATTCTGAAATGCGATATAAGCGAGGAAATTCAAGCCATCAACACTCTCTATAGTCCTGCAGGCTTGAAGCTTGCATTTGACACTATTATACTTCTCACGTAATTGCCAAAATGCATTTGCTAAGCAGTTCTTGAAGGTGAGATAAGCGAGGACATTCAAGCCATTTGTACACTCTTTATATCTCTGCATGCTTAAAGCTTGCATTTGACACTGTTATAGTCCTCACGTAATTACCATAAAGCATTTGCTAATCCATTCTGAAAGGATAGATTAGCGAAGACATTCAAGTCATCTCTACGGTCTCTATATCTCTGCAAGCTTGAAGCTTGCATTTGACACTGTTATACTTCCCACGTAATTGCCATAAAGTTTTTGCTAAGCCGTTCTGAAACGCTGGATAAGTGAGAAAATTCAAGACAACTACACACTCTCTACATCTCTGCATACTTGGAGGTTGCATTTGACACTGTTATACTTCTCAAATAATGGCCATAAAGCATTTACTAAGCCGTTCTGAAAGGCAGGCTAAGCAAGGAAATATATCTTCAATCACTCTTCAAACCATTTCTGCATTGCCCTGCTTATCTATCAATCAATCAATTTATTTAAAGAAAACAGAGAAAAAATTTACAGAACCTTGGACCCCCGCAAATGCATTTTGGCCTGTGAGAGTGGGGACTAAATATTACATTAAATAATAACACTTATAATAGGTAATAGCGCGCTTACATTATATTAAAGCACTAATTAAGCAATAATTATGTTAAATAATGGTACGAACAAAAGAAGAAAAAAACAAATTGAAAAGAAAAGATAGAGGGAAAAAAGAGAAGGGAGGAGAGAACTAACTCTCTAGACATAGGAGGTCGTCGGTTAGTTAATTTTTAAATTGTCCAAAAGAATGATAAAGCCGAATTTTAAGTTGTTTTGAGTTGTTTCCATCCTTCCGAAAACAACTAAGCAAACTATTTACGGACATTATGTCAAAAGTGTAAGGAATCTTTAGGTGTGACAAAAAGATGTTGTGACGGACTGCAAAAATGGTTATTGAACACAGAAATAAAGAGATAAAAATATGATGAATATAAAAATATAGAATATAAATGCAGAAATAAAGAGAGAATGAAGATATAAAATATAATTATTTGTTTAACAAACAAGTTTAAAAGCCAGTTTATAAAACAATGGTGAATCACAATTTGTGGACCTGGTAAAGTCCCTTATCCAAATAGACGATCTTTTTTGCCAACTATGCTGTCCAATTCGAAATCTTGATTATGAACAAACTATCCCAGTTGTCAGTCGAACAAAATGTTAAGATCTAGATTGTCAGAGGAGGGGCAAAACTAATGAAAAAAGAAATAAAGATTGTTCAAAGCGGTCTATAAAAATATACATAAAAGATCTAAACAAAACGATAAATGGTGCAACATCCAACACAAATTGTCTACATTCACTCCCTCTATGACTACTGCACTCCCCTGTAAAGAGCCCCAAATGAAAAGTTTTTGTCTTGTCTCTTGCTTCTAAAACTATTTAATTGAAAGAATACCACGATGCCCAATAATATTTGGAATCCTTAGAAAATATATACCTTTTCAACTTGAGCTTTTGTTTTCATGGCTTGCTGATTCATTTCCTATAAATTAAAAAACACTCAGTGGATGAAATTGAAGAAAACCCTTGTCTGAAAAGCTCGCAAAAGTACACGTGGCTGTTTTGGTATACAAAAAAAGATAAAAAAAAATAAATAAAAAAACTGCTAAAACATAAAAAAACTGTCTTATCACCAAATATTTATACTATTTGGATAAGAAATGTTGCAAATTCTTATCGCTCCGATTTAATATATATTGACTAATTGGATTGAACTTAACAGTGCCAAAACGGTAAAAATGAAATCTATTTGTTTGAATAGTTTAAGTGAAAACTTCCACAACCATACATGTCCTGATAAAAATATGAAAATCGAGAATTTAATTTTTGAAGAAAAAGGCCCCAATATACAATTATGACGTTTTTGATGATTGTGGGTGCAAAAAAAAAAAGTGAGCAAAAAATCAGCCAAAAATAGGCTAGAAACGCATGACACTAAACAGCCTGAGAAGGAGTAGCTTTTCTCTGAAGGTGTAGTTGTCTTCTGGGTTTAACAGGCTATTATTTATTTTTGATTTTTTTTTATGGACAAAAAGCGTATTATTTATTTTTTGATTTTTTTTTACGGACAAAAAGCGTTATCAAATTCAACTTACTAGCTTTGCTTACTCTTTACTAAGCCTTACCTATTTTACAGACTATAAAATTCTAAATACCCTCTTCATTTTCTCCATCTTGTTTAAGGCCAACTGCAATTTCAATTGCATCTCTAGATTTGTGGATATGTTCTTCTTCTTCTGAAAAACAGTACCTAGAATCCATATGAGACTCCTTTCAGCGTCTAACAGGTTTCTTCTGAATACAAAGGAGCGACCCGGCTAAATGGTAACCGAAACTCTAAAAAACGGAATTTTTGTACCAATAGATACATCAAAAGAATCAAATTTTAATTCTGATTTCAAATATATAAGTTTTATCAAGTTTAATCTTACCCATCAAAAGTTACGCGCCTGAGAAAATTTGGCTGATTTTCGAAAAAAAGGAGGAAAGACCCCCTAAAAATTATAGAACCTTAATGAAAATTCACACCATCATATTCAGCGTATCAGAGAACCGTACTGTAGAGGTTTCACGCTCCTATCCACAAAAATGTGGAATTTTGCATTTTTCGCCAGAAGAAAGATCACGGGTGCGTGTTTATTTGTTTGTTTGTTTTTTTTCCCCAGGGGTAATCGTATTGACCCAGTGGTCCTAGAATATCGTAAGAGGGCTCATTGGAACGGAAATTAAAAGTTCTAGTGCCCTTTTTAAGTGACCAAAAAAAATAGAGGGCTACTAGGCCCCCTCCCACGCTCATTTTTTCTCAAAGTCACCCAATTAAAATTTTGAGATAGCCATTTTGTTCAGAATAGTCGAAAATCTAATAAATATGTCTTTTACGATGACTTAATCCCTCACAGTTCCCAGGGGAAGGGCTGCAAGTTATGAACTTTGCCCCTATCCACAAAAATGTGGAATTTTGCATTTTTCGCCAGAAGAAAGATCACGGGTGCGTGTTTATTTGTTTGTTTTTTTTTTTTTCCCAGGGGTAATCGTATTGACCCAGTGGTCCTAGAATATCGTAAGAGGGCTCATTGGAACGGAAATTAAAAGTTCTAGTGCCCTTTTTAAGTGACCAAAAAAATGGAGGGCTACTAGGCCCCCTCCACGCTCATTTTTTCTCAAAGTCACCCAATTAAAATTTTGAGATAGCCATTTTGTTCAGCATAGTCGAAAATCTAATAAATATGTCTTTTACGATGACTAAATCCCTCACAGTTCCCAGGGAAGGGCTGCAAGTTATGAACTTTGCCCATTGCTTACATATTGTATTGGTTATTGGGAGGTATACTGACATTTTCAGGAATAGTTTTTTTTTCTGGTGGAGGGGGGGGGGGCTGGAGGAGGGGGTTACTCGGGAGAATGTTTCCGTTGAGGATGTTTCTTTTGGGTAGGGGACATTTCTATGAAGGGGGCGCCGGATTTCCAAGCATTATTTAAAAAACGATCAGAAATTAAATTTAAAAAAACAAGTTTTTTCAACTGAAAGTAAGAAGCAACATTAGAACTTAAAATGAACAGAAATTATTACGTATATGAGGAGGTTCTCCCCCAAGTCAATACCTCACTCTTTACGCTATAGTTTGATTTTAGTGCTTTCAAAAGAGCTATCTATTCTAATTAAACGGCCTTTGTGATTCAGAGGTTTGTGAATTAAATTTTTTTTTAACTTTGAAAACGTAAAGAGCGTGGTATTGACTAAGGGGAGAACCCCATCATATACGTAATAACATATACGTAATAAAAAAAAACAATAAAAAAAAACAAGCGATACGGCTCAATAGTAATCGAAACTTTTAAAAGCGGAACTTTGATGTCAATAAATGTATCAAAAGAATGGGCTTATAATGCTGATTCTAAATATATGAATTTTATTAAGTTTAGTATTACTCATCAAAGGCTACGAGCCTGAGAAAATTTACCTGATTTTTTAAAGAGGGGGGAAACATCCCCTAAAAGTGAAAAAAATTTAATGAAAATCACACCGTCAGATTCAGTGTATCAGAAAACCCTATAACATAGGTTTCAAGCTCATATCTGCAAAAATCTGCAACTGTGTATTTTTTGCCAGAAGAAAAATATACGAATATAGAAGTTCGTTACGTAAGTTAATTTGTAAATTACGTCAGAACCAAATTTAGAGACAGCCATTTAGCAAAAGAAAAGTAAAATTTTTATGCAAATTTTGTTCACTTATTCAATGACGGCGAGCCAAAATAAAAGCTGCATTAACTAAAAAACGATCAGAAATTAAATAAAAAAAAAACAAGTTTTTTAAACTGAAAGTAAGGAGCGACATTAAAACTTAAAACGAACAGAAATTATTCCGTATATGAAAGGGGCTGTCCCCTCCTCAACGCCTCCCTCTTTACGCTAAAGTTTGACTCTGTCTCACAGCTTTATTTTTTAAAACAATAAAAACTTTAGCGTAAAGAACGAGGCGTTGAGGAGGGGATAGCCCCTTTCATATACGGAATAATTTTTGTTCGTTTTAAGTTTTAATGTCGCTCCTTACTTTCAGTTTAAAAAACTTGTTTTTTTTTTTATTTAATCAAAAACCAAGACAACTATCAAATAAACAAAAAGCCTCTTTTTTTGCCTTCAACATCAACGGGATCTTACCTTTTTTTTTTACTTTCCTTGTTTTCCTTTTTTACTCAAGCCTATAGGCCACTGGCACCAATATCGCTCTTTATACCCTAAGAAGCTCTTTCTTGCCATCTATAAAACAAAAATTTTCTATAATAAAGGATGTCAAAAGCATCCTATAATATTATAAAGCAATATTTTCTCTCATTTCTTATTTAAAAAGACGACGGTTCATTGAGACGCATAGGTCCCTTCAACAAAAGGTTTGGCAAGAATCATTAACGTTAGAAAAATGGCCATGCCACGTAGTATTTATTTTTTTTTTTGCATGAAAAAATATAAATAAAATAAAACAGGTCAGTTAAAAATACAATAAAGACACAACTCTGGAGGTAATGTAAATTCTAAAAGTTTTCCACTTACGGATTTCTTTAAGTCTTAACTGTCCTTTGTCAGTTTTAAAATGTCAAATTTGTTCTATTTCATTGATTTATACATCAAGTAATATGAAGCTAAATTTATAAGAAAAATATCTACACTTTAGAGGATCTTGATTAAGGTTAAACTTTTTCTTCTGTTAAGCATATGTATTTTTTTATATAGCCTTCCAGAACGGCTTAATAAATACTTTTTGGTAATTACGTGAGAAGTATAAGTATCAAATGCAGTGTCACATTTCAGTGTCAAAAATTTCTAAAACTGGGACACTCAACAAAAAATACGGTGAAATCTTACAAACCTGCAGTAAATGTAAGAGTTCATACCCCAAAGAATGTTAAATTTTGGCTAGATAAATAAGAAAATTCAAGTAATCTATGCACTCGCCACACCTCTGCATACTCGAAGGTTGCATTTGACACTGTTTTACTTCTCACGTAATTGCCATAAAGCATGTACTAAACTGTTCTGAAAGGCAGGATAAGCAAGAAAAAAGTATCTTCAATTACTCTTAAAGCCATTTCTGCATTGCCCTGCTTATCAATCGATCAATTTATCTTTGAAAACACAGAGAAAAAACTACAGAACCTTAGATCCCCGCAAAGGCTCTTTGGCCTGTGAGAGTGGGAGACTAAATATTATATTAAATAATAGCACTAATAATAGATAATAGCACACTTACATTAATTACATTGAATTATAGGACTAATAGCATTAATAATCCTAATAGTATTAAAATAGCATTAAACTAATAATAATAATAATTTAATTTATTTATTACCCACTATAAAAAAAGAAGCGGAGTACATCAAGAACAAAAAAAAAAAAAAAAAAAAAAAAAAAAAAAAAAAAAAAAAAGCAAACTCGCACACTTAACAATTATTTACATAAAACGACGTAAATTATGGTGCGCAAGTAAGACCTGCAGATAACGACAGCTTTCCCGCAAGCACAGTCACTTTTTCCCGTAAATCAGGGATGCCGAATCGCGATATTAGATGCCGGTTCCGGAACCACGGAGGGAGGCAAAAAAAGGTACCGAGAAAATTTAAAATAATAAGTCCGGATAGAATTCAGTACTTTAGGCTTCAGAATTGGAAGAAACCCAGACAAAAAAAGAATAGAATGATCGCAAAATGAAGAACATAATTTCCCAAGCGCTTTTCTATTGTACCTCCCTTTATTTGCAACAATTTTTTGAATATCCTATCTGATTTTTTTTTTTTTTTTTTTGCATTAGAAACTGTCAGAGCCCGAAGTGTTTTGAGATTATTAGTAATGTGAAGACCAAGCCACCGAAAAGAAGAGACACAGGGAATAGAGAAAAAACCACAGTTAAGAGGGAGACTCGCACTCGAATTAAATGAAGTATATTCGCACTTATCAATGTTCAACACAAGCCCAATCTGTCTGAACTGGTCTGAGATCCAGCTGACAGAATGTGAGAGCCAGCCCTAGAATGACTGACAAGGAGAACATCGTCCGCATAAGCAAGATACGAGACATCAATTCCATCAGAAATGAAAGTCGAAGGCAAGGATGAAAGGATAGGGGCAATACATAACTTAAAAATAGTTGGAGAAAGCACACCACCTTGACGGACCCTTCGCCGAAGAAACACCTTTGAATCAGAAACTACTCCATTACATTTTACCCGAATAAAAGAGTTAGAATGCCAGTACCGTAACAAAACAACAATAGAAAGGTTAATATTGTTGGAAAAAAGCGAGTAGAGTACATGTGAGTGGACTATAATATCGAAAGCTTTCGAAAGATCAAGAGCACAGATATGAAGAGGAGATTTATCATTAACAGATTGCAACAGGAGGGGAGCTAGAACACGATGGGCGTGCTGACATCCCAGCCTTTTTGAAAGCCAAACTGGTTTTCACCAAAATTAACATTTTCTGAAATGAAAGGGAGAAGAATATATTCAAAAATTTTGCTAAGAGTGCACGAAACAGTAATTGGTCGATAAGAACTACACTCTGACGAAGTTTTTCCACGCTTCAAAGCCGAGGTGACTGTGCCACAGAGAAAACTGCCGGGAACCATAGAAGTAGATAAACACATCTGAAACAGTAGCTGAAGGTGATCTATCAAAGTTGGGCAAACTACTTTTAGATGATAAGACGAAATTCCGTCTTGATCAACAGAGCTAGATTGCATGTTCTTAATAGCTTGACCAATATCAACAGCAGAAAACTGGTAATACATTACTCTGAGAAATACGATTAGGCAAACACGACTCAAGAAGGTTACTAAAAAGCTTTTCAACTTCCCAGTTCACCTTGCCGAAAATATCATTATAATACGACACCCAAGTATGAACTGCTATAGGACTTTCAGAAAAATCACTACTAAGCTTATCCAAATTCAAAACATGAGACCACTCCTTTCTCGACGCAGGGAAATCAAAACCAGATACCCTAGACTGCCGTAAACGTTTTTTATAAGCACGCTTGGTACTTTTGCTTCAGATCGAAGACAACTTCTCGATTTGGCCGACCGCAAGAAACCCATTTTAGAGCATTAAAATCCTGCATTTTAAGACAAGAGTCGGAGGATTGGTTTTTGTTTTTTTTAGAAATGACAGTCATGAATCGGAAAATGTTACAGGTCTGTATTTTCCAATCCTAAAATAACATTTAGCTTTAAATAAATTTAATACTAAATTGAATTTACTACTTTCCATGAATTTGCAACCAGGTAGCATAACCGAGTCAATATATGAAATATATCGATTAAAAATATATTTATGTCAACAATCAGGGGACACCAATGGGGCCCGAGGCTGGGATGGGGATGACTAACTCCCTCTGTATTTTGAAATATATCTTTTTTTGGTATTTCCATTGAACTGGATATAGGAAAGGGGGCTGGAGCAGGAGGTTAATATTTCCCCGAAATGTTGAAAATAAATTTGTGTACCTTCAAAAGAAAAATGAAAAAATCCATCCCCCACCACCACCCCTACATTTTCGTGAAATGACACCATACCTAGAAACTTAAAAAAAGAATAGAAAACGTGTTACAGAATATATGGCATCTATGGAATTGCCTCCTGGGCACTAGGTACACAAACATTGCTCTAATAATTTGTAATGAAAAATAGATTGGTAACTATCATAGTTCAGTGGTTGAAACTACCTGCCTACTATGTAGAAGGAAGTGGGCTCGATTCCCACCAATAGCAAAATACCTAGAGTAAATTCCTAATTATTTGTAAAAATAATAACCAATATAATTAAAGATATAGCTAAAGAAACGACTATGTTTAATGTTGAGGACGAAATGTAAACACTTTTCAATTTGTAACGGATTTTTCCAAAAAGTCACAATTTTTATAAAATAGCTAAAAATGCTGGTAAGATTAAATTCAGAATTGTAAGAGGATATTGATTTTCAACAGCCAGAAAGTAAATGACTGTTTTTTTTTTTTAAAACCAATAAGCACCCTAGACCCCCATTCCACTATAATAATGGTATGACTACCGCCTTGGCAAATACTAGCAAACAACTAGCGATGGATATTAGCGAACAACTGTTCGCTAGTATCCGTCGATGTCAGTTCATAATTTTTTGAGATTTTGTGCAAATCGCAGATATTGACGAATGACTCGCTTTTATGGTTGTTAGGTATTTGGTTTTAGTTCTTATATTTTTGGGTTTTATTGAATTTTATTCATCTTTTATTTATTTCTTTTTGATTAGTTTTTAGGTTCTTTTCACATTGACTTTCCAAATTTGTTTTTGTTGGTTTTTTTTCTTCGGCACTTTCCTTGAACATATTATTTCGTTTCGCGTTTCAGAAGGGAGGCGGTTGTCCTCTCAAAATATTCGCTTTGTTTGTTTATTCAGTATTCTCGTTTCGCCTTTAAAAAACCCATTTTCGTTTCCTGTACTTATATTATGGCAGGCAAATATGATTTAAGAAACTATTTTTGGCTTGGCAAATGCTTCTTGGTAATTTACATGAAAAGTATAACAGTGTCAAATGCAATAGTAAAGCATGTAGAGATGTAGAAAGTTTGGAGATGGCTTGAATTTCCTCGCTTATCTCGCCTTTCAGAACTACTTAGCAAATACTTTATGTAAATTACGTGAGAAGTATAACAGTTGCAAATGAAACCGTCAAGCATGTACAAATGTAGAGAGTGTGGAGATGGATTGAATTTCCTCGCTTATCTCGCCTTTAGAATGGCTTAGCAAATACTTTAAGACAATTAAGTGAGAAGTATAACAGTTTCAAATGCAACACTCAAGCATGTAGAGATGTAGAGAGTGCGGAGATGGCTTAAATTTCCTCGTTTATGTCACCTTTCAGAACGGCTTAGCAAATGGTTTATGGCCATTATGTAAGAAGTATGACGAAATCAAATGCAACGCTCAACCATGTAGAGATGTAGAGAGTGTGGAGATGGCTTGAATTTCCTCATTTATCTCGCCTTTCAGAACGGCTTAGCAAATTCTTTATGGCAATAATGTGAGAAATATAACAGTGTGAAATGAAACCGTCAAGCATGTAGAGATGTAGAGTGTGGAGATGAATTAGATCTCTTCGCTTATCTCGCCTTTCAGAATGGCTTAGCAATTGCTTTAAGACAATTATGTGAGAAGTATAACAGTTTCAAATGCAACACTCAAGCATGTAGAGATGTAGAGAGTGTGGAGATGGCTTAAATTTCCTCGTTTATGTCACCTTTCAGAACGGGCTTATCAAATTCTTTATGGCAATTATGTGAGAAGCATAACAATGCAAATGCAACCGTCAAACATGTAGAGATGTAGAGAGTGTGGAGGTGGCTTTAATTTTCTCACTTATCTCGTCTTTCAAAACGGCTTAGCAAATGCCTTTGGTAATTACGTAAGAAATATAAGAGTGTCAAATGCAACCGTCAAGCATGTAAAGAGTTTGGAAATGGCTTGAATTTCCTTGATTATCTCGCCTTTCAGAACGGCTTAGCAAATGCTTTATGGCAATTACGTGAGAAGTATAAAAGTTTCAAATGCAACCGTCAAGCACGTAGAGATGTAGATATTGTGGAGATGGCTTGAATTTCCTGCTTATCTCGCTTTTCAGAACGGCTTAGTAAATGCTATATGGCAATTACGTGAGAAGTAAAACAGTGTCAAATGCAACCATTAAGCGTGTTGAGATGTAGAGAGTGTGGAGATGGATTTGACTTTCTCGCTTATCTCCCCTTTCAGAAGTGATTAGCAAATGCTTTATGGCAATTACGTGAGAAGCATAACAGTGTCAAATGCAACCGTCAAGCATGTGGAGATGTAGAGAGTTTGGAGACGGCTGGAATTTCCTGGCTTGTCTCGCCTTTCAGAACGGCTTAGCAAATGCTTTATGGCAATTATGTGAGAGCTATAACAGTGTCAAATGTAACCGTCAAGCATACAGAGATATTGTGAGTGTGGAGATGCCTTAAATTTCTTCGCTTATCTCGCCTTTCAGAACTGCTTAGCAAATGGTTTATGGCCATTATGTGAGAAGTATGACAATATCAAATGCAACACTCAAGCATGTAGAGATGTTTAGAGTTTGGAGATGGCTTGAATTTCCTCGTTTATCTCGCCTTTCAGAACGGCTTAGCAAATTCTTTATGGCAATAATGTGAGAAATATAACAGTGTGAAATGAAACCGTCAAGCATGTAGAGATGTAGAGTGTGGCGCTGAATTAGATTTCTTCGCTTATCTCGCCTTTCAGAATGGCTTAGCAAATGCTTTAAGACAATTACGTGAGAAGTATAAGTTTCAGATACAACACTCAAGCATGTAGAGATGTAGAGAGTGTGGGGATGGCTTAAATTTCCTCGTTTATCTCGCCTTTCAGAACGGCTTAGCAAATTCTTTATGGAAATTATGTGAGAAGCATAACAATGCAAATGCAACCGCCAAACATGTAGAGATGTCGAGAGTGTGGGGTGGCTTGAATTTCCTCGCTTATCTCGTCTTTCAAAACGGCTTAGCAAATGCCTTTGGTAATTACGTAAGAAATATAAGAGTGTCAAATGCAACCGTCAAGCTTCTAAAGAGTTTGGAAATGGCTTGAATTTCCTGGCTTATCTCGCCTTTCAGAACGGTGTCAATATAGTAGTGTCAATCAAGTGTCAAGAAGTATAACAGTGTCAATCGCAGCCGTCAAGCATTTAGTCAAATAACAATGTCAAATGCAACAGACAAACATGCAGAGATGTAGAGAGTATGGAGATGACTTGAAGTTTTTCGCTTATCTCGCCTTTAAAAACGGCTTAGCAAATGCTTTATGACAAGTATGAGAAGAGTATAACAGTGTGAAATGCAACCGTCAAGCTTGTAGAGATGTAGAGAGCGTGGCGATGGTTTGAATTTCCTCTCTTATCTCGCCTTAGAGAAAGGCTTAGCAGATGGTTTTATTGCAATTACGTGAGAGATATAACAGTGTCAAATGCAACCGTCAAGCATGTCGATTTGTAGAGTTTGGAGATGGCTTCAATGCCTCTCTTATCTCGCCTTTATAACCGTCAAGTTTATTTCCTTTCTAACCGTCAAGCATGTAGTGATGTAGGGACTGTAGAGATGGCTTGAATTTCCTCACTTATCTTACCTTTCAGAACTGCGTAGAAAATGATCTATGATAATTACGTGAGAAGTATAACAGTGTCAAATGCAACCCTCAAGCATGTAGAGATGTAGAGAGTGGGGAGATGGCTTGAATTTCCTCGCTTATCTCTCCTTTCAAACCGGCTTAGCAAATCCTTTATGGCAATTATGTGAGAAGTACAACAGTTTCAAATGAAACCATCAAGCATGAAGAGATTCAGAGAGGGTGAAGATGGCTTGAATTTCCTCGCTTATCTTGCCTTTCAGAACGGCTTAGAAAATGCTTTAAGACAATTATGTGAGATGTTTAACAGTGCAAATGGAACCGTCCAGCATGTAGAGATGCAGAGAGTGTGGAAATCGCTTGAATTTTCTCGCAAATCTTGCCTTTCAAAACGGCTTAGCAAATACTTTTTGGTGATTACGTAAGAAGTATAAGTGTGTCAAATGCAACCATTAAGCGTGTTGAGATGTAGAGAGTGTGGAGATGGCTTGAATTTTCTCGCTTATCTCGCCTTTCAGAACGGCTTAGCAAATGCTTTATGGCAATAACACGAGAAGTATAACAGTGTCAAACGTAACCGTCAAGCATTTAGTCAAATACAGTGTCAAATGCAACAGACAAGCATGTAGAGATGTAGAGAGCATGGAGATGGCTTGAATTTTTTCGCTTATTTAGCCTTTAAGAACGGCTTAGCAAATGCTTTATGACAAGTATGAGAAGAGTATAACAGTGTGAAATGCAACCGTCAAGCTCGTAGAGATGTAGAGAGCGTGGCGATGGTTTGAATTTCCTCTCTTATCTCGCTTTAGAGAAAGGCTTAGCAAATGGTTTATTGCAATTACGTGAGAGGTATAACAGTGTCAAATGCAACCGTCAAGCATGTTGATTTGTAGAATGTGTAGATGGCTTAAATTTTCTCGCTTATCTCGCGTTTCAGAACTGCTTAGCAAATGCTTTATGGCAATTGCTTGAGAAGTATAACAGTGTTAAATTTAATTGTAAAGCATGTAGAGATGTAGAGACTGTGGAGATGGCTTGATTTCCTCGCTTATCTCGCCTTCCAAAATGGCTTAGCAAATGCTTTATGGTAATTACGGAAGATGTAGAGAGTTTGGAGATGACTTGAATTTCCTCGCTTATCTTGCCTTTCAGAACAGCTTAGAAAATGCTCTAAGACAATTATATGAGATGTTTAACAGTGCAAATGCTACCATGTAGAGACGCAGAGAGTGTGGAGATGGCTTTCTAACCGTCAAGTTTATTTCCATTCTCGCTTATCTCGCCTTTCAGAACGGCTCAGCAAATGCTTATTGACAGTTACGTGAGAAGTATAACAGCGTCAAATACAACCGGCAAGCATGTAGAGATGTAGAGAGTGTGGAGATGATTTGAATTTTCTCGCTTATTTCGCCTTTCAGAACAGCTTAGCAAATGCTTTGTGGCAATTACGTAAAAAGTATAACAGTGTCACATACAACCGTCAAGCATGTAGAGATGTAGAGAGTGTGGAGATTGCTTGAATTTTCTCGCTTATATCACCTTTCAGAACGGCTTAGCAAAAGCTTTATGGCATTTACGCGAGAAGTATAACAGGGTCAGAGGCAACCGTCAAGTATTTAAAGATGTAGAGAGTGTGGAGAAAGCTTGAATTTTTTCGCCTTTCTCGCGTGTCAGAACGGTTTAGCAAATGCTTAATGGTAGTTACGTGAGATTTATAACAGTGCAAATGCAACCGTCAAGCATGTAGAGATGTAGATAGTGTGGAGATGGTTTGAATTTCCTCTATTATTTTGCCTTTCAGAGTGGCTTAGCAAATGCTTTATGGCAATAATGTGAAAAGTATAACAGTGTCACATGCAACCGTCAAGTGTGTAGAGATATAGAGAGTGTGGGTATGGCTTGAATTTTCTCGCTTGTCTCGCCGTTCAGAACGGCTTAGCAAATGCTTTATGGTAATTACCTGAAAAGCATAACAGTGCCAAATGCAGCCGTCAAGCATGCAGAGATGCAGAGAGTGTGGGTATGGCTTGAATTTCTCCCTTATCTTGCATTTCAGAACGGCTTAGTAAATTCTTTATGGCAATTACGTAAGAAGCATAACACTGTCAAATGCAACCATCAAGCATATAGAGATGTAGAGAGTGTGGAGATGGGTTGAATTTCCTCGCTTATTTCGCCTTTCAGAACAGCTTAACAAATGCTTTATGGCAATTACGTGAGAAATATAACAGTGTCAAATGCAACCGTCAAGCATGTAAAAATGTAGAGAGTGTGGAGATGGCTTGAATTTCCTCGCTTATCTCGCGTTTCAGTTTGGCTAGCAAATGCTTTATGGCAATTACATAAGAAGCATAACAGTGTCTAATACAACCATCAAGCATGTAGAAATATAGAGAGTGTGGAAATGGCTTGAATTTCCTCGCTTATCTCGCGTTTCAGAATGGCTTAGCAAATGCTTTATGGCAATTGCATAAGAAGCATAACAGTGTCAAATACAACCATCAAGCATGTAGAGATATAGAGAGTGTAGAGATGGCTTGAATTTCCTCGTGTATTTCGCCTTTCAGAACGGCTTACCAAATGCTTAATGGCAATTACGTGAGAAGTATAAGAGTATCAAATGCAACCTTCAAGCATATAGAGATTTAGAAAGCACGGAGAGGGCTTGAATATCCTCGCTTATCTCACCTTTTAGAAAGGCTTGGCAAATCCTTTATGGCAATTATGTGAGAAGTATAAAAGTGTCAAATGCAACCATCAAGCATGTAGAGATATAGAGAGTGTAGAGATGGCTTGAATTTCCTCGTGTATTTCGCCTTTCAGAACGGCTTACCAAATGCTTTTTGGCATTTACGTGAGAAGTATAAGAGTATCAAATGCAACCTTCAAGCATATAGAGATTTAGAAAGCACGGAGAGGGCTTGAATATCCTCGCTTATCTCACCTTTTAGAACAGCTTAGCAAATCCTTTATGGCAATTATGTGAGAAGTATAACAGTGTCAAATGCAACCGTCAAGCATGTAGAAATGTAGAGAATGTGGAGATGGCTTGAAATTCCTCGCTTATCTTGCCTTTCAGAATGGCTTAGCAAATGCTTTATGGCAATTACATAAGAAGCATAACAGTGTCAAATACAACCATAAAGCATGTAGCGACATAGAGAGTGTGGAGATGGCTTGAATTTTCTCGTGTATCTCGCCTTTCAGAACGGCTTAACAAATGCTTTTTGGCATTTACGTAAGAAGTATAAGAGTATCAAATGAAACCGTCAAGCATGTAGAGATTTAGAAAGTACGGAGAGGGCTTGAATATCCTCGCTTATATCACCTTTTAGAACGGCTTGGCAAATCCTTTATGGCAATTATGTGAGAAGTATAACAGTGTCAAATGCAACCGTCAAGCATGTAGAAATGTAGAGAATGTGGAGATGGCTTGAAATTCCTCGCTTATCTTGCCTTTCAGAATGGATTAGCAAATGCTTTATGGCAATTACATAAGAAGCATAACAGTGTCAAATACAACCATAAAGCATGTAGAGACATAGAGAGTGTGGAGATGGCTTGAATTTTCTCGTGGTTCTCGCCTTTCAGAACGGCTTAACAAATGCTTTTTGGCATTTACGTAAGAAGTATAAGAGTATCAAATGAAACTGTCAAGCATGTAGAGATTTAGAAAGTACGGAGAGGGCTTGACTATCCTCGCTTATATCACATTTTAGAACGGCTTGGCAAATCCTTTATGGCAATTACATAAGAAGCATAACAGTGTCAAATACAACCATCAAGCATGTAGCGACATAGAGAGTGTGGAGATGGCTTGAATTTCCTCATGTATTTCGCCTTTCAGAACGGCTTACCAAATGCTTTATGGCAATTACGTAAGAAGTATAAGAGTATCAAATGAAACCGTCAAGCATGTAGAGATTTAGAAAGTACGGAGAGGGCTTGACTATTCTCGCTTATATCACATATTAGAACGGCTTGGCAAATCCTTTATGGCATTTATGTGAGAAGTATAACAGTGTCAAATGCGACCGTCAGGCATGTAGAAATGTAGAGAGTGTGGAGATGGCTTGAATTTCCTCGCTTATCTCGCCTTTCAGAATGGCTTAGCAAATGCTTTATGGCAATTACATAAGAAGCATAACAGTGTCAAATACAACCATCAAGCATGTAGCGACATAGAGAGTGTGGAGATGGCTTGAATTTCCTCATGTATTTCGCCTTTCAGAACGGCTTACCAAATGCTTTATGGCAATTACGTAAGAAGTATAAGAGTATCAAATGAAACCGTCAAGCATGTAGAGATTTAGAAAGTACGGAGAGGGCTTGACTATCCTCGCTTATATCACTTTTTGGAACGGCTTGGCAAATACTTTATGGCATTTACGTGAGAAGTATAACAGTGTCAAATGCAACCGTCAAGCATGTAGAGATGTAGAGAGTGTGGAGATTGCTTGAATTTTCTCGCTTATATCACCTTTCAGAACGGCTTAGCAAAAGCTTTATGGCATTTACGCGAGAAGTATAACAGGGTCAGAGGCAACCGTCAAGTATTTAAAGATGTAGAGAGTGTGGAGAAAGCTTGAATTTTTTCGCCTTTCTCGCGTGTCAGAACGGTTTAGCAAATGCTTAATGGTAGTTACGTGAGATTTATAACAGTGCAAATGCAACCGTCAAGCATGTAGAGATGTAGATAGTGTGGATATGGTTTGAATTTCCTCGCTTATTTTGCCTTTCAGAGTGGCTTAGCAAATGCTTTATGGCAATAATGTGAAAAGTATAACAGTGTCACATGCAACCGTCAAGTGTGTAGAGATGTAGAGAGTGTGGGTATGGCTTGAATTTTCTCGCTTGTCTCGCCGTTCAGAACGGCTTAGCAAATGCTTTATGGTAATTACCTGAAAAGCATAACAGTGCCAAATGCAGCCGTCAAGCATGCAGAGATGCAGAGAGTGTGGGTATGGCTTGAATTTTCTCCCTTATCTTGCATTTCAGAACGGCTTAGTAAATTCTTTATGGCAATTACGTAAGAAGCGTAACACTGTCAAATGCAACCATCAAGCATATAGAGATGTAGAGAGTGTGGAGATGGGTTGAATTTCCTCGCTTATTTCGCCTTTCAGAACAGCTTAACAAATGCTTTATGGCAATTACGTGAGAAATATAACAGTGTCAAATGCAACCGTCAAGCATGTAAAAATGTAGAGAGTGTGGAGATGGCTTGAATTTCCTCGCTTATCTCGCGTTTCAGTTTGGCTAGCAAATGCTTTATGGCAATTACATAAGAAGCATAACAGTGTCTAATACAACCATCAAGCATGTAGAAATATAGAGAGTGTGGAAATGGCTTGAATTTCCTCGCTTATCTCGCGTTTCAGAATGGCTTAGCAAATGCTTTATGGCAATTGCATAAGAAGCATAACAGTGTCAAATACAACCATCAAGCATGAGAGATATAGAGAGTGTAGAGATGGCTTGAATTTCCTCGTGTATTTCGCCTTTCAGAACGGCTTACCAAATGCTTAATGGCAATTACGTGAGAAGTATAAGAGTATCAAATGGAACCTTCAAGCATATAGAGATTTAGAAAGCACGGAGAGGGCTTGAATATCCTCGCTTATCTCACCTTTTAGAACGGCTTGGCAAATCCTTTATGGCAATTATGTGAGAAGTATAAAAGTGTCAAATGCAACCATCAAGCATGTAGAGATATAGAGAGTGTAGAGATGGCTTGAATTTCCTCGTGTATTTCGCCTTTCAGAACGGCTTACCAAATGCTTTTTGGCATTTACGTGAGAAGTATAAGAGTATCAAATGCAACCTTCAAGCATATAGAGATTTAGAAAGCACGGAGAGGGCTTGAATATCCTCGCTTATCTCACCTTTTAGAACAGCTTAGCAAATCCTTTATGGGCAATTATGTGAGAAGTATAACAGTGTCAAATGCAACCGTCAAGCATGTAGAAATGTAGAGAATGTGGAGATGGCTTGAAATTCCTCGCTTATCTTGCCTTTCAGAATGGCTTAGCAAATGCTTTATGGCAATTACATAAGAAGCATAACAGTGTCAAATACAACCATAAAGCATGTAGCGACATAGAGAGTGTGGAGATGGCTTGAATTTTCTCGTGTATCTCGCCTTTCAGAACGGCTTAACAAATGCTTTTTGGCATTTACGTAAGAAGTATAAGAGTATCAAATGAAACCGTCAAGCATGTAGAGATTTAGAAAGTACGGAGAGGGCTTGAATATCCTCGCTTATATCACCTTTTAGAACGGCTTGGCAAATCCTTTATGGCAATTATGTGAGAAGTATAACAGTGTCAAATGCAACCGTCAAGCATGTAGAAATGTAGAGAATGTGGAGATGGCTTGAAATTCCTCGCTTATCTTGCCTTTCAGAATGGATTAGCAAATGCTTTATGGCAATTACATAAGAAGCATAACAGTGTCAAATACAACCATAAAGCATGTAGAGACATAGAGAGTGTGGAGATGGCTTGAATTTTCTCATGGTTCTCGCCTTTCAGAACGGCTTAACAAATGCTTTTTGGCATTTACGTAAGAAGTATAAGAGTATCAAATGAAACTGTCAAGCATGTAGAGATTTAGAAAGTACGGAGAGGGCTTTGACTATCCTCGCTTATATCACATTTTAGAACGGCTTGGCAAATCCTTTATGGCAATTACATAAGAAGCATAACAGTGTCAAATACAACCATCAAGCATGTAGCGACATAGAGAGTGTGGAGATGGCTTGAATTTCCTCATGTATTTCGCCTTTCAGAACGGCTTACCAAATGCTTTATGGCAATTACGTAAGAAGTATAAGAGTATCAAATGAAACCGTCAAGCATGTAGAGATTTAGAAAGTACGGAGAGGGCTTGACTATTCTCGCTTATATCACATATTAGAACGGCTTGGCAAATCCTTTACGGCATTTATGTGAGAAGTATAACAGTGTCAAATGCGACCGTCAGGCATGTAGAAATGTAGAGAGTGTGGAGATGGCTTGAATTTCCTCGCTTATCTCGCCTTTCAGAATGGCTTAGCAAATGCTTTATGGCAATTACATAAGAAGCATAACAGTGTCAAATACAACCATCAAGCATGTAGCGACATAGAGAGTGTGGAGATGGCTTGAATTTCCTCATGTATTTCGCCTTTCAGAACGGCTTACCAAATGCTTTATGGCAATTACGTAAGAAGTATAAGAGTATCAAATGAAACCGTCAAGCATGTAGAGATTTAGAAAGTACGGAGAGGGCTTGACTATCCTCGCTTATATCACTTTTTGGAACGGCTTGGCAAATACTTTATGGCATTTACGTGAGAAGTATAACAGTGTCAAATGCAACCGTCAAGCATGTAGAAATATAGAGAGTGTGGAGATGGCTTGAATTTCCTCGCTCATCTCGCCTTTTAGAATGGCTTAGCAAATGCTTTATGGCAATTACATAAGAAGCATAACAGTGTCAAATACAACCATCAAGCATGTAGCGACATAAAGAGTGTGGAGATGGCTTGAATTTTCTCGTGTATCTCGCCTTTCAGAACGGCTTAACAAATGCTTTTTGACATTTACGTAAGAAGTATAAGAGTATCAAATGAAACCGTCAAGCATGTAGAGATTTAGAAAGTACGGAGAGGGCTTGAATATCCTCGCTTATATCACCTTTTAGAACGGCTTGGCAAATCCTTTATGGCAATTATGTGAGAAGTATAACAGTGTCAAATGCAACCGTCAAGCATGTAGAAATGTAGAGAATGTGGAGATGGCTTGAAATTCCTCGCTTATCTTGCCTTTCAGAATGGCTTAGCAAATGCTTTATGGCAATTACATAAGAAGCATAACAGTGTCAAATACAACCATAAAGCATGTAGCGACAAAGAGAGTGTGGAGATGGCTTGAATTTTCTCGTGTATCTCGCCTTTCAGAACGGCTTAACAAATGCTTTTTGGCATTTAAGTAAGAAGTATAAGAGTATCAAATGAAACCGTCAAGCATGTAGAGATTTAGAAAGTACGGAGAGGGCTTGAATATCCTCGCTTATATCACATTTTAGAACGGCTTAGCAAATCCTTTATGGCATTTATGTGAGAAGTATAAACAGTGTCAAATGCGACCGTCAAGCATGTAGAAATGTAGAGAGTGTGGAGATGGCTTGAATTTCCTCGCTTATCTCGCCTTTAAGAATGGCTTAGCAAATGCTTTATGGCAATTACATAAGAAGCATAACAGTGTCAAATACAACCATCAAGCATGTAGCGACATAGAGAGTGTGGAGATGGCTTGAATTTCCTCGTGTATTTCGCCTTTCAGAACGGCTTACCAAATGCTTTATGGCAATTACGTAAGAAGTATAAGAGTATCAAATGAAACCATCAAGCATGTAGAGATTTAGAAAGTACGGAGGGGGCTTGACTATCCTCGCTTATATCACATTTTAGAACGGCTTGGCAAATCCTTTATGGCAATTACATAAGAAGCATAACAGTGTCAAATACAACCATTAAGCATGTAGCGACATAGAGAGTGTGGAGATGGCTTGAATTTCCTCGTGTATTTCGCCTTTCAGAACGGCTTACCAAATGCTTTATGGCAATTACGTAAGAAGTATAAGAGTATCAAATGAAACCGTCAAGCATGTAGAGATTTAGAAAGTACGGAGAGGGCTTGACTATACTCGCTTATATCACATTTTAGAACGGCTTGGCAAATCCTTTATGGCATTTATGTGAGAAGTATAACAGTGTCAAATGCGACCGTCAAGCATGTAGAAATGTAGAGAGTGTGGAGATGGCTTGAATTTCCTCGCTTATCTCGCCTTTCAGAATGGCTTAGCAAATGCTTTATGGCAATTACATTAGAAGCATAACAGTGTCAAATACAACCATCAAGCATGTAGCGACATAGAGAGTGTGGAGATGGCTTGAATTTTCTCGTGTATCTCGCCTTTCAGGACGGCTTAACAAATGCTTTTTGGCATTTACGTAAGAAGTATAAGAGTATCAAATGAAACCGTCAAGCATGTAGAGATTAAGAAAGTACGGAGAGGGCTTGAATATCCTCGCTTATATCACATTTTAGAACGGCTTGGCAAATCCTTTATGGCAATTATGTGAGAAGTATAACAGTGTCAAATGCAACCGTCAAGCATGTAGAAATGTAGAGAATGTGGAGATGGCTTGAAATTCCTCGCTTATCTTGCCTTTCAGAATGGCTTAGCAAATGCTTTATGGCAATTACATAAGAAGCATAACAGTGTCAAATACAACCATAAAGCATGTAGCGACATAGAGAGTGTGGAGATGGCTTGAATTTTCTCGTGTGTCTCGCCTTTCAGAACGGCTTAACAAATGCTTTTTGGCATTTACGTAAGAAGTATAAGAGTATCAAATGAAACCGTCAAGCATGTAGAGATTTAGAAAGTACGGAGAGGGCTTGAATATCCTCGCTTATATCACATTTTAGAACGGTTTGGCAAATCCTTTATGGCATTTATGTGAGAAGTATAACAGTGTCAAATGCGACCGTCAAGCATGTAGAAATGTAGAGAGTGTGTGAGATGGCTTGAATTTCCTCGCTTATCTCGCCTTTCAGAATGGCTTAGCAAATGCTTTATGGCAATTACATAAGAAGCATAACAGTGTCAAATACAACCATCAAGCATGTAGCGACATAGAGAGTGTGGAGATGGCTTGAATTTCCTCGTGTATTTCGCCTTTCAGAACGGCTTACCAAATGCTTTATGGCAATTACGTAAGAAGTATAAGAGTATCAAATGAAACCGTCAAGCATGTAGAGATTTAGAAAGTACGGAGAGGGCTTGACTTTCCTCGCTTATATCACATTTTAGAACGGCTTGGCAAATCCTTTATGGCAATTACATAAGAAGCATAACAGTGTCAAATACAACCATCAAGCATGTAGCGATATAGAGAGTGTGGAGATGGCTTGAATTTCCTCGTGTATTTCGCCTTTCAGAACGGCTTACCAAATGCTTTATGGCAATTACGTAAGAAGTATAAGAGTATCAAATGAAACCGTCAAGCATGTAGAGATTTAGAAAGTACGGAGAGGGCTTGACTATCCTCGCTTATATCATATTTTAGAACGGCTTGGCAAATCCTTTATGGCATTTATGTGAGAAGTATAACAGTGTCAAATGCGACCGTCAAGCATGTAGAAATGTAGAGAGTGTGGAGATGGCTTGAATTTCCTCGCTTATCTTGCCTTTCAGAATGGCTTAGCAAATGCTTTATGGCAATTACATAAGAAGCATAACAGTGTCAAATACAACCATCAAGCATGTAGCGACATAGAGAGTGTGGAGATGGCTTGAATTTCCTCGTGTATTTCGCCTTTCAGAACGGCTTACCAAATGCTTTATGGCAATTACGTAAGAAGTATAAGAGTATCAAATGAAACCGTCAAGCATGTAGAGATTTAGAAAGTACGGAGAGGGCTTGACTATCCTTGCTTATATCACATTTTAGAACGGCTTGGCAAATCCTTTATGGCATTTATGTGAGAAGTATAACAGTGTCAAATGCGACCGTCAAGCATGTAGCGACATAGAGAGTGTGGAGATGGCTTGAATTTCCTCGTGTATTTCGCCTCTCAGAACGGCTTACCAAATGCTTTATGGCAATTACGTAAGAAGTATAAGAGTATCAAATGAAACCGTCAAGCATGTAGAGATTTAGAAAGTACGGAGAGGGCTTGACTATCCTCGCTTATATCATATTTTAGAACGGCTTGGCAAATCCTTTATGGCATTTACGTGAGAAGTATAACAGTGTCAAATGCAACCGTCAAGCATGTAGAAATGTAGAGAATGTGGAGATGGCTTGAAATTCCTCGCTTATCTTGCCTTTCAGTATGGCTTAGCAAATGCTTTATGGCAATTACATAAGAAGCATAACAGTGTCAAATACAACCATAAAGCATGTAGCGACATAGAGAGTGTGGAGATGGCTTGAATTTTCTCAAGTATCTCGCCTTTCAGAACGGCTTAACAAATGCTTTTTGGCATTTACGTAAGAAGTATAAGAGTATCAAATGAAACCGTCAAGCATGTAGAGATTTAGAAAGTACAGAGAGGGCTTGAATATCCTCGCTTATATCACATTTTAGAACGGCTTGGCAAATCCTTTATGGCATTTATGTGAGAAGTATAACAGTGTCAAATGCGACCGTCAAGCATGTAGAAATGTAGAGAGTGTGGAGATGGCTTGAATTTCCTCGCTTATCTCGCCTTTCAGAATGGCTTAGCAAATGCTTTATGGCAATTACGTAAGAAGCATAACAATGTCAAATGCAACCATCAAGCATGTAGAGATATAGAGAGTGTGGAGATGGCTTGAATTTCCTCGCTTATCTCGCCTTTTGCAACGGCTTAGCAAATGCTTTTTGGCAATTACATGAGAAGTATACCATGGTCAAATGGAAGCTTCAAGTTTTTAAATATATGTAAATAACAAGTAAATAGCATGCAATGATTCCAAAGCCGTATATTAAGTTGTTTTGATCCTTCCGAAAACAACTCAACAAACTATTTACGGAGATTACGTGAAAAGTGTAAAAATATTTGATGAAATTGTTAGATCTGACAAAAATTTGCTTTGAAGGAGTGTAAAACTGATTAATGAACAGATAAATAAAGAGATAAAAATATAATAATTATAAAAATATAGAGTATAAATATAGAATATAAATACAGAACAAAAGGGAGAATAAAGAGATAAAAATAAAGAGATAAAAATATAATTATTTGTTTAAAAAACAAATTTTTATTAGCTGGTTTGTAAAACAATATCGAATCATAAACTGTGGATCCGGAAAAGTCCCTAATCCAAATAATCGATCTTTTTGCCAACTAAGCTGTTCAATTCACAATCTAGATTATGAACTTACTATCCAAATTGTCAGTGGAAAACAATTTTAGGGTGCAGATTGTCAGATGAAGGGCGTATCTGATGAACAGAGAAATAAAGAGTCTTCAAAGCTGTTTATAAGAATATACATAAAAGATCTGAACAAAACGACAAATGTTGCAACATCCGACACAAAATGTCTAGAGTCACAGGACTACTGCACCCCCTGTAAAGAACCCCAAATGAAAAGTTTTTGTCTTGTCTCTTGCTTCTAAAATTATTTAATTGAAAGGATACCACGACACCCAATAATATTTGGAATCCTTAGAAAATATATACCTTTTCAATTTGAGCTTTTGTTTTCATGGCTTGCTGATTAATTTCCAATAAATTAAAAAAAGACTCAGTGGGTGAAATTGAAGAAGGCCCTTGTCTGAAAAGCTTGCCTAAAGTACACGGGGTTATTTAGGTATTTTAAAGCTAAAAGAAAGAAAAATACCTTATCTCTTAAGTTTTATATTGTTTGGTTAAGTAGTGTTGCAAAGTTTTATGGTTTCGAATCAAGATAAATTGAATAATTCAATCGAACTTGAAATGTCAAGACTGTAAAGAAGAAATCTGTTTGTTTGAATAGTATAAGTGAAAACCTTCACAACCGTATTTCTTAATTAAAATATGAAAAATCGAAAATTTAATTTTTAAATAAAAAGGCCCCAGCATCCAGTTATGTAGTTTTTTGTGATAGTGGCTGCTTAAAAAAAGGAAAAAAATGGTTGAAAAATCAGCTAAAAATATGATTAAAAATATGACACTTATAACACTAAAACATCAGAAGAAGGTGTAGCTTTTCTTTAAAGGCATAGTTGTCTTGGGGATTAAACAGGTTATTTATTTTGGATTTTTATGGAAAAAAATTACGTATATGATTGGGGTCACCCACTAGTCAATACCCCGCTCTTGCTCTTTAAGCCAAATTTTTTTTAGTACTTTCATAAGAGCTATTTATTCTAATTAACGGCCTTTGTGATAAAGGGGTCATTTTTAAAGAATTGGAACAAAATTCAAACTTTAGCTTAAAGAGCAAGGTATTGACTAGGGGGCGAACCCCCTAACATACGTATAAAAAATATATGAATATAGAAGTTCGTTACGTAAGTTAATTCGTAAATTACGTATTACTAATAAAAACATTCGTAAATAAAATTAAACAACTTCCGAGAGAAAACCATTTAACCAAATAAAAGCAACATTAATATAAAAATTTTGTTGTAATTAATCATGTTCGGTGAGCCAAAATCAAAACCTGCATTAATTCAAAAACGTTCAAAAATTAAATAAAAAAACAAGTTTTTTAAACTGAAAATAAGGAACGACGTTAAAACTTAAAACGAACAGAAATTATTCCGTATATGAAAGGGCTGTCCCCTCCTCAAAGCCTCGCTCTTTGTGCTAAAGTTTTTCATTGTTTAAAAAAAATAGATTTTTGAGAAAGTCAAACTTTAGCGTAAAGAGCGAGGCGTTGATGGGTATTACTAAACTTGATGAAAACTTATATATTTGAAATCAGCATTAAAATTTGATTCTTTTGATGTATCTATTTGTATCAAAATTTCGTCTTTTAGAGTTTCGGTTATTATTGAGCCGGGGACGCTCCTTACTTACAGTTCTTTACCACGAACTGTTTGAAATAGCATTGTCAAATTTAACTTACTATCTTCGCTTATTTGTTTTTATAGTTTAACGTGGCAAGACTGACGAAAATGTGATATTGCCGAAACAAATGTCATGATTTTGAAAAAAAACAAAAAAATATTAGAAAATCGTGACTTAATATATAATTAGACCTAAGGTGGGTCAAAGGGAAGGAAAAGTTATTATTTTGATGTCCTTAGTATTTTATATGCGTAAAATGGCTTAGGATGGGTGGATAGCTTTCCTCATAAGTCTTTTTACACGCTTAGTTGAATTACAAAAAAACGTTCAATTAGAAGTCATGCTTGAAAACTCTGGGATCGCAGTTGAAACTTACTTGTCCTATGCCCTTCTCCCCTCGAAGAATGACGGCTCTTAAGATAAACCAACCCAATAAGCTAATGCAGCTTTGTACTGCGTTGCCCTCTAGCTCATGGCCCAGGCCTGTGTTGGCCTGAAATGGCTTTATGCGGTGATGAGTTTTCTATATGATTTTTATATGTGTGGTGTTGATTGTGTTCAAATTAGGCACCATTTTGAATATTACTGAACCAAAAGGATTGTCTTACATATTTTTTAAAGAAATTTGTCTTACATCTTCAAATTCACCATAACATTTACAAATCACCAGGCATTACAGCTAAAAATGAAGACTTCATCTTCTTCCTTGCAAGTTTGAGGTTGGTTTTATTTCATGTAAGCCATTTATTACTGTTCGATACTCACTCATTCCTATTTGTCCCTCTATATTTCAGCACCATCACTTTTTGCATAGCTCATACCAATAATTCTAATGTTCTGTAAATCATGGGTATAGGCCTTTAAAAATCAGCGTTGAATGAAAAATCAAGCACATTGTCATTGTTTATGGTGAAGTGTGAAATTTCTTTTTTTTTCAATGACTGATGGTGATAAGTAAACAAGCATGTGGGAAAGGGTGGTGTGTGCTGCCAAGGCCGCACCAGGATTTTTTTCGGAGGGGGTTTTTTAATGAAGATTTTTTTTTTTTTGGGGGGGGGTTACACAAAAAAACCTCAAAAACACATACAAAATTTATTTATATCCATTTTTTGTTACGTTTTTACGAGTCAGACAAGCATTGCGGGAGAGTTCAAACCCCCCTAACCCCCCTCTGGGCACGGCCATTGTGCTGCCACATATTGCACTTTACTGTGCAATATGTGCACAATTTGCACTTTAATGAAAAAAATACAAATGAATGTGCATTGTCAGTTTAATATACATTTACTGATGTAATATTTATTAAAAAACATCCTAAAAGTAAAAACATTTATATTTTTTTCAGTAAAGTGCAAATTATGTTCTGGCCTTGGGAAGGCATAGGGGGTTTTGAGCCATACTCATGGTAATTTCTGCTCGTTTTGAGTTTGAATCTGTTATTTATTGTAATTTCTGTTTGTTTTGGGTTTCATTTATTTATCAATGCTGATTTGTGATAGTTTCATGCTTGGTAGATTATTTTATTTTATTTTTGTTCATCTTTTGTTTAATGGAGTTCTTTACTTTTCTTTGAAAAACTTATTTTGCGGAAAAAGTTTTTAATTAATTTCTGTTCGTTTTATATTGACATAGTCTTTTCAGGGAAAAAGAAAATAATACTTTAAATCTTTTCGATTTTTTTAAGCCTTTTTAATTTGGCCTGCTGTTTGTATGCTGGAGAAATATTTTCAGCAATTTTTAACACAACATACACCCTTTTAAAAAATCTAGACACAAATAGTAGTGTTTAATTTAGTTTTATACCTCCTCTAGATGACCTGAAATGGAAAACTTGATACCAATTGCAAAAAAATCTGTTTACTTTCTTTGATAGCTTGGATACACTTCCGCTATTTTGATTTGGATAAATTTTAAGAGAAGAAGTAGCCCCAAAACTTTGAATATAATACCGTCAGTCGTTCATGGGATACTGCTGAGATGCCTTGTTGGGAATTAGCATTAACACAGTGCATTTTGATTTAATCTTAGGGCAAAATTTAGTTTTTAAGCATAATGGGAAAATGGGAGGATGGGCGTCGGAAGGAGATTAGTTGCCCTCCAATCACTTTCGACTAATAAAAAGGGCATCAGCCCTTTCGATTTTTAATCGAATGAGCCGTTTTTAAAGTTCCTACGACAACCCATTCGATACGAAATGCCCTGGTCTAAACAGCCAAAAAAAAAAAATAATACATTATACCCACATCGATCTTTACTATAAAAATTATTGAAAAAAACTACGTTTTCTAAAGAGTTAAAGAGGCTGAGTTACAAGGTCGAACCTTAAAACGTACAGGATTAGGAGGCACAGTTGGGGGGGCTGCCGCCCCCCAAACCCCCCGCTTTCGCAGCCTTTAAAATAAAAAAAAAACGTTTTTTAAACTGAAAGTAAGGAGCGACATTAAATCTTAAAACGAACAGAAATTATTCCGTATATGAAAGGGGCTGTGCCCTCCTCAACGCCTCGCTCTTTACGCTAAAGTTTTTATTGTTTTAAAAAAAAGAGTTGTGAGAAAGTCAAACTTTAGCGCAAAGAGCGAGGCGTTGAGGAGGGTACAGCCCCTTTCATATACGGAATAATTTCTGTTCGTTTTAAGATTTAATGTCGCTCCTTACTTTCAGTTTAAAAAACGTTTTTTTTTATTTAAAGGCTGCGAAAGTGGGGGTTTGGGGCGGAAGCCCCCCCCCAACTGTGCCTCCTAATCCCTGTACGTTTTAAGGTTCGACCTTGTAACTCAGCCTCTTTAACTCTTTAGAAAGCGTAGTTTTTTTCAATTAATTTCTGCACGTTTTTGTACAGTTTATTACTTATTATTAGCGTAAAGAGCGAGGCGTTGAGGAGGGCACAGCCCCTTTCATATACAGAAGCGGGGGTTTGGGGGCGGCAGCCCCCCAACTGCACCTCCTAATCCCTGTACGTTTTAAGTTTCGAACTTGTGACTCAGCCTCTTTAACAGCCCCCCAACTGTGCCTCCTAATCCCTGTACGTTTTAAGGGTCGACCTTGTAACTCAGCCTCTTTAACTCTTTAGAAAACGTAATTTTTTTTCAAATAATTTAAAAAAGAAACTGAGTTTCTTTTTTAAAGTTTAAATTCAGTATATAAAAAATTTCCTCTGACGGTGAATCGAACCCGGGTTTTCCACCTGACAGTCAGAGGTCTCGACCGCTGGACTAAAGAGACACAATTGTAATTGTTTTTTAGTAAGGGGAATCTATTTTTGACGCAAGCAATTCCCCACAAAACTTGATATTTGCTTTTTGGAAAACAGGGAAGGAGTGATCAGATTGAGCTGAAATTTCGAGGATAAGCTCCCAGGCCCCAGGAAAGCTTATCCTCTAAATTTCAGCCTAATCGGACAACGTCAAAGGGGGGCTGTGGTGGGAAGGTCTCTATCTCAAAATTTTGATTGGATGTGTTTTGGGAAAAATATGGGCGTGAGAGGGGGGTTAGTTGCCCTCCAATCACTTTCGACTATTAAAAAGGGCAGTAGCCCTTTGAATTTCCAATCGAATGAGCCTTTTTTGAAGCTTCTACGACAACGCCTTCTATAGAAACCTTATATAGAAGGCATAACTTACAACCCTTGCACTGAAGGCTGCGGGGGAGTGTCTTCCTCAAAAACATAATTTCTATCTGGAAATAAAATACGCTGGACAAAATGGATATTTCAAAATTATGATTGGATGTGTTTCGGGAAATGGTGGGCGTGAAAGGGGCGTTAGTTGCCGTCCAATCACTTTCGACTATTACAAAGGGCACAGGCCACTCTAATTTTCAATTGAATGAGCCCATTTTGAAGTTTTTATGACAACTTCTTCAATACGAAGTGCCCTGCTCTAAGGAAAAAATAATAAATAATACATTGTGCCAACATCGTTCTTATATGCCCCCAGGGCATAACGTAAAAACCTTGCCCTGAGGGTTGGGGGATGTATCCTCCTCAAAAACATCTGTTCAATCTGGAAATCAACTACGCTGAACAAAATGGCTATCTCAAAATTTTAATTGGATGTGTTTGTGGGAATGATGGGCGTGGGAGGGGAGGACTAATGACCCTCCAAACACTTTCGACTCTTAAAAAGGGCACTAGCCACTCCAATTTCCAATCGAATGAGCCCTTTTCGAAGTATCTACGACAAAGTCTTCGATACGAATTGCCCTGGTCTAAGACCACGAAAAAAATAATACATTGTGCCCACATCGTTCTTTACTTAGGCAGTGCTATTACGCTGCCTATGATGGGAAGGTTTTTTAAAATTACTACCAGCTTTAGCGTAAAGAGCAAGGTATTGGGGAGGGGCAACCTTTCATATCCGGAATAAGTCAACCAAAAACTAATATGCAAATTTTGTTTTAATTTTCATGCACGGTGAGCCAAAATCTAACCTGTATTAGTTGAAAACGTTCAGAAATTAAATAAAAAAATAAGTTTTTTTAACTGAAAATAAGGAGCGACATTAAAAGCCCTACTTGATTTCTAATCATAGAAATCGATATACTTAATCACACGAGAAACGGAAAGCTGCGACTAAGCGCTTGACGCAATAAAGTATTGCCGCAACATTAGTTCAACATCAACCGCAGGTGTGCGCCGCTTTCAGAGTTTAACCGTGCTTTTTAAACCTTCTTTAATTTAAGTATTTTTCTTATTTTTATTATTCTACGGATCTGAAAGAGATTAGATTATTTGACTCCGTCTTAGGGGGGATGGGTGCCCGGTCAATGAAAAATCAGTAGCTTATTTAAATAACAGGAATTTCTTTTAATTAGTAATATCAGACATTTTTACAGTAAGGGGTTGAAAATAATGAGTGTTTATACCATACATGGATGTCAGTCGATGAAAAACCTAAATTTAATTTTTATTTAAGAAGAATTCTATGCAATATCCTGACCAGAAAAGACTGAAGGTGGGGGACGATGATACAACGAAATCTGACAAGAACTATCATGACTTGATCGCTTCAATGAACATTTGCAGGCGTTCGGTAATTATGTACGCGCCCCCAACTGAAAGTACTAGCCAACCCATATCCCAGCGGCGAGCTAATGATACACCTCGCATTAACCCTCGAATGAATATGGAGCTCTTGGCATAAATATAAGTAACTTTGATCATACATAAAAAAAAAACATAGGAAGGTCAAACTAACTTATGACGGACTAGCGAAATCGAATAGATATTGGACCCTTGAGTTTATGTTAAATTTTCTGATACTGCTTTCATCAAAGATTGAATTTTCTTGTTGACTTAATAGTTTAAAATCTACTAGTTTTCGGTCTGTATTAAGTCATGGGTAATTGTAGAAAAAGGAGGGTTGCGGAACCCCAAAAAATCCATCTTCTTTTGTTTTATTTTTCATAAATGAAAAAAGATTATATTATTGCAAATTAAGAAAGGTAAATTGGTCAGGGGTCATCAAGTCAGGGGTCAAGTCAGGTCAGGGGTCAGATAATCTTGTTAAATTTTCTTTTATGGCATTCATCAGAGAGATTGAATCTTCATTTTGTCTTAATAATTTAAAATCAAGCAGTTTTGCGTGAAGACATGGCTAATTGTAGAAAAAAGGGGAGGGGATGGACCCAAAAAATTATTTTTCTATTTTTATTATGCAGGTGTTTTAACTGAAAATAGAACTCGTTAATAATCTATTTTTTCGACTTTATAAGAAATTAGCAATTTATCACACCGAGTCAACTGCGTAAACCCACAAGAACATAATATTATCGTAGATAAATTTGCCATAGCTGACCGACTTAGTCCCACACATTGAAAGTAATGATCAGTGAGTTGCGGGATTTTAAATTACGCCCCATCCCTCTTACTGAGGTTGAGGGTGAACAGAGTGGTGGTGGCAAGGAAACCTCACCAGCAACAATTACACTACCAGATTTTTAATTATCAAACTCTACCTTGCACAATATCAATGTTTATACAGCCGTTTTCGGGATCGGTTCAATTCTTTGATGTCAGGGGACATTATAACAGATCCCCTGGCTATTAAACATTCCTACGTGAACAAGGTTTGATCCCTTCTTGAACAACAAATAAGGGAGTGGGGAGGGAGGGACAGTTTGAAAACATCAATAGCACTAGAATTGTTTTTTTAAATGAAAATGCGGGTGAGGTATATTCAATAATTGTACATACTGAGATGCCACTAATTCGTCCGCATTTGGCAAATTACAAAGATGTGTTCATGGAATGGATCAACAGTATAGTAACTAAACTAGATAATATAATCAGGGGGGGTAGTGGGGCAATAATTTTATTTAGAGAAAATTTAAGTGTAAATATTTGCAAATTAAAAAAAAATATATTTTAAGAAGTGAGGGGCGACGGCTATAGTTTTAAAATATCATACAGATTTAGAGGCATGTCAACGTGTACAATGAATTCTTTTCAGTACAAGGCTACAGTGTTTCAAGTATGCTTTTTGGATCGCGACCTTTCTACCCCTGAAGGATAATGCTACTAAGACAAAGTTTAACAAATTGGCAGCTAACGGCGGTGGGGAAGGGTCAAAGTTTCCTAAATTAGATTTCAGTTGTTTAAACGGTCAATATCTCGTAACACTAAATGGTATGAATATTTTTGAGCGAACTAATGACCATTTAAAGATTGGTGTTACTGTGTTACAGTATGAAACAGAATATGAAGAGGGTGACCGCAGTAATAAAAAGGGGGTAATATTTCCAGTGAGGGCTCCCTCCATTGAACCACTGAGGCATTCGGTATGGCTTCTATACATGGCTCCTACAGAGCGTGATTCAAATGGACATTTTACTCCAATTACAGACACTAGTAGGGTTTTATGTGAAGGTGAAAAACGTGGGGGTGTATGCTACTATTATCGAACATGTCTATCCAGATTTCGTAGGGATTTAAAACTGAAGCATCACATGAGACACTGTAAATGTCATGGGATACCAGTCTGTGGAAACGGTTAGCGATGACACGGCGATTTTGCGTTTTAGAAATTTCCAGAGTTCACTCTTACAGAGTAATAAGATCGCTCTGAACGGTGAAGCCAAACATACAGATGTGTACGATTTGAGTCTCCTATCCAAACACCCAAAGAGTCTCTAGGAATACCATGGAAGTGTTAGATGTAGTTGAGACGTTGGGTGGCGAGGACTGTATGTGCACAGCCTTGACTAAACTCATTATAACATCAAATGAGGCAATTTCACGGTTGCCATTAAAAGGTTTGCCATTAAAAGGTTTGCCATTAAAAATCAGAAAATATGTTTGGTTTATAAGAAAAAATTTGATGAGGGTAAAGGGGGTAAGGGGAAATTGGGTAAAGGAAGGTAATCGATCACGATCATTTGTGACAGGAAACTTAATCGGAAGGTTGTAATTTTCGGGGGGGGGGGGGGGCATCAGTTATGGAGTATAAACGTTATTCAGCAATATTTTATACCTGTTTTATACACAATTCCAATTATGATTTGAAGTTTATTTTACCGGCGTTGGCACGCATGCAGAAGGCTGGAGTTGTAGATGACGCATGGGAAGATGGCTCTTTTTCCTATAATATCTTAACCAAATCATCTGAGAAGTTGACGCTCTTAGAATTCAAGTGGAAAACAGTAGATAATAGTCATACTTGCCTCAATAAAATCCGTTTTTTTAGACTTTGTTTAGTTTTTCCCCAAATCCCTAAGACAATTGATCAGGTATAGAAAAGTGACAATTTTGACAGTTTCCCCCTACTTCAAAAGCTCTTCACAGATGATGAAATGTGTGATTTATTTATGTTTAAAGGCATATACGCACATGATTGCTACAACTCCGTCTCAAGGCTAGATGAAGTGTCATTACCGCCTATCGAAGCATTTTATAATGTACTTACTGATAGTCAATGCACCACTTCCCACTATGAATTTGTCAAGAGGGTTCGGGCAAAGGTGGGATGTAAAAATGGGTGGGATTATTGCAAAATGTACCTGGCTAGTGATGTATTGACTCTTTTCGACATTGTGTGTAAAAATAGGGATTAAATCTATGGGGAAGTTTATTAATTTTCAACTTCTCATCTGGTGATGGATTTAATTCTAAAATCAGCAAAGAAGAAATAGGTCCCACGGGGACCGTATCTTGAAACTGATTCGACTGGACAAAATAACAGCGGTAAAAATTCTGACGCAGTTTTGTGGATATGAATTCCCTTTATCCGTCGGCAATGTCTCACTACTGTTTGCTGTGTGGTAATTACAAATGGCTTAACAATCCTTGTGCTTAAAATTTCCCTAGAATTGCTACCGTTGAAGAGAATGGACCGCAAGGATGGTTTTTGTTAAAACTGAGAGTGAAATACCGATGGAAATCCTTGACTCGGTAAAGGATTTTGTTTTTCCCGTGCATAATTAGACCGATGTCTAAGGACTCTTTGATTCCATAAAATTTATCTTTGATCGAGGATGGGGGCATGCACTGGGCCCGTTCAAAGCAAAACCTTATTGCCGACCTTAATCCAAAACAGAATACCCTTGTTCATCATGTGCTATTGCAGTGGATAGTAGCCAATGGTTTCAAGGTCAAAAACATACATAGATCCCTCCTATTTGACAAAAATCCATACATGAAAACGTTTATTGACACATTCTTCAGTAAACGTTCACCAGCGAAAACGAAGGTTGAAAAAGAAATCTATAAACTCATTTTAAACTCAGCCTTTGGTAAAATGTGCGGAAGCGTACGAAAAAGAAGTCGATTTGACATTGTAACCAATCCCAAAGAATGTGCTCGAATCCTTGCCAGCCCGAACTTCCCGTCATTCACTATTAGAGAATCAAATATGGTCCTTCTATATAGAAAAAAATAAATTTCGTTTTGAATAAAAATAAAGCTGGTGGTAGCTCAATAACAGAAATCCCGAAGAAACTCATGTTGTCATTTTAATTACAATGCGTGTAAGGCGCAATGGCCTGGGGAGGGAGAAGTTCAAGTGTACTATGGAGACACTGATTCACTCTTGTTAAAAGGTAAAACTGGGAATTTACTGAATGGGAATTTACTGAATTGGGAAATGGCGACCGAGTTGACTTCTTAGTGTTAACTGACAGAGTTCCAAATACGAAGTGTTTACGGAAACATACTGGAGATGTTTATATTTTAGTGTTGAACATTGTTTTCAACAACTTTTCTCTCTAGAACATGTTGAAGGGGGACCTTTGAGTTACCAATTCTCGACGGTTCCATAAATGAACTGTAAATAAATATACAACTGTCCGTGAAGAAACTAGGTGCATAGTCTGTATAGATAATATGTTCTTCCCAATGAAATATTCTGCTTTAATAACGCGATCTTTAAAACCGAGAACCTCAAGTAAATTCTCATAGAGGAAAATTCTTTCATTCTCAAATGGATTGGTAATATAAATTCTCCTTTTTTCTGTCGAATAGTTGAAATTGAAACCACCGTTTTTTCGATATGCAATTTTTTTATTGATAGCTCGACACAGCTCATGCATATTGTTGTATTCCCTGTAGGGTATGATACCAATAGGGTAATCATCAGAGTCAAAAGTTGCCACCCCACCCTCATAAACGAAGTCAAAGGGTCTTACTTTAATCTCATGAGGGACCTCCTTTCTTAGAACATCATATGTATACTTGATAATACAATTGACGAGAGCAACTCCATATGTAGCTTCAAATTTAATGGCAGGGGTAAGTTTAGTCCAAAAATCACTTGTTTTATTCAAATCGCTATAGAGAGGATCGGACACATTGTACATGAATATCACATAGAAATCATTGGGGATTGTGTTCGTCTTCAACAACTATCCAAGATTCACAATCAGAGTCAACTGTTTCTTGCCCTTGTGTGTATGGCTCTTTAATATCTTTTCAATATGATATATTTCACTATTATATTTAACTTTTTATAATTCATAGTCACAAGAGCCACCGAGAACTTCTTCGTCTTTGGTGTCTCGTAGATGATAAGCTATGGGTTTAGTGTCTAGGATGTTTGACACTTTAAAAAGTTCAATGGACCACAAGTAATGTCCCTTTACAAAAATATTAGTTATTCTATTAATTCAAACAGTATCACCAACAATTTTTCTTCACAACTATTTCATTTGAATGTTGTTTAAGAAAACTGTCAAGTTTATTATGATCACCTCGATGAACTTCCTGGGGCTAACATTGGACAACGATCGATGAGGTCGTTGATTATAAATTTGCATTATTTTGTCTAAGTAATGAATGAAAGCAGCCGTATGTTTAAATATACAATATCTTGAAATTAAAAGTCAAATAGTTTTCTTATCAATCGCTCGGCCAATGCAGCCTTTATAGGACTGTGACTAAGATAGAGCATTGTATTATATCTCAATAATACTTTTTCTAAAGGTGGATTAACATATTCACTCCACGGTCTGTTTGAATTATTTTTTATAAGAATCTTGTTAAAGAGTACTTTCTATAGCCTGAGAAACTTCAACACCTCTCTTTGTCCGCAATGGCACGGACTATGCATAGCGACTATAGACAGATATTTGCAAGTAGAATATATTTGTAGGGTGTATTCTGACGCCTTTGAATCTCATCTAGAGTTAAGAGATCTGCGTCCATTATATGCAGTAGGAAAAAGGCTGTAGTTTTTCGATAATGATTACCAGGAACCCTATGATTTCGATGTAGAGTAGTAACTTGATTCAATTTGTAAATACACTAGTGCAATTTTATTGTCAACACCAGCGACTTTGTAAAGCACGGTGGGGACTTAGACTTCCCGCTTCACCAATATTTTCATAAACATGTTTCAAAACTTCAAGCATTTTGAAGGAAAACACATAGAGTAATGTCCGCAACCCTTTTGCATACTAGTGGGTGATAATGATGACGTTAAGTTGATATCAGTACGTCTTCGCTTTTGTCTAGCTACCACCGGTCTCGTCATCAAATCAACGTATCCACTAGGTGTGCTAGTATTTTCCAAGATAGATTTAAAATCTTCATCTGTTTCTTCTTCTTCTTATTTTTATGTTTTTGATGGATTATGTTCATTAATTTCTTTAGAATTTGCTTATTGCCAATAAGACTTTTCGGGAAGTTTAATGTATTTAAAAAGTTATATAGATGATTGTCAAATTATAAAAAGTCCTTTGCGATTTGTAGCCATATCATAGATTATCTCAAGTATATTACAACTTTTCCTTTGAATTATAATTCGTTTTCCCGTTGCTATCAACTTGAATATGATCTTGATCATTTCCATGAGATATGTTAAGACTCTTTTACTTTGTTCACGATATGAGTGTGGCAGTAGGTTTCTAATAGTTGACAAAATTGCATTCATTTCCTCCTTTGATTGTGTTATTGTTCCATCAGCAGTAGAATCTTGAAGATATGTTTCCTTTTTGTGATCAACGACACTTACATTGACTGGTATTACACGATTAGGTTTATGTTTGTCTAGTCGTCGAGGTGCATCTTGAATTAAAAGTATTTTTTTTCATCACCAATATTTTCATCATTAGTTAATTTACTCGGATTGTCCTCAAAGTGTTTCATTGGTGAAAGAGCTAGTTCTATTGGGGTCAATTTGTAGAGTTTATCCATCTAGAGAAAACTGTTTACTAGTCCTGCAGTAATTGGCAGTAAAAATGTAAAAAAGCTACATCGTGCTTGGAGAAGATGTTTCCTTTTAAAATCTTTTCCTTTATTTTTGCATGCCAAGGGACACAATATGGAACGATTTTGCTTTGCCTATTGCTTAACTACTTCTGGCAGTTGAACATTGCCCTCGGTTAAATTTAAATAAAGTTCTGATATTAGATTAATAAAATCATTGTCATTGCCGTGTTTTGAGTATGGCTTTCCTAAGTAATGGTTTTGAAGTGCTTAGAACAAAAAACGAAATTTCACAACAAATGCTTAGAACAAAAACAGATTTTCAAAAACAAATGAACAAAAAAAAACATTTTCATATAGTTTCTTCAGTGTCATGATGACAACTAACAACCTTTTTTACTGTTCACGGGAAGATATACTGTAATTTTATTGTCAAAAATATCTGTGACAACATGCAAATCCTCGGGTGTATTTTGATATATATCCAATTGAATGTAGTCATTTGTTGCCTGATTCTACGCTGAAAGTAGAAATTTTGGAGCTCCAGGATATATTTGTTTATTAGATAATTTTTGAGACCACACTGCCTTTTCATGACGATAAATAAAAGTTTAAATAGGGATAAAATCCTTTTAATAGACATTGTTTGACAAACAGTGATAGAAATTCACAAAAATACCAGATATTTTTGTCATATATGCAGTGACCGTCATCAGTAGTAAAACTAAACTAAAAAAATTAAAAACAATAGTCGATATACGAAATAAAATAGAACTACATATTGTTTAATCCTCTAATTCTTTTCAAAGCAAAGACGGAACCAAAATTCATAATCAATTGTGTCAAGTACAAAGTCACCAACAAGTTTTTTGAGCAAGTAATTAGTGTCAATCTGTAAACTACTTTTGTCTACACAAATTTCGTCAATTAAGAATTCTTCGAATTTGGTTGAAAAACTGAAAAAAGTAGAACTTTCTTCAAGTACTTTACTTTCAAGCTTCAAAATTGTATCAATGTAGGCAAATATTGATGTAGAAGCAGCCGAAAGTCCTCTAGAAAAAATGCATGCTGTCAAGAAATTTGGACTTGATTAGTGGCTATACAGATTTGGAGGTTTCTGTAATTATGTATTTAGTAAGGTTGTGTAATAAGTTCTCTTATTTTTCCAATTCAGAGGGGAGTTTTTTTCGAACAAGTAAATGGTTTACCTATGGGGGTCCCTTTATCTCCATTATTAGCTCATACTTTTGTCTAGAATATTGAAACAATTGCGTTAGATTCATATTTTTTTAAACATATTTTTTGGGCCGGAATATGGATGACATAATTTCAGTATGGGATTATGAGGAGGAGGAATTAAAAGGATTTTTGGAACATTTTAATTGTTTGGGATTGGGGAAGATTTAAAGTCTACTGTCGAATTAGAAGAGAATGGGGAACATCCTTTTCTTAATGTTCTTCTTTAAAAAAATGAAAATAGTCTGGATTTCAAAATTTACAGAAAACCGAAAAATAACAACAGATTTTTGTCTTATAGTTTTGGTCACGCTCGCCACGTAAAAATTGGTTTGATTATTCCTTTAACTGACCGGATCCTTAGCATATGCTCTCCAAAATTTTTTGACGAGGAGTGGTCTTTTCCGAGAAAAATACTAATAGGTAACGTGTGTCAAGAGTGGTTAATTAACCAGGCTTTTTTAAAAAGAAGAATAAGGTTTCTAGAGATTTCTGATGAATTTTTGGAAACAACTAGGGAGAAGGATGTGTGTTTTGTTCCTTACCATGTATACCCGGGCTAAGTGAAAAACTTAAAAGAATTTTACAGAGTAATGGTCTAAAGATAGGTAGCTTTAAAGATTAATAATACTTTGGGTAGTTTTCTAAACTCTGGGACGGATCTAACTTCATTGGGGCAGCAAAGTGGGGTCTGCTTGATCCCATGTACTTATGGAAGCTCATATGTGGGACGTACTAACAAGAATTTGGAAATGAGATTAATACAGCATAAAAATTATATTTTTTGGCTTTAAAGCAAGATTTTAAGTGTGAAGATTTTACCTCAGCACTTTCAGAGCATATTTTCAATTTTTCTGACCATTTTATTTTGTTCGATACGGTAATGTCTCTTTGATTTCTAGGGACTGGGGTTTAAAGCAAAATTTGCGTGAAACTCTTGAAATAAAGAAAATCTTTTTCAAGAATATATCTTTGAATCGGGACACAGGTAAATTTGGGCTGAACTCTATTTACAATAATTTATTAAAATCTGATAGAGTAAAGTTCATATCACCCAACGTAGTTGACCTCTGTCCAAGTGTTTTATCGTTGAACGCTAATGAACCAAACCCAAGAAGGTTAAAAGAGGCTAGCTTCCGCCTTTGCTTTGAAAATAATTAGAGAATTAAACAATATATAGTTTTACTTGATTTCGAATATAAACTATTGTATTTAATTTTTTTTTTTAGTTTAGTTTTACTACTGATGACAGTCACTGCATATGCGACAAAGTATCTGGTGTTTTTGTGAATTTCTATCACTGTTTGTGAAACAATGTCTATTAAAAGGATTTTAATACCTATTTGAACTTTTGTTCATCGTCATGGAAAGGCACTGTGGTCTCCGAAACTATCTAATAAACAAATATATCCTGGGGCTCAAAAATTTCTACTTTCAGCGTACAATCAGGCGACAAATAAACCCTATGGCTACATTCTATTGGATCTGAATAAAAATACATCCGAGGGTTTGCGTGTAGTCACGAATATTTTTGACAATGAAATTACAACATATCTTCCCGTTAACAGTGAAAAAGGTTATTAGTTGCAATCATGACACTGAAGAGACTAAATGAAAAAAGACATTTTTTTACGTTCTAAGCACTTCAAAACCACCATTTAGGAAGCCAGACTCAAACACGGTATTGATAATGATTTCATTAATCTAGTATTTGAAGTTTGTTTACGTTTAACCGAGGGCAATGTTCGACTGCCAGAAAAAGATAAGCAACAGACAAGAAACATTGTTCCATTGTTCGTGCCTTGGTTTTCAAAAAGAAAGGAAAATATTTTAAAAGGAAACATCGTCTCCAAGCGGGTGGTAGCTTTTTTACACTTTTACTGCCAATAATTGCAGGACTGGTAAATAGTTTTCTCTAGATGGCTATACCCAACAAATTGACCCAACTAGAATTCGCTCTGTCACCAATAGAAAACTTTGAGGACAATTTGAGTAAATTCATTAATGATGATAATATTGGTGATGATGAAAAACTACTTTTACTTCAAGATTCACTTCGACGAGTGGACAAACATAACTCCAATCATGTAAGACCAGTCAACGCAAGTGTCGTTGATCAGTGAGACCAGTCAATGCAAGTGTCGTTGATCAAAAAAAGGAAACATCTCTTCAAGATTCTACTGCTGATGGAACAATAACACAATCAAAGGAGGAATTGAATTCAATAGTGTCAACTAATCGAAATTTACTGTCACAATCATATCGTGAGCAAAGTAAAAGAGTCTTATCATATCTCACGAAAGTGGTCAAGCTCATATTCAAGTTGATAGTAACGGGAAAAGAATTCAAGGGAAAAGTTATAATCCACTTGATTTTTACTTATGATAAAGTTACAAATCGTAAAGGGCTTTTATCATTTGACAGTCAACTATATAGCTTTTTAAACACATTAAACTTCTCGGAGAGTCTTATTAGCAATAAGAAAATTCTAAAGAAATGAAATGAACATAGTACAAATTAAAGAACAAATAAAACAAATAGAACAAATTAAATGAACATCAAAACAAGAAGAAGAAGAGACAGATGAGAATTTTAAATATTATAGGCAGCGCAATAGTGCTGCCTAAATAAATAATAATGTTGGCATAATGTATTATTTTTTTCGTGGTCTTAAACCAGGGTAGTTCGTATCGAGGGAGTTGTCGTAGAAACTTAGAAAAGGGCTCATTCGATTGGAACTTGGAGTGGCTAGTGCCCTTTTTAATAGTCGAAAGTGTTTGGAGGCCAACTAGCCCCTCCTCCAACTCCCATCATTCCCCCTAACACATCCAATAAAAATTTTGAGATAGCCATTTTGTTCAGCTTAGTTGATTTCCAGATAGAGAATATGTTTTTGAGGAGGACTCTCGCCCCACAACCCCTCAGGGCAAGGGTTTTTTAAGCTAAGCCCCGGGGCATATAAGAACGATGTTGGCACGATGAATTATTATTATTTTATTTTTCCTTTAGAACAGGGCACTTTGTATCGAACAAGTTGTCTTAGAAACTTCGAAAAGGGCTCATTCAATTGGAAATTGGAGTGGCTTGTGCCCTTTTTAATAGTCGAAAGTTATTGGAAAGGAACTAACATCCCTTCCACACCCACCATTTCCTGAAAAACATCAAATCAAAATTTTGTGATAGCCATTTTGTTCAGCGTAGTTGTAAGTTCTGGAAATTATACCTTTGAGCAGGACACTCCCCCACAGTCTTCAGGGCAAAGGTTATAAGTTATGCTCTACTGGGGGTATGTAAGGTTTTTACTTGAAATCTTGGTCTTAGATACTCTAAAAAGGGCTCATTCGATTGGAAATTCAAAAGGCTAGTGCCCTTTTTAATAGTCAAAAGTAATTTGAGGGCAACAAACCCCCCTCTCACGCCCACCTTTTCCCAAAACACATCCAATCAAAATTTTTAGATAGCCATTTTATTCAATGCAGTTGAAAGTTTCGGAACTTAGTTTGTTAAGGATGACAACCCCTCCCCTCCCCCCCCCCAAGTCCTCAGGGCAAGGGTTTTAAGTTATGCCCTGGTGCATATAAGGTTTTTATTGAAAGTGTTGTCGTAGAAACTTCAAAAGGGCCTCATTCATTGGAAATTAAAAGGGCTAGTTCCTTTTTTAACAGTTGAAAGTGATTGAAGAGCGACTAATGCCCCTCTCATGCCCAAAATTTTCCCAAAAACATCCAATCAAAATTTTTAGATATCCATTTTTTTCAATGTAGTTGAAAAATCTGGCAATTTGGTCTTTTAGGATGATAACCCCCTTAGAGCCCTCAGTGCAAGGGTTGTAAGTTATGCCCTGGTGGCATATAAGGTTTATATAGAAGGTTGTTGTAGAAATTTCAACAAGGGCTCATCTGATTGGAAATTGAAATTGCCCTTTTTAATAGTCAAAAGTGAGTGTAGAGTGATTAACCCCCCCTCTCACGCTCATCAATTCTCCAAAAACATTCAATCAAAGTTTGGAGATAGTCATTTTGTTCAACACAGTTGAAAGTTCTGGAAGTTATTTATTCAAGGATGACAAAACCCCCCAGAGCCCCCAGGGCAAAGGTTTTAGGCTATGCCCTGGGGGAAAATAAGGTTTTAATAGATAGAGTTGTCGTAAAAAAACTTCAAAAGAGCTCATTCAATTGGAAGTTGAGAGGGCTAGTGCTCTTTTTAATGATCGAAAGTGATTGGAGGGTAACTAACCCCCCTCTCAGGTCCACCATTCCCCCAAACACATCCAATGAAAATTTTCCGATAGCCATTTTGTCCAATGTAGTAGAAAGTTCTGAAAATTAGGTCTTTGGGGAAGACAGCCCAACCCACCCCTCAGGCCAAGAGTTGTAAGCTATGCCCTGTGGGCATATAAGGTTTTTATTGAAAGCGTTGTCTTAGAAACTTCAAAGGGGCTCATTTGATTGGAAATTGAAAGGGCTAGTGCATTTTTTATTTTTGAAAGTGACTGGAGAGCAACTAACACCCCTCTCACGCCCACCATTTCCCCAAACACATCCAATCAAAATTTTGAGATAGCCATTTTATTCAACGTAGTTGAAAGTTCTGTAAGTTAGGTCTTAGAGGATGGCAACCACCTTAACAGCCCTTAGGGTAAGAGTTTTAATTTATGCCCTGGGGGCATATAAGGTGTTTATAAAAAGTGTTGTCATAGAAACTCAAAAAGGGCTCATTCGATTGGAAAACGAAAGGCCTAGTGCCCTTTTTAATCGTCGAAATTAATGGAGGGCAACTAATCCCCCTCCCACGCCACCCATCCCATTTGCCCATTATTTTTAAAAACTAAACGTTGCCTTAAGATTAAATCAAAATGCACTGAGTTAATGCTAATTCCCAATAAGGCATCTCAGCAGTATCCCGAAACGACTGAGGGTATTATGTTCAATTTTTCGGGGCTACTTCTGCTCTTAAAACTTAACCAAGTCAACATAGCGTAAGTATATCCAAACTATCAAAGAAAGTAAACAGATTTTTTTTGCATTGGTATAAGGGTGTTTGCTGTTAAAAATTGTTGAAAATGTTTCTCCAGCATACAAATAGTAGGCCAAACTATAAGTCTTAAAAAAAACGAAAAGATTTAAAGTATTATTTTCTTTTTCCCTGAAAAGACTATGTCAATATAAAACAAACAGAAATTAATTAAAAAGCTTTTTCCACAAAACAAATTTTTCAAAGAAAAGTAAAGAACTCCATTAAACAAAAAATGAGCAAAAAGAAAATCAAATAATCTACCTAGCGTGAAACTACCACAAATCAGCATCGATAAATAAATGAAACCCAAAACGAACAGACATTACAATAAATAACCGAGTGAAACTCAAAACGAGCAGAAATTAACATAAGTTGGGCTCAAAACTCCTATGACTTCCCAAGGCCAGAACATAAATTGCAATTTACTGAAAAAATACAAAGGAATGTGCATTGTCATTCTAATATGCTTATACTGATATTTATGTAATCAAAATGTCAATATCATTTGATTTATTATAGTTTTGAAAGCAAAAACATTTATATTTTTTTCAGTAAAGTTTAGAATTTAGATAATAGGCCAAGAGGATCAAAAAATTCTGTATCCTTTACTGTTTGAAAGATGCATAGCCAATGACCTATCTTTAAACTCGATGGACTGCTATTAACAATGATTAGGGTATTGTTAACACTTGGAATTTTTTCAAGGAGGTCCGATGGTATACAATAGGATTTTTATTTAGACATATGTGAATCCATGTTAAATACGCTGATTATTTGATTTGTGTTCATGGTGCCAGGTCTAGTAGAACACTGCCATTGGGGTTGATTTCCCAATAAGTTTCAAATTGACTCAGTGATATTAATGTGAAACTTTCAGTCAAAGAATCGGCAAATGTGCACTCTAAACGTACAGTCCCCTTTCGTGCTATACTCATATCTTGGGTGCCAGACAAGTCCAAAACAATTATACCATGATTTTTTGAAAACATTGAATTTGTTATTCCATTTTCAAATAGTTGTGAGTCATAATCTAGGGATTGCGTAGTCAATTCATACAGAGTTCTGTAGGATTTTTTATCAAATGATAAAGTGTACAAGGGGATTCCATTCCACTCACTTTGCAAACAAGGCTATATAAGCCAAAAAAATTAAAATCATGGGGGGAGGCAATCCAGGATCCAAAGGCACCAGCACTCTTCAAAAAGGCTAAAGCGAGTTTTGAGGGAATTTCTCAATTGATAAATGATGAATTGATATAACTACGAGAACCAGTGGCAATGTGACGTTGACTGGTGACTGTATGGGGGGCAAAAAGTTTGAAACTGTTACCACTGGCTCTCAGTTTTTCCCACTACCAATGCAACAGAGCTCAAAACCTGTTGTTTTCGAACATTAAGAATTGCTGAAGTGATAATGGCATTTGCATCAGGTGCCGCAGCAAGTATCAACATTCGATCTATATTCATAGCCCAGCACCTGTCCTCTCAACTCCTGTATAACTTTGGAGTCATCATCATAAATTACATGTAGCTTCCGTAGTTTGATAAATTATTGCTAGTGCTCACCAATATTCCATTAATGAATACAATAATTTTTTTGAACAAGTTCTGTAGGATACAGTTTTCATAGGATAGACCTTCGGTAGCAATGAGAGTTTGTTTGTCTGACTTTTTATTCGCGACAACATTTAAATCAATAAATTTAGATGATAAATCGAAGAAATTATCCTCGTTGGAAAATATCTGAAAGTGTATATTTTCCGACAGGCGTTCTTGAGGATGAAATTGTTCATAGTACCCATACTTGACACTGACATCAATATTTTCAGCATTGACAAGATTCAATGACGAGCTGCGATGGATGCGATTCTCTGTGGGGGAGATAGGTCATCTTAAGAGAAGAAATTCTTCTTTAATCTAACAATCTTTTTCTTCTTCTTCTTATTGCTCTTCTTCTTTTTTCTTCAAAGTCGTTGTTGATGTCTTTCGCGCTTCCACCTGGGTAAAGACTGGTGAGTGAATGATATTCACGCACCATTTTTAATCCCTTCCCATTTTACTGAAATTTTAATTGTTCACCAACGGCTCTTGCTGAAGATCTAATATTGATACACACCAACAACTTTATTGAAAGCAGTGGGGAAACCATTATCCAAAACCGGAAGAGAGTACAGGATTTAAAGACTAAGACTTGTGGCTTTCATGCACTACTGTAGTTCATTTTCAGATGTCGTGGCTATACTTACAAACATTTTCTCAACATTTATAGTGAAAATCCTCGTCTGAATGACTTCTTAGTGGAAAACCTATTTTCACACATGTATAATATTGATTTTAGTGCCCCACGAAGAAAAGTTCTAAAAATGTATGTAAAATTGTTTCTTATTAAAAATAACGTATAGGTACTTGTCGAGAACACAACTAATGCTGGTAGATCATCTGAATTCAGTGTATATTGATCCTAGTGTGCTGCAATGTCAGGGTCACATTTTCTACATTATAATGTAACTTCACTCTTATTATGCCTCTTTGCATAGTCAATGATACTATTTTCATTCATATTGTAAAATTCACGTGTTTCAATTTGCTGATTTTAAGCAATGTCAAATACAGTGCTTTCAAATGATGAATCACATTCTTTAAAAGCCAAATAAAAATCAATAGGCTTATAATCAGAATAGCCATTGCCATCACAACGATGAATTACAAACCAACTTCTCTTGTTATTCCAGCAGTAGAATCGTAGACCTGACTCTTCCTTCCAAAACAATTTAAAGCCACGACGATACCAGTCTCTTAGAAATAAACTAAAATTATGTTTAGGATTCTTCCCAATCATACCAGGAGAGGTATTCTCCCACTGATTACATTTATTGTAATGACAATTGGAGCATAGGTGTCGTCTAGGGTGACAGTCACAATCCTCTTCAAGACAGGAATTACAGCGTTTAATTTGTACTGCATATACTCTATGCAATTTAAATGGGTAGCACAATCTACACTTTCCAAAATACTCGTCAATCATTGTACAATTCTTACATGATGACCAGCTGCCCGGTGTATAGTGGACATGCATAGTGGACATGTATAGAAAATTTTTCATGTGTTGATACTCTCATAGCCAAAATAAAGCTGACATATGATCGATAAATTGATAGGGAGAGAGAGAGAGAGAGAGAGAGAGAGAGAGAGAGAGAGAGAGAGAGAGAGAGAGAGAGAGAGAGAGAGAGAGAGAGAGAGAGTAATCGAATGATATCATAAAACCTATTTGGACAGGATCTTCTAAATTATCGATTTATCATTATTCTTGTGAGATAAAATCATCGTCTTAAATTTTTAAGGTAGTGTGTTCAAAAGCAAGTCCACAATACCATTTTATTTTGATTCAATTAATGTATCAATAAATTGTGTAAATGCGTTTGAAGCACGACGTAACAGTTTCATACAATAATCCAATGATGGAGAATCATTTTTCATTATATCGACAAGTATTCTTCGAGAAGATATTTTACTTCGAATAGATAACTCCAGAAAATCATCATCTAGAATCAAACATTTTTCCATAATCACAATATTCTGTATAATTTACTCTTTCTCAAATCCGTCCATTCATTACAATTCTAACACTCTCACAACTAACTTCAGACTAACTAGGATTTTTCTATTTCAAGAATATTCGCTAACTAACTATAAAATATATTTTTAATTTAGAAACATTTTTAGTATATATAATTACAATAATAATAATCACTGATACAACTTATTCTCCTCAATATATTTCATTATTGTATTTAAAGCAGCTTGAAGTCTATTGATATGCACTATATCAAGTTTCGCTGCAAAGCATAACTGCTCCTCCAATTTAAATTTTCTCAATGATATCACATATCTTGCATGCATATCATCCCATTCACGACTTAGTCAAGATCCTCTTGTAATTTCTACTGCTACATTTGGTACTCTCGTCTTTGTATCATTGCTACTACCTCCTCTACCATCAACTTTTAATAGGTCAAACATAGCACTCATTTTTGTTAATATTTTGCCAAATAATAGAGTATAAACAAACTGTTCTCTCTCTGAATTCAATTCTCTTACTAATATGAATTACAGCAAAAATCACTCCTTATATTGAATCTGTTTGCTCTGGACTCATAGCTATGGTATCCTACAAGTGCTAATGATGAATAAATTATGTGCCATCAGTATCTATTGAGGTGGTTTTAGACCTTTAGGCTGTTCGCCCACTATATCATTACAGTCGAGTATAACCGATTTGATAGGTTTTATACGATCTCCTTCAGCACTCCCTATACTATTGGCTCAGAAACCTGTCTGGTAGGTTTGGTGCCCCTCTCGAAGTAGTCGGTGCCTTAGTACTTACCTTAAGCGAAAAGGGACAAACCTTATTCAAAGCGACAAGGGATTATTCATAATATTAAACACCAATAGTTGCAAGTTTAATAGGAGGTCTCGTCAATTCCTCCTAATATGTCACGCTTCTATAAAATTATACCTTTTGAAAAAAAAGCTCTTTTGCCAAAGCAACGATTTGGAAATGACTTAAATTTATTTCTTCAAGATTCTTCAGTTCCAGAAGATTAAAAGTTAATTATCTTCCAATCAGCAGTCTCAATATTACGTAATTTAAAAGAGCAAACAAAAAGCCATTTAATATGGCATTACACATCTTTTTTTACTCCCAATATTACTTTTCGATTTTATGTAGACCCCAACCCCAAGCAATACTATTCAAAGGGCTTCATTTCATTAATTTAAAACAAGTTCTTTTCTTAATAAATCCGTTTTTTCAATTTGGAGTACACATGTTTTTTAACTCCCAATATTACTTTTCGACTTTATGTATACCCCGATACCAAGCAAGACTATTCAAAACGTTTTATTTTATCAATTCAGAACAAGTTCATTTCTTAATATGGAAATAAATATGGTTCATTTCCAACACCAAGAAATACTATTCAAAAGGCTTTATTTTTATCAATTAAGAACAAGTTCTTTCCTCAATATTTTTTCCTAAACTCATTTTTCAAGTTGGAGTACACTTCGTTTTTTACTCCCAACATTACTTTTCAACTTTATGTATACCCCATCACCAAGTAATATTATTCAAAAGGATTAATTTTTTCAATTCAGAACAAGTTCTTTTTTAATACTCCTCCTAAGTCATTTTTTTTTTTTAGTTGGAGTAACTTGAAAAACAATTAAGAAGAATATTAAGAAAAGAAGATTTTTCAATTCCAGATGATCAAAAATTAATTAATTGACCTTTGATCACTTTTGACTCTTAAAAAACGAACTAGAAGTTTCAATTTCCAATTGATTAAGCTCCCTCTAAGGTTAGTACGGGCATCCCTTCCACAAAAACCTTATATGTTAACCATGGGCAACTTTCAAAAAATACAAACTTTATCCCGTGGCTCTGGGGGGATTTTTCAACCCCTAATTTATAGTTATTTGAATTTTGGACTATTTTTAACAAGATGGCTATTCAAAATTTTAATCGGATGCGTTTTGGGGAAAAAAGTGCGTGACGAGGGGGGGGGGGGGCAGTTACCTTCTAAAAAATTTCGAATTATAAAGAGACCAAAAGAAATTTCCATTTCCAATCAAATGAGCCTCGTCCAAAGTTTTACACGACCACGCCTTCCATAAAAGCTTTATACGTTAACAATGGGCAATTAGCATAATTTATATCCCTTTTCAGGGGGCTGGAATGGGGGGGGGGGGGGTCAAACATGGAAACAAAGTTATTTGATATTTGGACTATTTTGAATGAAATGGCTGTATAAAAATTTTGATCTGATACATTTGGGGAAAAGAGGACTTTGGGTGGGGGGCTCGTTGCCCTCCGATCACTTTTGGGGCACTTAAAAAGGGCTCTATAAAATCCAATTCCGAATCGAATGAGCCCAGTCTGAAGCTTATACGACCTTCCCCTCCACAAAAACCATATATACCCCAGGGCATAACTTACAAGACTTGCCCCCGGGCTTGTTATCTGATTTTTGAACTATTTTGAACAGAATTGCTAGATACATCTGGGGAATTAAAAGCGTATGGAGCCTAGTTTTCTTCTGCTCATTTTTGACTCTTAAAAAGGGAACTAGAACTTCCAATTGATTGGTGCCCCTCCGAAGTTTATACAACCATCCCTTCCATATGAAGTGCCTCTAGAAAAAAAATAGAGCATTGAAGCATTATGGCCTTACTGTAGGCAACGCGATAGCGTTGCCTCTGATATTATATTAAATAAAAAAAAACAAGTTTTTTAGTTTTTTAACTGAAAGTAAGGAGCGACATTAAAACTTAAAACGAACAGAAATTATTCTGTATATGAAAGAGACTGTCCCCTCCTCAACGCTTCGCTCTTTACGCTAAAGTTTTTTATTGTTGTTTTAAAAAATAAAGTTGTGAGACAGAGTCAAACTTTAGCGTAAAGAGCGAGGTGTTTGAGGAGGTGACAGTCTCTTTCATATACAGAATAATTTCTGTTCGTTTTAAGTTTTAATGTCGCTCCTTACTTTCAGTTTAAAAAACTTGTTTTTTTTTTTTTAATTTTTGAACGTTTTTGAATAAATGCAGGTTTTGATCTTGGCTCACCGTACATGAATAATTAAAACAAAATTTTCATATTAATTTACTTTTATTTAGTTAAATGGCTTTCTCGAAACTTGTTTAATTTTATTTACGAACGTTTTTATTAGTAATAAATATACGTAACTTACGAATTAACTTACGTAACGAACTTCTATATTCATATATTTTTAATACATTTATTAGGGGGTTCGCCCCCTAGTCAATACCTTGCTCTTTAAGCGAATGTTCAAATTTTGTTCCAATTCTTTAGAAATGACCGCTTAATCACAACAAAGGCCGTTAATTAGAATAAATAGCTCTTATGAAAGTACTAAAAAATCTTTGGCTTAAAGAGTGAGGCATTGACTACGGGGTGAACCCATTATATATGTAATATTTTCTGTTCGTTTAAAGTTTCGACGTTGCTGCTGTTGCAGTTGAAATACTTGTTTTTTTATATTAAATTTATGATCTTTTTTTAAATAATGCTGGGAAGTCCGGCGTCCCCTTCATAGCAATGTCCCTTCCCCCATGAAAACTTCCTTCATGGAAAGATCCTCCCACATAACCCCTGACCCCACCCCTCCCCCCCCCCCCCACAACCAGGAAAAATATCCCCTGAAAACGTCTGTATACTTCCAAATAACCAATACTATATGTTAACATTGGGTAAAGTTCATAACTTTCAGCCCTCCCCCCGGGAAGTTCGGGGGATTGAGTCATCCTAAAAGACATACCTATAATATTTTCGAACATGCTGAACAAAAATGGCTATCTCAAAATTTTGATCAGGTGACTTTGGGAAAAAAATGAGCGTGGGAGGGGGCCTAGTTGCCCTCCATTTTTTTTGGTCACTTAAAAAGGGCACTAGAACTTTCAATTTCCATTCCAATGAGCCCTTTCACGATATTCTAGGACAACTGGTTCGATACGATCACCCCTGGGGAAAAAAAAAAAAAAAAAAAAACAAATAAACACAAATATAAACACCCGTGATCTTTCTTCTGGCAAAAAAAATGCAAAATTCCCCATTTTCATAGATGGGAGCTTGAAACCTCTACAGTAGGGTTCTCTGATACGCGGAATATGATGGTGTGTGATTTTCATTAAGGTTCTATAACTTTTAGGGGGTCTTTCCCCCCTTTTTCGAAAATCAGCCAAATTTTTCTCAGGCGCCTAACTTTTGATGGGTGAAACTTATATATTTGAAATCAGCATTAAAATGTGATTCTTTTGATGTATCTATTTGTATCAAAATACCGTTTTCTAGAGTTTCGGTTACCATTGAGCCGGGTCGCTCCTTACTTACAGTTCGTTACCACGAACTGTTTGATAAATTAATATATTGACATGGGTTGATAATTCGATGATAGCTTGTGTTTTTTTTACGCATTAATAAAAGTATCCGAGTTATTAATTTACTTATTCCCCCTTTTAAAGATAAAAAGATAAGAACTTTCGATACAAGTTTTATTATTAATATAGAACAAAATATATTTTAACATAATCCCAAATATATTTACGATGTATCCAACATCTTTTACGTTTATTTTACGACAGGATTATCATTTTGTATTTTCCACGTTTACGTTACATCATATTCAAGATACGAGGTATATAGGTGCTACTAGATATAGGCTTATGATTGCCTGCCATGACACTACTTCTTGAATTAGCGCGCCCCTATCTCAAAGCCAGCTATACGACAACTATGAAAAGCAAAATTCCTCCCCCCCCCCCCAAAAAAAAAAAAAACAAACAAAAAAACAATGAAGACACGGGGTATCTACGGTTCATTGACGATATGTGAATAGAGGTTAATATCCTGATGCTCTATTTTTCGTGTAATTCTTTACTTGTGATTTAAAATCGGAACAAATATTAATAAGGTTGGAGATTTAGTAGATCAAGGCTGTTAAATAAAATCTTTGAAAAAGATAAGTATAAAACAGAAAAAATGTAAAAAAGAAAAAAAATTAAAATAGCATAAAATAATTTAGATAAAACCTAAAAAATAAGCATAAAGAACTTAAAACAGAAAATTAAAATAAAATAAATAAAAATTAAAATAAGAAAAAATTATAAATAAAATCTAAGAAAATAGATAAAACATCAAAAAACATAAGTGTCTACAGTGCAAGACCAAGTTAAAAAAGCTATTGCCCCTTCTTGTCTAAGCCAATTTTTGCTCTTTACTTTCATAAGAAGAGTAATGTTTACTTACAACATTAATAGGCATAACGTTTCGGCAGTAATAAGAAATTGGAAAATAAATTTGGTTAATAGTTCGTATAATATGTTGCAAAATCAGATAAGAGGTCCAATTTCAAAATTTGAACAATTTGTAAGAAAAAAAATGCAAAACACTATTTAAGTTAATAGAAACCTTTTTTTCAGTTGCTTACACTCTTTAAAAAAGAGGTCAATCATAAAAATGGTCTTCAATGGGCTGTGGTTTGTCTGCCGTGGGTCGTTGACCGTGGTTTGTCCGCCGTGGGTTGTTGACCGTGGTTTGTCTGCCGTGTGAAGACAGCCGTGGGTCGTCTTCACTAGGTGTACCTGTTGCTGCGACCAACCAGGGTTTAATGTAATGTGTTTTCAACCATGGAGATTATGCTTGCATGCTAAAAAAAGATTAGGTATAAAAATTAGATTTCAAACGATCTCTTAAACAGTTCTCTATAATGTCCTAATGCCCTGCTAATGGTGACAAATCACTACTTCCTCACTACGTTCTCACAAACTACTTTCTCATTACTTTCTCACAAATCACTAAATATGACATATCACTACTTTCTCACAAAACTACTTTCTCACTACTTTCTCACAAATCACTAAATATGACAAATCACTACTTTCCCTACAAAAAGTCGCTTTCCTTATTATTCAAGGTGGGGGCTGTGAGTATCCTGTAAAAGGTTTCTCATAATGGCGAAATTTTCATTTCGATCCGACACCAGTCTTGAGGGGTTTCAGGTTCTTTTTCAATTAAATAAAAAAAAACAAATTTTTTCAACTGAAAGTAAGGAGCAACAATAAGGCTTAAAACGAACATAAATTGTTCCCTATATGAGGGGGTTTGCCCCCTAGTTAATACCTCGGTCTTTACGCTAAAGTTCGAATATAGTTCCAATTTTTTAAGAATGACCCCTGAACTACAAAGACCGTTTAATTAGAATAAATAGCTCTTTTGAAAGTACAACAAAAATCTTAATGTAAAGAGTGAGGCACTTACGAGGGGTGAACACCCTCATATACGAAATAATTTCTGTTCGTTTTATGTGCTAATGTTGGTCCTCACTTTCAGTTGAAAAAACTTGTTTTTTTTTTTTTTGTTCAATTTCTGTTCGTTTTTTAAATAATGCTGGGAAATACGGCACCCCCTTTATGGAAAATTCTCTTCTCCCCATGAAAAATTCCTCCATGGAAAGATCCTCCCCCATAACCCCCTCCCCCATAACCCCCCCCCCCCCCACACACACACACACACACCAGAAATAAATAACCCTGAAAACGTCTGTATGCTTCCCAATAACCAATACTATGTGGAAATATAATTTCGAAGATGCACAAAACATAGGTAAATGGTGTAATACAAAACATATATAAACATTCGTAGAAGTTTTCAAAAATAATATATTACAAGATGGTAATGAATTGCTATTTTGGTAATAGTAGTTTTTTTTTGTATCCTCTCAAACAGTGGCCTCATTTTTATTCTGAACTAAGGGGGGGGGGCTAAGCAACCTATGGGCCTTCTTAATTGGTCGGTTCACAACTCACAGTTGCTGAAGAGCAATATTTCTTCATGGTAGTTAGCACAGGTCTCTCCCAAAATCGACTAATATTAGTAAGAAGTAATTTAAAAATGTTTAGTGAATACAGAGAGAACTTAAGTGGGAAAGTAATTCACATTTTTATTGTAAAACTGAGAACCGAGAAGGTCTCAGTTTCTGTCTATCATAAACAAATAAGTAGAACAACAGGGAATTTTTATACAAGACAGTGGAACGCAACTTTAAATGAATATTTCGACCCTATACCCAAGGGCCGTCCTCAGCAAAACAGACGAAGAGAATAAAAACACTATAAAAGAAACTTACATTAAAATTCAATCATTAAAACTGTTAAAAAAAAATTTTTTTTTTTTTAAACAGCCCTAATATCATTAGGCTGAAGAGCAATATTTCTTCATGGTAGTTAGCACAGGTCTCTCCCAAAATCGACTAATATTAGTAAGAAGTAATTTAAAAATGTTTAGTGAATACAGAGAGAACTTAAGTGGGAAAGTAATTCACATTTTTATTGTAAAACTGAGAACCGAGAAGGTCTCGTTTTTTTCCAAAAATATTTCCCTAACCATATATTTTATATTCTTTAATTTTATAGAATAATTTTATATATTTCAATATATTTGTTAACCATAGCATTGAAGTTAAACAATTTCATAAGAGCCTTTCCACTAAATATCAACATCAGATAACTGAGCCTTTGGTCGCCTACTGTTGATCTTAAATAGGTTTTAATCAGGCTTAGTATAGAAAAAAATCTCTTATTACTAGCCGTTGTGATATACAGAGTAGTGAAGATTTGCATAATTTTCAAAACTTCGGAATACGCTATTGACATTGCTTTCAGACAATCGCGAAGATCAAAGAAATCTTTCGGAGTATTAGCTAATGAGTGTACATCTTCTCACAAGATCCATTTGCGAGGCCAATAGAGTTGTGTCAATGTAAGCTTCTTTGTAATATAATGCTACACTTGCTAGTCGGCTAGTATCGGTAAGATGCGGGGAGCATTCACGAAGCGACTTTCAAACTTGGAGCGCAATCTGTCTGTCCCAGGAAAATGATCCCTTCTGAAAGCATTTTTTAGTTGATTCTTTCACTTCAGCAAGGTCGCTTTTTCCCAAAGTCCACATGGTTACAAATCACATAAGTAGCAAGCTACTTGCTGTGCACGCTTTGGTCTTTTACATGAAGAATCAGAATTCTGAGAATTTTGCAAAAGGTCTTCAGTGAGACTGCACTCACAAGAAAATTATTTTGCTTTATGAAAGGTTTCATCAAAACCATCGTCAGTTCGCATGTCTATAATTTTATCTCGCGTACCTACAATAAAACCAGTAGCTACTAGAGAAAACTAGGTCTAACTTCTGCAGCTGCTCACACAGAGTTCGTGGCGCAATTTTTTTCCGCTAGATGGAGTATAAATATTAATTCAAATGTCTGATGTATGGTTACGAATCCGTGGGCCTGAGCTGCAGATTCACCGTCACTAGATGTTCTGGTAATTGATAAAACGGCCAAAATACAGTGGTATCTACTCAATATTTTGCTCACCGATCTATTCCAGTATGCCCATCTTGTAGTAAATGATTTCTCCAGCTGAAGACCAGTATGCCAGTGGCTTTCTGAACATTAACAAACAATTGGTGGGGTGTACTGCTATTCGCGATTAAACAGTACTGCTCTTGAAGAGTGGATAAAAAAGAAGCCATTCATCTCAAGTTCTGAATGGAATCACCCAATACAAGGTTGAGTCTATGAGGATGGCAGTTAATTTAAATTGCATGCGGTGCAATTGATATAATAGCGACGAAGACCACACTGCCTTTCCATCATAAACAAATAAGTAGAACAACAGGGAAATTTTTATACAAGACAGTGGAACGCAACTTTAAATGAATATTTCGACCCTATATCCAAGGGCCGTCCTCAGCAAAACAGACGAAGAGAATAAAACACTATAAAAGAAACTTACATTAAAATTCAATCATTAAAACTGTTTAAAAAATTTTTTTTTTTTTAAAACAGCCCTAATATCATTACTTCAAGGAAGTTCAACCAGGACTGGTACTCCAAACGAAATGGACAGAGAACAATTCATTCAGATGGAATTAAAATATTTACAGACAAACTTTTAAAGCTAGTCTCGCCTTCTTGGCAGCCAGCCTAGAAGGTCGATTCTTAATAGGTTGAGTGGAGTTATTTACTGGTTTTTTTAATATAATTAGTCAAATCATTTTTAATTAAATTTGTGTATAGGTAAAATAAACTGAAGCGCTTTTAGGAATTATGTGAATAAGTATTTTTAGGATTTTGTAGAGTTGTGTTCAGAATTTAATTGTATTTCCTTCTCAATAGCCCAGTTGTGCATTGATACCACAATAACTATTAGCTTAACGTCTCAAACAAAAGTTTGGGACGGTAATGGTAATTTTTGAAGCAATCTGTCTAACTATCAGTAATATCTAGTTTTCTATATAGCAAAATCGAACAGTTCATGATAACAGTTCAATTTTAAGGAGTGAGTCAGCTGAATAGAAACCGAAACTCTAAAGAAAGAAATTTTCATAATAATTAATGCATCAAAGGATTGGCTTATTCCAAATTGTATTATTCCAAATATACACAATTCATTAGGTTAATGTTTTACAAGTAACAGTTCAGTATGGATAAGTCCTATGGATAGACCGAAATATCAGAGTTTTTGACATTGTTTTCACTGTCTAATAAAAGGATTTATCCTTATTGAGCCGTTATTTGTACGTCATGAAAAGGCAGTGTCGTCTTCAAAAATACCTAGGTTTAATTTTGCTTATTGAAAGTAAAGTTTTTATAAATAACAGGCTCTAAAAGTGGTCAAAGGCAAGTCCGTTTCAAAAATTCTGGCTACGCCCCTGGTCACAAGTTTTTGACAAATTTCACAGGTTGTTTGGCACTTTCTCCCAGGTTTTAGAAATTAGTGGTGGCAATACTGCAACAATGGCAGTGGGAGAACACTGAATCAAATAGGAAAGTGAAACTCTCCTTGACTTAGATTATGCTGATGATTTAAGCATTCTATATGAAATTGTGAGCAAAATGAATGAACTTTTGGAGGTTTTACTAGTTCAGAGTGAAAGAATAGATTAGAAAATTAATGTTAAGAAGACTATGTCTTAAGGCTAGGAATAAGTGAAGATGAAAAGGTAATGATGGGTAACGAAAGGATCGAGCAAGTGGACAGCTTCACTTACCTTGGTAGTATTATTAGTAAAGATAGTGGGAGCAGTGAAGATGCTAAAAGTAGAATAGCCAAAGCCGAAGGTGTTTTCACAGTTGAAAAAATTTGGAAGAATAAGAAGATAAGTCTGCAAACCATAATTAGAATATTGGAAGCTGCGGTGATGACAGTGGTCAAGTATGGTTCTGAAGCTTAGGCGCTCCGAAAAACGGAGAAAGATTTGCTAGATGTTTTTCAGAGAAATCACCTATGGATGGTTTTGGATACCTGACTGACAAACAAGGGGACCAAGTTTCGCTCGATAAAAAGAACGAAAATTTTTTAAAGAACTTTAGTTTTATTTTATACTATTCTACAGACCTTTTGCATGTTTATAACGACAAATTATTCTATACTATCGACAATCAAAATTTATTGTAATTGCTTTTTAAAATATTTAGCAGAGACACTCATCTCCAGAAAAATGTGTTATAACTATCCGAAGTATTTGTGACGTCATGCATGTTTAAAAATTTTGGAAAATTAAACTATGGAAAAAATCCCAATGAAAAATCCGACCAATCCAAGAGTCGGCCCAGCGACCTTCTTACGAATTTTCCCAAAGTTATGACTTCTCGAGATCGTATTTTCACACTAGAAAATGTTAGTATCTCAAATTCAGGAAAAAATATAGTCTGCTTTTCTTTTTTAAGGTTTTGAATTGTTGTAAATCCTTGTTAAAATATATGCAAATATTTTTGCAATTACCAGTTTTTTGCTTTTTAAGCAATTTAATGTCTTTTCATAAAGCTGCCTCTTTAAAGATATTTGATTATTGAAGCAAGTCGGATTTCTAACACCGATTGTCCACTAAGCTTCAAACTTTTGGTCTTCCCTTTTAAAATTTTTGAATAGTTGTAATCCCTTGTTAAAATATATAAAAAATTTTTTGCTATTACCAGTTTTTGCTCTTCTTTCTAAGCTCAGAGCGTAATTAGCTTCAAATTCCAGTTTAAATAGTCTTACTACTTCTTTTTCTAATTGAAAACAAAGATTTTGGAATGCAAGTTTTCTTATTAACATCCAACAAAATATACAACTACGATAAAACTTAAAAATAACTTAAAAAAATGAGGTAGTAAAAAAAACTAAAATACAAAATTATATAAAAAATACAGTGTACGACTCTGACAAAGTAAGACTTCTTTGAGGAAAATAGCTGACTGCATTAAACTGAAATCAGGAATAGATATAACCTTGTTGCTTTGGCATGAGTTCAACTTCCGTTAGCTTTCAGGCTAAAAAGGAAAGAAAACCTTTAAGAAAAAATTATTTTTCGATATTGTACAACTTATATAAGCAGGGAGGGGGCAGTCAAAAACACAGGGAGAGTTACGGAAAAGTAAAAAAAAAAAAAGGAAGAAAACAAGACAGAAATAAGACAACAACAAGTCATATAATATTTGGGTAAAATCGTGGAACATAATAAGAAAACGACTAAATTAAACAAAATATACTGAAAATTATGAGGAATCCAAAAAAATTTGGTAATTCAGAAAAAAGTGGAGGGGGAGGATCTCCCTACGTACGTGGCTGATGATCCTCAACTACTTTCCCACAATATTGCATAAACATAAGTTGCTTAGAGCATTTTTTTTTATTTGTAGCGCAAGATCTTTAGATAGTTCTAAAATAGGTATTATGTAAGTTATAAGTTTACATTTTAAAGAACATTTTTGTTACAGCATAATTGCTATATTTTTGTTGAGACAATCTCTTTTTAATACTTCACTAAAAACATGAGGAGGGCCAGCGTCCCTGGGATTTATTTATTAAGCTTAGCCCCACAGTTCCTAGCGTACAGAGTCCTTAGGTGACTTTACTCAGCTTCCTTTCATTTTTACCTAGTCTCATTTGTTCATTCGATAGGACATACCAAATTTGTGTAGATTATGCTTTTAACCCATGGGATATTAATACCCTTTAGACAAAAACAATTTAATATAAAAACTATTTATGATATTACACATAGCATAATAGTGTATATAATATAATCATTATAGTATACGAGTTATTTATTAGAAGAATTTGTTTTTCTGTGTAGGCAAAAAGTTGCATTCTGTTACCCGGGAAGAGCCCTGGTCCCTACAATGTCCCTTACATCACTTAAGGTCCATCCTACAGAAACATTGAAAAAAAAAAATAGAAAATCAGAAAATAAGAACCCAATAAAAAGTCATAAAAAGTCAAAATTTCAATCAAAGAGAAAAGATGCGGGACCGTCCTATGCTTTCATATTAAAAAAAAATTACTTTAATTCGATTGGTTTATTTTTGTTATGTTATGTTTGTTATATTTTGTTATTTTTGTTATATTTTCCGCAAGCCAATCACAATGAGATTTTCCAAATAGATAAAAACTCCGCCCTTTAAAAACCTTAATGGTTTTTCCTTTATGATGCACTTTGTAATTGATGCACCAACTTGTTGTCCATTTACACTCATTCTAGTCTGATTGGTTCTTTTGTGTGAAATTTTGAGCCAGTAAAAGAACAAAAAGTCTCAAATTGCAGCATTTCTATTATTAAATTATCTGTTTTTTACACTACGATTGATTTGTATTTCCTGCAAAGACTTATCACAGTAAAATACAACGCATCTTAGGGGGGGGGACTCTTAAAAAAAAGAATATGGCATTGGACTTTACAGTCCCTACTGGCGGTGCTGATGTCCGTTTCTTAGCTCTTCAGCCAGGAAGTGCAATGGGGGGGTCGGGGGCCAACCACAAGGCGATGCCCAGAGGGAGTAGGGGGGTTCGAACCCCCTCCTCCCGAAATGTTTGTCTGACTCGTAAAAATGTAACAAAAATTGATATAAACAAATTTTGTATGCGTTTTTTTTAGTTTTTTGTGTAAATCCCCCCCCCAAAAAAAATGTTTTTAGTAAAACCCCCTCCGAAAAAAATCCTGGGTACGGCCTTGGCCAACCATCCTGTGCTTTCGCACACCCTTCCTGTTTACCTTTCCCATACTTCTCCAGATACCCATTTAGAGCTGGGTCAACTCTGGCTGAGCTTACAGAGTCACACCACTAACCCTCGTCCCCAAACTAAATAATTGGGTACACTAGGATTCGAACCCTCGCTCTCTCGGTCAAAGAACCTTGAATCCAGCGCACCAATCCCTTTAGCTAGACTCAATTAAATAATCTCTTGGAGCCATTGTGTGGCTCAAAAAGAACAAGAATATCCCGTAGTTAAAAAATAATAAAGTAAAAGTTTATAACAAAATCAAGTAACTTGAAAGGTAAAAAGACAGCACGTTTGAAAAATGAGAAAGGATATAGAAGGGCCTGAACAAATAAAAGATTAGCATAAGTGAACTTCTAGAATAAATAAAATATTGAAAGTATAGAATAGCGACTTACAGCAACTGGGTAGAGGAAAGTGAATTGTTTGTCTTCTCCACATTCATTTCTTGCTCTGCAGTAATACCCTCCCATATCAGACCATTCAAGGTTTTTTTACTATCAAATCGCCGGAATCAAGTTGCTGAAATTAAGAAATTCATTCTAAGTTATATTATTAAACTTTTTTGAAAAAACAGCTATAAAATCAAGAGATAATTGCTCACGGCTCAGCTGGCGGTTTTTCTTTTCTCATTTTCCTTTTTATATTTTGTTTCTCTGTCGAAAAATATTTTTGGGTTTTCTTTTGTATCCATTAACAATTTGGGTTGCACAAAAATACCCATTTTCAAATAGCCCTAAGATCCCAAATGACCAGTGAATAACAACATGGAGGATACCCTTTGCAGTGTTCTATGAAGCTGAGACTTTTGTCATTGAAGGCGCTGCATCTCCATGATATGGAAGTCTTTGACCATCTTCACACTGGAAGTCTTTGACCATCTTCACACTGGAAGTCTTTTGTTTACGAAGAATCCTGAGGATTCCATACTCCGACAGAGTCTCAAATACTTATGTGCGCCACTCTTGCTGTTACATCAAGCCCACCGCCACGATTGTAGAACAGAGAAGACCGCAGTGGCTCGGCCATGTTCTGAGAAGACCCTATGACCGCATCATCAAGTAAGTGCTTATAGCTGCTTCTTTGCCAGATTGGCACAGACGTTATGGAGGTCAACTGAAGAATCTGTGGGCAACTTTCAAAAACCACCTTGGCACTATTGGTGGATTTCGAAAGTTTGAAAGATAGTGGGAGAGCTGCTGCCTTCGGTTTTCTGAAGAGCTGGCACAATATTGCAACAAATGGGAATAGCCATACGGAGTCTTCTAGATGCCGGGTGAGGCACCCGTGTCTGGTCCTGTAGCAAGCACGGGTATAAGTAAGTACCCCCCCCCCCCCCAACAAAAAAATTACACTTTGCTCATCTTTGATCCTCCTGAACTGCATTGACTCCGATCCTCCTGAACTACATTGCCCTACTAATCCTACTCATGAGAACAGCGTAGCAAATGGTTTTTTATCAATTTTATCAGAAATGTCACAATGTTAGATACGGCTAATAGGCATGACTGCGACAAAGTATCAAAATAATGCAAATAAATGGAATATTCAATATATTCCAAAAGAATTCTAAAAAGTCAGCAATAAAATCGACGGGAATAATTACTCATGGCCGAGCTGGTGACTTTACTTTTAATTTCTAATTTTCCTTTTTATATTTTGCTTCTTCGTTGAAAATATTTTTGAATTTTTTTTTTATTTATTAACAATTTGGGTTGCATAAAAACACACATTCTCAAAAACCCCTAAAATTCAATATCACTAGTGAATAACTGCATGCAAGATACCCCCCCCCAAAAAAAAAACAAAACGACGCTTTGTTCAACAACACTTTTTTTTCTTTTTGTCTACTCCACAGTTTTTTCTACTGTATTTTGTGCGTTATAAATGAATATTATTATATTATTACTACTTCGATCCTCCTGAACTACATTGCCCTACTAATCTTACTCATGAGAGCAGCTTAACAAACGGTTTCATAAATTTTCTCAGAAATGTGATACAACCTATGGACATGGCAGCGATGAAATATCAAAATATTTCAAATTGGCTTCGTACTTTTATTATGCTTCCCACTTTCCTACTTCCTACTTCCTCTACTTCTACTACTCTACTACTTCCTACTTTTTATTGTCAATAAGCTTTAACTGTTCTCTCCCATTTGAAAGTTGCTGTGAACTAATAATTTATTTGTAACCCACTATACAATATGTGTAAATAGTGGAGTAACACGAGAAAAAGGACATAAAAGAAGAAAAGAAATATAGACATAAGCATACATGAAGACATATATGTACATAAATTCATGCACGAACTACGATTCTCACCCAAATAGGACCAAGTTCATATCGATTGAGAATTCAAGATAGGCCTTCGATTTCACAGCATTGAAATTCTAAATAAAAATTGCAAAAATTTGTACGCACGTGCTCAATAAGTTATTGTATTCGGACCTTAAGAATTTCCACAAAAGTGTCCTAGATCTCATGGGAAAGGTCTCTTCAAAATTTTTCTTACTGGACAGTAATGGTGACCCAGTGGGTGCGGTAATTGCATAAAATCATGCACGAACAGTAATTAACACACAAATATACAAAGTAACTTTCCTTAGAGAAGTCAAAACAACCGCACAAGAGGGCGAAAGGGCCTAACCCTAGGCACGACTCTTCAGTTAGCTTCGAATCCAACTTATCCAACGACACCAATAAAAATAATAATTAATTTTTGACAAAAAAAAGGTGATAAAAAAGAAAACATTCAAAAACATTCCCTTGGCAGTATTAAGTTTAAAAAAAAAAAATACAAATCAGATCGTTTATTTAAATAAAAAAAAATACAACATAATAAATAATCCAGCAAAGCGGCAAATCTTATCCATAGGGTGGAAGACACTCAATTAACATAACTTTAAAAAAGGATAAAAAGAAAAAAAAAAATTAAAGTTGCAGTGCAACGCGTTGCAGCTAATCTTGTTGGACCGCGTTAATTTTTTCTGTGGAGGTGTATCAAATTAGAGGGCAGGAAAACTCAAAAGTATACTTACAACATATTTATTTGTATATATTGAAAGAGGTTCTGAAAGAGGTTGATCTAAAAGAGGTTCATCATCTTCATCAAACCACTGAATTTCCACATCAGGTCCGGGTAGCTCTGCATACTAGACGAGCATCTTTTCCAGACTCATGTACATACGTTCCTGACCACATATGAATTCTTGGTTTAATACATTCTGGCTGGCATTTTTTTGGATCAGGACCAGGGCCTAAAAGAAAGTATGTTTGAAGAGCAACCCACAGAGAGTTTACTCGTAAACAATGTTGTGACTCATGGTTCTTTTTTTACTGGTGCCTCGAAAAAATTAATCGGGTTCTAAAACAGTGAAGTCTCACCAGAAATTTTGTTTCGATAAAGAATTAAATTTTTTCAGTGCGCTATCCTGTTAAATAGAAGTTGAGAGTGATATCTCACTTTAAAAAATTCCTAGAGGTGGTAAGTGAAATTGGTGAATAAAAAGATTGCTCTAATACAGGCGTGGCCAACCCGTGGCCCAGTTGCGGCCCACCGTAAATTTTTTGCGGCCCGCACGATTCATCACACTTTTATATTCTGCACCTTCATGATGCGCGCACATCTTGGAACATTACAGATTCGATGTTCTATTCTTAACAATATTGTTTATCGATGTACATAGCCCATGTATTATATTATTATGTTTTATAGCCAAGTATTATCAATGTATCATGTTATGCAAGTAGAGTTATAAAAACAGTGAATAACATTCGATCACATACACTTGCGCATCAAAAATTTAAGGATTTTATGAAAGAAAATTGGATTATGTGTACTTCAGCACGGTTGACAATTTGCACACTTTTCGTGTGAAATACACTCTTTTTTACCTCAGAAGGGATGCAGAAGAGTGAAAATCACTTTTTTGGGTGTTATTTTTCATTCACATTGAACGTCAGTAGTTGGCAACTTCGTCAGAAGTGTAATTAACCAAAGGAATAGGGTTACCAACTTACACGCTTTTCATTTGAAATGCAGGCTTTAATACCTAAGAGGTAACGCGCAAGCAGCGGCATCCGTGCACATGCAAATTTTTTTATTTGCACTCTTTTATAGCAAAAATCACTTTTTTTGCCTTGATTTGCACTCTTTTTGGACGTCATCAGTTGGCAACCCTGTACTTCAGTCGAGTCAGATCGTTAAGTCGTGGATGATGTTTACAGCAATTTTACCAGTTACGAGAAGAAATTGATTTGTTTATGAACGACAAAACAAAGGTCCTTGTCAGAAATAAGAAATTATGAGTGGTTATGGGATTTATGCATTTTGGTGGATATTGTCAACAAACTGAATGAATTAAATATATCATTGCAAGGAAAATATAACCTCATAGTCGATACATTTAATCACATCAGAGCATTTCAGAAGAAATTTTTGTTATTTGAATCACGATGGAAAATTAATAATCCTCACCACCTTACATTGTTACATTGTTGAAAGAATTTACATTGTTGAAAGAATTGTTACATTGTTGAAAGAATTACATTGTTGAAAGAATTTAAGAAATCAAAATATAACAATTATATCAAATATGCAAAAGAAATACGAAAACCTGCAGATGCTTTTGATAGCCGATTCGATAATTTAGAGTTGGAGAAAATACACCAAAAGTTTTGAAATATATTCCTCTCCTTTTCACGTTGAAATTGAGTCTGCCACAGAATATCTCCAAATGGATCTGATTGACATACAGTGTAATAATGAATTAAAAAACGGATGTTTGAAAATTCAGAATCAAAAATACATTTTTTTTTAAATATTTACGTCACGAAAGAAAAATTATCCAATTACAGAAATTTGGCACAAAAAGTTGTCAGCGCTATTGGTTCAACTCACACCTACGAATCGTTTTTTTTTCTAAAATGAAATTGACCAAACACAGAAGACGCAAAAACATAACAGATGCCAACCTTCAACACCAATTACGATCCGCAAATACCCAAATTGAGATCGACTTGCAAAGGTTAAGTGAAAAAGGGGAGAAAACAAATACCGTACTAGTGAAATAAATATTTTTCTATGATTTATTATTTTTTATTTAGTTATTTTTTTTTTTTGGTATTATATATATTTTACAATGTTCATTCAGTACCATTATTGTTATTATATTATCAATTTTTATATGTAAAAATATTAGTAAACATAATTAATGGAAATTCATTATTTTTCAATTTGTCACTCCAAAAAATATCTATAATAGGTCTAAATATAGTATGGGTATATATGATTTTATATGCGGCCCGCAGAGTTATGATGCATTTCCAAAGTGGCCCGCAAAATAATTTGGGTTAGCCACCCCTGCTCTAATACTAACCGGCTTTAACTCGGTCATTTGGTAATAGTCCAAATATTCAAATTTTTACAAGCTGGCACGGATGTTGAAAAGAATAATCACAAACGCCGTCTAGCATTTGGAAACTTTGTTTGACCCAAAATTGTTCCATACTTGTCATTTCAGGTGTTCAGGAGTTTTGTCCCAGTTAAACCTACCAAATTAAAGTCAATTAGCTTACTTAGAAATTGCCTTCTTCCCACCTAGATTTTGAAAACACCTTTTTTTTTTGTTTCGCTTTTTTTACTGAAAAATATCCTTTTTCGTATTTTAATTGAAAAAATTGATAAAACAACAAAGTTACTCCTCCCCAAAATTTGGAAGAATACATCCCCCCCTACATTTTCATAGGTTGTCATTCCTGTGTCATTGCGGGTCTGATTGTGGATTTCAAAACTACTGTTTTTTTTTGTTTTTTTTTTTTGATTTTGTTTTTTTTTGGGGGGGGGGGGTGCAAAATAGGTTGATCCAAAAAAATGTAGGGGGGGGCAAAAAAGGTTGATCCGATAAACTTGCGTTAGGAGCAAGTTTAATTAACGCAAACTTTAGTTAATTAAGTAAATTACACTACTTTAGACTACGCTAGGGGGGGGACCCCTCGCTCCCCCTCTGGATCCGCCACTGGTGTCATTATTCACCATTTAATTTTCCAAACATTTGTCAATATTTTACAGGTGGCTTTTGAAGCGCCAAACTTTGCGGTAAAATTTGTCAGTTCATTTCGGACCAATAACAAAAAAGAAGAAGCTGTAGAAAAGAAAATTTCAGGATGGTGTCACTGATTGATAATTCAATATTTTAAATTTATTATTGTTTTTTGTATTTATTTGGAATGCTGTCTTTTGGTCTTAGATAAATAATAAAGAACAAGGTATAAATTTTAGGGCTCCTTTAAAGATTCAAAACGGAATTTGTAAGGATGGTGATAGTATTTTGAAAAGTGCGTTAAAAGTGTATCGAGTGGTATGGTCATCTTTTAGCTTGCGTATTAATTGAGAAAACGGGAACTTTAATGGAAAATTACGTTCAATATACTTTTCTGCAAATTCTGGAATGTCTTTAAAGTTTAATTAAATCTTTAACTAGAACCATATTCTGTACTCAAGGCTGTATTCAGGATTTTTGTTCGGGGGTGGGATGGAAAAAAACACATAAAAAATTTGCCAATATCTGTTTTTCTGACTTTTATACGAGTCGGACAAAAATTTCGGGGGGGGGGGGGGTAGGTTCAAACCTGGTACCCTTAGCCCCTGGATACGGCCTTGGCTATACTCTAAAAATTGAAAAGTATATTAGGCTACCAGTATGCATTGTTGATCAATAATGTGACTGCAATTCTTCGGAAGATTTCGAAACTTTCAAACTTTCAAGATGGTCAAGAGTGGTCAACTTTGCTCTTTATTTTTATCAAGGATACTTTTTAAAAAAAAGTATTTTCTGCAAACATCTATAGAAGCAGCCACGTTACAGATTGGTAAAAAGCGCATCAAAGTTTTATTATATGCTTTTGTGTTACTGCTTTACGAGCTGGACAAAATTTCAGGGGGGGGGGGTCAAACCCGGTACCCTCAGCCCCTGGATACGGCCTTGTCTGTACTCTGCAACTCGAGAAGTATATTAGGCTACCAGTGTGAATTGTTGATCAATAACGTGACTGCACTTATTCGAAAGATAGCTAAATTGCTTTCAATAATGAAAGCAATTCAATTTAATTGAAATGCAATATCAGTGGGGCACAGCGATTTATAATTTTTTTTTTTAAATAACGGCCAGATCAATAATTTGCGAAAATAGTCTATTTGAATTAGCCTATTGTCAGCCAATACTTTTAGCTATTTGATCTAGTAAAATACAAGAAAGCTTTGCATTCGTGCTTCAAATACGTACCCGTAATTCTAACATATGTACTAGACACAGTTCTATCTTTTGTAGTTTCCGCTACACAACTATAGATTGCTTCATCATCTGATGTGGCACAATCAATAAAGAATCGAGATCGTGTACTTGCCAGCCCATCACCAGATGTTAAATATTCGTATTGGTTGATTTGGTTCGTAGCTATTTCATTGTCTGATTCTTCCTATAAAAGATACAGCCATTTTACCAACAGATTTTCCATTAAAAACGGTCAAGTCTAGTTCAAGTTCAACGAGTTTTTGAAAAAATAAAACAAATAAATCCTACATAACAAAATCATCTCAATCCATTCCTGGATGCGGAGAAGCACAATATTTACATTTTTAAACATAAATACTCAGAGTGGTCACCACTCCTACCATCAGACATGATCTTACCTATCATCAATCAAAATAATTAACCAAAGAATTTTTTGCTCCTTCCCCCTGGAGAAAACCACCCCAACATAAAAAAATTAAATAACAAATACTATTCTTTTGTAACACTGATACATGATTTTTTTTATTCTTTTTTTAAATGACGCAAGGGAGCTCGTATCTCTCAGCTCTTCTGGGGTCAGATTCCATATCATTGCACATGTTATATTTGAAGCAAAATATGATCGTAAAGTCGGGATGATTGGTATACGCAGGTTCTAAGACTCTTGTGGACATCCACAGCTATAGTAAATTATGATGTTTTCCAGCATCCCAGGTTAAGCATTCGTAACGCAACGTTCAAGCATTTCTTTAAGGAATGATCATTCATACGACCCTTGTGGACATCCACGGCTACAGTATGTTATGATGTTTTCCATCATCCCAGTTCAGTTTAACCTATCATAGCGCAACGTTCAAGAATTTTTGGAAGGGAATTCTCATCCTTACAACCCTTGTAGACATCCATAGCTACAGTAAGTTATAATGCATCCCAGCATCTAAGGTTAAGCTTTCGTACCGCAACGTTCAAGCATTTTTCGAAGTGAATTCCCCTTCGTTAAGACCCCTGTGGATATCTACCGCTATAGTAAGTTATAATATTTTCTAGCCTCTCAGATTAAGCGCTCGTAGCACAACGTTCAATCAATAATGGAAGGGAATTCCCCTTCCCTAAGACCCTTGTGGGCATCCACGGCTATAGTAAGATATAATGCTTTCCAACATCTCACATTTAGCTTTCGTAGCACAGCCTATGCAAACTTTTTCATGGTTTTGGGTTCTATCTTTAGCAACATAAAGCGCCATTACATAGCAGCATGTCACTGAAGTTGTGCGACAATGCCTTCGACGAAGTGTGATGAATGCCTTCATTAAAGCCTATATTTGTCCTGGGTATGTTAAAAGAAGCAAAAACTTTCCCTTTTCCACTTGTTTCTTTTACTCAGACATTTTTGTGTCTATCTCATTTTCGAAATCTTCCCTTCTTTGGTCTTTTTCTACTATCCTTTTGTTTGGAGTGAGATTTATTTACGTCCATTAATAGAGGAGGATCAATTTCTAATGGTCAATGTGTGACCCCAAAATAAACACGAACTTATTCCCATTTTTTAATTAGACTGAAAAGACGGTTTGACTCTTGACAAGAAAATGATTTTAAGGTCACCAGGGAACTAAACCGGGTCGTTGAAAGCTAGGACTAGACCCTTTGACAATTTTTTTCGAAAGACCACAAAAACTACATTTTGAGGTAACAACGTTCCTCAGAGGTCCTGCAAACCAATTCCAATAGGAGTTCAGTCAAGATGAAGGGGAAGCACTTGCTTATCCATTCTCTTGTTTTCTTCTTTACATTACCTCTTCACTATTTTTCTCTAAGAAATATTTTAACGGGGGAGGAGTGAGGGGTGGGTTTGGGGAACAATTCTCCTCAGGGGTCTTGCAGACCAGTCCCAATAGGAATTCAGTAGAGAGAGAAAGAGTTAGCATTATGTTACCCCTTCTCTTATTTACTTTTACTTATTCTCTTATTTACTTTTACCCCTTCTCTTATTTACTTTTTACTTATTCTCTTATTTACTTTTACCCCTTCTCTTATTTACTTTTTTTTACGTTACGTCTTCACTCATTTCCCTCTAAGAAAAAAAAAAAATTAATAAAAAAAAAATAAAAAAAAATTAAAAATTAAGAAGGATTGAGAGGTGGATTAAACGATATTTTCTTTGGACCATGAGCTCCAAAATACAAGAAAATCTTTTTTGGCAACTATTTTACAGTTTTCTTCAAAAAGGGAGGGGCTCTGGACTAGTCTTGAGGGATTAAATACTCAATACTTACTTGAGAGATAGGTGGCTCTCCATTTTTTAGCCAGTAAACTGAGGGCGGAGGTTGACCTGAGACATCACATTCAAGGATTAGACTCCCGTTCCGCCTCACAACATGTCGGTACTTGGGTTTATTGTGAATTTTGATAAAACCATTACGCTTCAAAATATTTTCACCATCTTTATCTCTTTCCTCAGATGTCAAACCTAATAAAAAAAGGTTTTTTTTTTTGATAATAATGTACGGTAATTTTAAGTATTTTCGAATTAGTTCAAAAAAGTAAAAAAATTAGACTCAATAAATTGCGAACTGAGAGCAAAATGTGGCTAAAGATTTTAAACGTTCATGTTTGAACGATCCATAGCCCAGCTAATAAAATTGTAGGCTATCAGCAGATTTTTTTTTTTCTTCGGCTGTTAACGAGAGCGGAATTAAATAAGCGGAATAGGATACTTTCACTCCAAGGAAAAGTGTTAACGTGACAAGGAAACTGACTTCTCTGTCGCTACGCAAGAGACGGTTATACCGGATAGCCACATAGACTATTCAAAAAAGCGGAAAACTAATGCTGAATGGCAAAAAAATCTTCAAGAATTTTGGCTTCTTATTTAAGCCAATTAAATAAGCGGAATAGGATACTTTCACTCCAAGGAAAAGTGTTAACGTGACAAGGAAACTGACTTCTCTCTCACTACGCAAGAGACGGTTATACCGGGTAGCCACGTAGACTATTCAAAAAAGCGGAAAACTAATGCTGAATGGCAAAAAAAATCTTCAAGAATTTGGCTTCTTATTTAAGCCAATTAAATAAGCGGAATAGGATACTTTCACTCCAAGGAAAAGTGTTAACGTGACAAGGAAACTGACTTCTCTGTCACTACGCAAGAGACGGTTATACCGGGTAGCCACGTAGACTATTCAAAAAAGCGGAAAACTAATGCTGAATGGCAAAAAAATCTTCAAGAATTTTGGCTTCTTATTTTGGCTTCTTATTAGTCTTGCTCTCAGGTCGCGCAGCAATAATAGACATATATTTGTGTACCTCGATTTCATTTAGATAATTGAAAACAGTCTCAAATTAATTTTAATAAATAATTTTTATAAGATTGCCTGAAATATTAAAAATATAAAAATCCTCATATCGTAAACAGAATCTAGTTGCAGATATTCCACCTTAAAATTTCTATTTCCACTCCTATGAATTTTAATCACTGGTGTCCATGTCTTTTATTGACACGGATAGTAAATAAAATCTCTTAAAATTTCGCTTAACAGTAATAGCGTTTAAATAAAACTATTAAATTACAGTTTTCTGTTTTTCTATTTCTTAGCAAAAACGACCTGTTTTCGTTTGAATCTTCAGAATTAGTCGGTTTCAGGATTCTAGGAATAATTTCTAGGTAGAAATAGTAGAACCAGGGATTGTCTGAAATGCTAAAAGTATAAGAAATCACCCCCCCCCCCCCCCTATATAGTAAACATCATCTGATATCAGACATTCCACCTTGAATGCTTTATTTGCACTCATATGGCCGTTAATCACTGGGGCCGTGTCTCTTAATGCTATGCTTCCAAGTTTAATCCTTAAAAAAACGAAACGGCAAGGGTAGGATCCTCTAATCTCCGGTTAAAATGCAATAAGTATGTAGGTGGTTAAATTGGCCCCTATAATAATTATTTGCTGTTGATTGTCCCAAAAATTTTCGGAGAAAATTTTCTCTCAACCGCACCATATGCCCCACTTAAACCCGTCCCCATACTCCATATTCATTCAAATCCATACCCCATAATTTCGTCTCTATATAGTTTTTCAACTTACTATTTGACATCATGTTGCCATCATCATATTTTCCAAAAGCAGCTTGAAATAAGAATGAATAAAAATTTAAAATATAGAATTATCCTGACAAAGATAATAAGATTATTGGTTTACTTTAATAGAATTATAATAGCAAACCTCCAAAAAATATTTTCGTTTTTTTAAAAATCCCTCTTCCCCTGGCACTTATTTTTGATATAAATAGTTAAACGACATCTTTTTCGTTTGGATGGGATGAGGGGGAGGGGGTGATTCGCAGAATTTAAGTTCAAACATAAAAACAGAAAGCTACTAATATTTCACTTCGCAAAGAAATAGCAAATAGTCTTTACATAAAAATAAATTTTAGGGGTTTTAATATCTTTAAACCCCTACCCCTACAGTTTTCTTTAAGTCCAACCAAGCAATGGGAGGTGAAAAAAAGCAATCAAACGTTAAAATAATACTATCTACCTGTTTTTCTGATTGGGCGAGGGTTCAAGACCCCGAACACCCTCCTTTACCTTTTCCTTGACCCATTGTGATTAACCAGTACTGTTTTTATAGTTTATTTTAGTGCCCACTTAAAATACTTCAATCAAATACTTCAAAATATGGTGATACGAAGCGTCACCAAAATTTTGTGAAATGTTTGAGGAAAAATATAAAGTAAGAAAAAATCGATTTAAAAAAAACTTGAAAAGTCAGGTTGAAAAACTTGAAAAACTTGCTACGAGGGGAGTAGAGCCCAATATTTCCTGATAAGAAGCCACAGTTTCTAACCCTGGACCAACCAACAAAATTAACATCTTTACATAGGTTTAGTATTGTAGACTTTACCGTTCCATACAAATAAAAAAAAACTTAGAATAATAATGAAACACCGGAAATTTTTTTTCTGGTGTTTCACCCACGCTTCAGAACCATATTTGAGCACTGTCATCACTGCGACTTCCAATATTCTGATCTTGGTTCACAGACTTATCTTTCTATTCTTCCGAACTATTTTAAACTTTGAAAAAAACATCTTTACGGCACCCACTCTCTTTATTAATAATACTACCTAGGTAAGTAAAGCTGTCAGCTGCAAGGGGAGTAGAGCCCAATATTTCCTGATAAGAAGCCACAGTTTCTAACCCTGGACCAACCAACAAAATTAACAATCTTTACATAGGTTTAGTATTGTAGACTATACCGTTCCGTACAAATAAAAAAAACTTAAAATATTAATGAAACACCGGAAATTTTTTGAGCGGCATAGAAATTGGCTTGATTTTTTTTTCAAGCAATTACTAATAAACTAATTTATAATTGTGCCAGCCATACCAGAAGCATATGATTGCAATCTAAAAAATGACCTGGGGAAAAATTCTACTTTGTTTTTCCAAAGTTTTTATGATTTTTTACAAAATGTTTGACTCTTCAAATTTTCTTAGAATAGTTTTCACCGCAGTATTTTATCGTCACAAGCCTACGTGATGACTCCTGTGTTCCGAAAACCCCTCTAGTGGAGAGACAATAAGCAGAAACAATATCCATAAAAAAACGAGACATCCAAAGTAATTCTATTGTTACAAAGTTAGGTAAACAGCTAAAATGAAGCTCTACATATTCTTAGATAAAATCTAAACATTAAACTAATAAGTCTTCCGATAAATGTCGAATGCTCATACAATTTTACTTAAGCTGAAATCAATAAGTAATTTAAAACTCAACTTTATCCCAAAAAAGCTTTTATACCATTAACCAGAGATGCTCAGTGAGTTCTATTTAGGATATTGTTGCTGATGATGATACTTAAATCCGTTCCATGTATGCTGACCTCACGATGAATATTTGCCGAGAATCTACGATGTATCGCTCTTTCAAATGTGCTTGCGTTCGTTTAGGCTTTACAATATAGGCTGCTATCTCATTGTGAAACATGTTTCACAATTTGCAATTTCAGATGGCGTTTTAGACAGGAAACGATAACACTTGACACAAAATCAAATGTTCTGGTAAAACTGAAACGAATTAAGTGTATTAAGTTAATTAATTTAAAAAGGATTATTAATTATTTTTGTGATATAATTAGCTTTTGAATATTATTGTACAATTTTCATTAATTCTGAATTTATAAATTATCAAAAATGCTGAATTTTTTTACGTATTATTTTATAATTTTCAATAATTTAAATTTTTTTTAGTTATACGCAGCTATATTATAACTGGGGTATTTACAAACTATGCGGATCACCCTCTTAGTAAATATTGGCACTTGGCACATCCGTCTGGTTAGGCAGATGGAAATTCAAGTGTTATGGCAGATGGAAAAAAAACTCCGCTCATGATGCATTTTTAGTACACATTCAACCTTACAATGTTTAAACTGTCGAAAGCAATTTATAATTTGGCTAATGGAAAATATGATATATCCTCCTCGGTTCTGGGTATGTTCCTGAGTAGGTGTGAATATGAAATTTGGAATTTACTGAAAAAAAACAATAGCACGAGAAGATGGAATGGAATTTTTTTACGTCTTGAAGGCTGGGGGGGGATGTACAACCCGTTCATATAATGTCATCTATATCCTAAAAGCCAATGTCTGATACAAAAGTACCCTACGAGCCATGGCAATTTCAATGGTTATAAGTTTTCTAAATAGCGTATGATTTGGTTTAATAAATTTCTTTTTTAATTTTGTAAATGTCACGATAAAAATTAAATCACCAAAACTATTTAACGTCTAAACCCTTTATCTTTTTCGCTAATAAATGAAAAAAAAAATCAAATAGAATTTCAAGGACAATAAGTTGCATTTTCTTTTTAGAAAACTTAATTAGGGAGAAATCACATAAGGCCTAGATTTTCAAAATTTATTCTAAAAAAGCAGTGTTTAAATTATAGAGTCCAGAAATTTAAATGGTAATTTGTTCTTTTTCATCGTGATTCATCCCTTTAGACTACTTTTAGAAAAAGGCGTCACAGAAATGAGGCAAGACGTTGTTCTGAAAACCCCGCTATGCACGCAAAACAAAAGCACGCAAAAAAAAAAAAATAAATAAAGATTCAGTAGCAAACGAATATTGTTTATTTGTGACTTATATTCTGCCTTCACATTGTTATGTATGAATTTAATTTGCAAAACATTCTGCGAAATATATTTTGAAGAAGAAGAAGACTTACCACTCCTTTGTTTTCTAGCTAGAAGCTCTTCCAATCGTGCATACCCTTTTTGGTCCTAAAAACAGAGAATTATTAGATTAATTTTAATTTATAATAGTGTTTCGGAATTTATTTCAATTAATTTCAATTATATCTAATAAATAATTGTTTCGCAATTAACTTTAATTCATAATGTTGGTTTAATTATTAAATTAATTTTAATTCCTTAGTTTAGCCCATATTAATAATCGTTGAAACTCATATATTTTACCTTTAAATTAATATTTTTTAACGTGCACAAAGAAAGTCGAAGAACACCTTTGTAGGACGCTGCACCTCCATTTGAGAATGTCTCTCTAGGCATGCTGTCCCTAAGACCCCTGTGTTGCAAACCAAGATTAGAATCTTAGAAGCTACAGTGATGATAGTGGTCAAATATGGCTCTCTGAAGCATGGACGCTTCGAAAAGCGGATGAAGATTTGCTAGATGTTTTCCAGAGAAATTGCTTAAGGATTGTTCTGGGTACCCGGCTGACTGACCGTATTTCAAACAATAGGCTATACGAAAAATGTGGTTCAATACCGCTTTCTAGGTCTATAATGAAAGAAAGGTTGAGGTGGTTAGGGCATGTTGTGCGGATGAAGGATGACAGATTGCAAAGATTGTTCTTTTCGGCCAACCATCTAGGGCTAAACGGAAAGCAGGTCGTCCCCGTCTGGGGTGGGAGGACGTCATAAAGAAAGATTTAAAGGAAATGGGAACTTCGTGGGCGGGTGTAAAAAGGGAGGCTTTGAATAGATTGGGGTGGAGGAGGAGCGTGCGTAGCTGTGTTGGCCTCAGGCGGCTTGGTGCTGCGATGAGTTGTTAGTAGTAGTAGTAGTAGTAGTATAATTTGGCCAAAATCCTTGTTTTAGCCAAAGTGCAAAGTTTTAGCCAATTTCCCCAAATCCAGTGAAAACTAAAAAAATGAGCCATATAGTACCATAAAGGCAAAGATTTACTAAATAAAAGTGACCTGTTTCTGTGGATGCTGGGATTATTCAGGCTTTTCTTAGTTTTGATAAGATTTTTGGAGAAAATAAATTTCAGCTGGGGGAGGGGCAAACCGGGGTCTGAGGGGGAGAGCAAACTAGGGTCTGGGGGGGCAGTTCCATTCTAAACCAACCGTTCATTTGATTCTTTTAGGGGGAGGGGGGGAATGGTGAAAAAAATGGTGATTCTTCTCGGTGATGGTGAAAATTGCGTATATCCAGAGGGAAAATTTGCATATTACATAGATTAAGTAGCGCATTATTATATTAACACATTTAAGGTTTGACAGGAGTAAAATTCTGCCTGGGTAACCGAGGCTCTTGTCACCGGATGAAAAGACAATGGCCACATGGGTCAATATTTGATTCGATTCTTTTCAGACCTCTGTTGAAAAATTCATTTATCTAGCTGGCAAAATTGTGGTTCAAATAAATAAAGTAACACATTATTAAATTAATAAATCAATTTCAGAAAATTCCTATCAGCTAAAAGAACGTTTTTCAATAATAATTTCAGTTAATTAACACAGACCTTCCTCAGGTTCAGATTAGACGCTAAGGTTTGGTCCTGGGAACCTAAATTACCTGCCACTAAGAAAACTAAAAGCGATTATTAGTTAAAGTTACAAAAATCAATTATAAATAGTTAATTACTCAAGACATTCCATGTCAGGCGTTCATTAATTACTTTAAAGCTAGATTCCGAAAAGAGTCAAATTTTGTTTTGCGCAGAAGGATTTTTCGTTGTCAGAACAATTTGTCTTTGCTATATGAGTATGCTTAGTTCGATTGTATATGCTTAGTTCGATTGTGTATGCTTAGTTCGATTGTGTTTCCGCTTCTAAGATCGGAAAAAAATGTGCATAAAACGCACAGGGAAAAATTTGCAATTGGCATTCCTTTTCAAAAAAGTATTCAAAGGTTAATTAGTTAGTCTAACCGTGAGAAAGATATATAAAGGCTTTGCCCAATTAAAATGAATAGGGTTTCGCTATCACGGGATACTCACTTATAATGAAACTTGGTATGTTTATAGTACACATCTTCTTCACTGAAAAAAAACACGATCAAATACCAGTTATAGCCGGGGTTTACTGGTATGACCCGTAGGTTATGAGCAATCTATGGGACCTTCAATCAGTGACTTCAATACAAAAAATTTGGGGAGGGGGGCAAAATGTATAAAATTCTGGCGGGGGGATTTTTTTTTTTTTTTCATTTTTTTTAACGAATTTTTTTATACAAAATGGTATTTTTTGAAATTTTGGGAAGGAACAACTAGGGGGCACATGCCCCCTATTCCCTCCAAATTGATGCTACTGTATTGAATAAATATGTGATTGAATAGCAGCCCACTGATGCGCTTTGAACGATAAATCGACCCTCCTGAAAAATTAAAGGGTCTGGAGATTGTGCTTGACACATGCATCAGCTAATCTGTGCTCTATTTATTCTGCTGATATGTTTATACCTAAGTGAAAGGGAGTGACATCCTATTTCATATAAAGGAAAACTTTTGGTTTATTTTAGGTTTTAATATTCTTCTTTAGTTTTAATTGTATAAATGATGTTTTATTAGAAAAAATACAGCTATTTCACGACACGTATGTGAGGCGCTTAGTTTTTACAAAAAATTCTAACTTTTTTGCAGAAAAGAAAAAAAAATGGAGCAACAAGCTGCGGATGCCTAGTCATGTGCAAAGGGGGGGCTTAAGAATTGTAACCCCTCTTAGACCTTACGATTTATTATGATCATCTTATGATTTTCGTCTCATGCAAAACTTATTTTTGTCTTTTCTTTTTTTTGGGGTGAGGGGGGGAGGCACCTGACTTATGGAAATGTTCTGGGAAAAGGTGGTCTATTGTTAGACCACTTTCAGGTTGGTACGCTAAATTTTTCTTAACAGAAAAATTATTCAATAAGGAATCTGCAAGTTACATTAGCCAATTTGCAGATCAAATTGTCATTTAAATAAACCAGATTGCCCTTGGGTGGGAGGGGTTGCAAAGTAAAATGAAGCCGTGAAATAGCTAAACCTGGTAATCTAGAAAGTAATCTACAAGAGGTGGACCTAGTATATGATAGGGTGAATTACACCGTGAAAATAGCAAATTCGATTTGCCAAAAAGACTCTTTTGCAAAGGTTGAACTTGAGGCAGTTCTTGCAATGTCCCTGAATCTTTTTATTTTTCCCCAAATTTAAACTTAAGAAAATTAGACTCTCCGAAATATCCCCAAAATTAACGTTAACAAAAATTAACGATTCGCATTTCGCTTTTTCATTCCTAGGTTAATGTTCTGGAATATTTTAGGAAAACAAATTTCCATGAGGAAAAATTTGAGGAAATTTCGAATGATTCGGGGAATAATAGAAGTAGTAGCTTGAATTAAAAGCTCTGCTTAAAACTACAAAATATAGAATTTTATGCCCGTGCCACATTATAGTCACACTTGTCGATAAAATCAAAATTACGCACGACTACAGCGCCAATTATGTTCGCCGTTCGTAATTTCTCGAGTTGAACATTGTTCAACTTTCAAGCATAAATTTCTTGACTGACCAATCAGAGTCAAGGCTTAGGGCATAATTTTTAAAAGTAGAAAATATGGAAAGTTAGAACAGCGGTTTTTCTATCTGGGAGAGGAATCTGACAAAAGTTAAGAAGAATTTGTACAGTAGAGAACAGTTGGACACACATTACTTGTGTCATTAAGAGTTGGTGCAAACTCTTTAAACTAATTTCTTGCAATTTTAATTTTTTGCTTTTTAAATGCAAGTGTGAAGCTAAAATCATGAAAATTGCCTTGCCATTCATGATATTTGGCTTTCTTTATCGATAGATAAGACTGTGATCTGGAACGTGCATCACACTTACCCGATAATCAGCCAGCTTTCGGCTTGATATGCTTCTTGGAAAAGCAGATGATGAAAATAGTGATAAAAGAAGAACGAATACAGGAAAGCAGTCTTTAATTGGCATTCTTCAAAGGAACTAATTGGTATTTGAAATCTGAAATTGTTACAAAAAGAATTAGAATGCATTAGAGTCTACGACTACGAGTCTAGATGCAAGATGCAAGTCTACATCGAACTATAAGAATTAGAAGTCCCCGTAAATAGACTTAAAAGACAATGCAGCACAAAAAAGAATGAGGAAATGGAAAGGAACGATAAAAGAAATAAGAAGAAGAATAAGAAAAGAGTACAGAAGTATTATTCAAAATAAGAAAATAAATAATCAGTAGTAGTATTAATAGAGTAGAATAAACAAGGGCGTATCCAGGGCGGGAGGCTTGAAAGCCACTCGAAATATTTGTCCGACCCTTAAAAACGTAATGAAATACATATAATTTTTTTTTAGTTTTTTTTGTGCCCCCACTGCCGTACAAAATCCTGGATACGGCCTTGTGTAATTATAATTAGAATAACTCGAAAATGAATAATAACTAGAAAAATTTTTTTATGAAAAACAATAAAAAAGAATAAGAAAATAAAAAAACAATCAGAAAAATTAACAGAGAAAATAGAGTGCAACAAATTACCAAAATAATTTGCTTAATTACAGTGCATATTAAAACCTACGTAGATAGGAGGGGGAGAGGGGAGGCCACCAGCGCAGCAGGCCTGTAAAAAAACAGTATTGACGTACGTTTTTATAAATAAACTTGAATTAAATATATTTCTATATAGAAAAAACTAATCAAATGAAACTCAGAGAGGAAAGAAAATAACAAAATGAAAAATAAAATAAAAAAAGGTGAAAAAAACGAGGATTTTGTCAGCCAGCGGCGAACCATGAAGAAGAAGAAATAAGCAAATATTTCTAAGTATGTATAAAATGTATATGGTCTAAGAATGTATAAAAATCTAACCACATATATAGTATTCTTGAAGTACCGAGGACAGAAAAATAGAAACATTTTTCGCCCCTGGAAGTAATGCCAGGGTCTATCCATGCTTGAAAACCATGATTTTCTATTATTTTCCTTCTGGTTGTTTCATAATTAGGAAGCTTCTAGGACAAAACCCCATTTTGCTCAGTGCTGTTAAGTGGAAACATCAAAATAAAATAGCAAAACTAATTAGTTAAATTTAACAGCGCTCTTCGTCGATAAAAGTTATATATATATATATATATATATATATATATATATATATATATATATATATATATATATATATATATATATATATATATATATATATATATATATATATATATATTATATATATATATATATATATATATATATATATATATACATATATATATATATATATATATATATATATATATATATATATATATATATATATATATATATATATATATATATATATATATATATATGTACTCTACCCCCCATCCCCTAATGAGCAAATATATAGCCCATATTTGTTTCTAAATTGTTATATATTGTTGTTTCTAAACTGCACATATATATATATATATATATATATATATATATATATATATATATATACATATATATATATATATATATATATATATATATATATATATATATATATATATATATATATATATATATATATATATATATAATATATATATATATATATATATATATATTATATATATTAATATATATATATATATATATATATATATATATATAGCTATATATATATATATATATATATATATATATATATATATATAACTATATATATATATATATATATATATATATATTATATATATATATATATATATATATATATATATATATATATATATATATATATATATATATATATAATATAGATATATATATATATATATATATATATATATATATATATATATATATATATATATATATATATATATATATATATATATATATATATATATATATATATATATATATATATATATATATATATATATATATATATATACTATATATATATATATATATATATATATATTATATATATATATATATATATATATATATATATATATATATATATATATATATATATATATATATATATATATATATATATATATATATATATATATATATATATATATATATATATATATATATATATATATATATATATATATATATATATATATATATATATATATGCTCCATCCCCCATCCCCTAATGAGCAAATATATAGCTCATATTTGTTTCTAAACTGTTACACATTCATCCTATTTTATTAATTTTGATATACATTAACCATACTTGACTTCTTTCGTATGTACCATTAAGCGCAACAGTACCGACCAATCTATACAGTCAAATTCCCTTTTCACTGTCCTTGTACTTGGGACCTATAATGGGAAGTCCCCTTTGCTCAGTACTGAATAACATTCATCACTCAAATAAAGCCCAAAGGGATGTGTTATAATCGCCTGTTCTAATTTAAAATCATGTCCGTTTCAATGTGTCTTTCAAAATCAAAATGGTGTAATGAAATAGCCCAACTTGAACTATAATGAAGTCAATGCTCTCATGAAGTATTTGCTGTCAATAAGATATGACCAGTAGTTTGTCACTCATCCAGAGTCTAGGTCTTTTCTTGGGAGGGGCTATTATAGGGGAAGAGGAGGTCTAATTTCTTGGACATAAATGGCTGCAATTTGACTAGCAATAAGACATTTTATGTTTTGATACTTCTGTAAAAACCATTGCATAAGGTAATACTTTTTTTTTATTGTGGGGGTGGGGGTTCCACCTTAAGCCCATGCCTGGATGAGAGTCAAAATTTCCCTCGTCATTTAAATTTCCCTAGTTTAAAACCGTTGTCTGCCAACAATGCTTTTGCAAAAAAAAAGAATCATACTGTGTGCGAGTTAGCGAAAAAATACAATTAACAAGACGAACAGGATCGCTTGCCAGCGATATACGCAGAGTTGCCACCCGATGAAAAAAATCCACAGATTTAAGTGATTTTTTGATTGATTTAATGATTTTCTTCAATAATCTAGTGATTTATGTGCTGGTTTAGTGATTAAATTTGTTGAGGCAATATAAAATCACTATAGTGATAAATCACGAGTGGTGGAAACCCTGGACATACATATAATGCATGCATGTAATAACTATAGAAGGCACGTGTATATACCTACCTCAAGGGCGAGACATTTTGGAACGTGTGTAGCTTCAAAAAAAGAAGAACTATTTGGCGAATTATGAAGAAAATATAAGAGCTTTTTAGGAAGAGTCGTCAAAATCTCGAGATTTCCAGGGAGGGGAGAAAAACGTTACAGAGGTTAAAAATCACCACTCTCTAAAAAATAATAAGATTATGTTCTTTATCTAAGAAACCGCACACATTTTTTTTAGTTTTGAGAAGCAATAGGCTAGAATAGCTCTTAAGATAAAAACACAAAAGCTAATAGATATCGAATATAATTAATATTTGAATATCGATAATATTATTATCATTATTATCAAATGATAAAGACCCTCCAGTGCCAGTGATGGCGCATAGCCCGTCGACAAAAGTTGACGTTTCAGTTGCTTTTTTTTTTTTTTTTACAGGGACATGTAGCGAACCTGACACCCAACTTTGCGGCAGCTCGGATGGGACCCTGGGCCCAGTTTTGCTAAGCTGAGATCAACCCACTCTGCTATCATAGGATAACGTTATTACACTATTATCATCATTATATTATTATTAAACATATTGGTAATATAATGATAATTTATGTAGATACTATTTTGAAAATAATTTTTCTCTTCATAACCAGAAAACAGCTCCTTCATCAATAAGATACTTGAAGAGTTGACAATTTTCTATTTTCGAGAACGTGGGACTTTTTATAGCTAAAAAAAAAAAAAAAAAAAAAAAAAAAAATCTAATTTTAGTGTTCTCACCAATTAACTTCTGAAGCCTTCCTCCTTCTTAAAAAAATTATACACCCCCCTCCCTTTGGGAAAATTTATATCGGAGTCCCTTTTTCTAAGTAAAATGTCACGTGCAGCCAAGACAGACAGCACCTGACCTCTTGTCAATAGGTGTGGTTTAAACTTTAAAAACAGGCCTAATCTAAATGACCGTGGAGAAAATTTTTCTGAGAAAAATCTTATCAACTTTGAAATAAAAAATGAAGGTTCGTCTAGACATACGGTTTCTAATCGTTGATACCCTAACTCCAATACTCGGCCGTTTACATTTGGTAACAAGATATGTTGGGGATGCGGTAATCTTTACAATTGTCTTGGAAATGAAATAAAGTTTTAAGTATTTCCGGTAATTATTTTTAATTTTTTTGTTCATCCTGTTGGCAAAGGCTTTGTAATAGGACACAAGCTAAAATGCATTAGTCTTAAAAGGATCTTAAAGGATAAAGAACCTGCAAATTTTGAAAAAAAACCTATGATATTAAAGAAAAAAATTCACAATACACTGAAAAAAAATAGGATGCTAATCAGCAAATGTGCATACACGGTCGAAACTTACGGATATTTTTGAGGGGCCAAGCATAAAGAAGTGTCTAGATTGTAGGCAGGGCCGTATCGAGGATTTTTTTTTTTTTCAGGGGGGGGGGGGTACAAAAGTATTTTTTCGAGGGGGTTACAAAAAAACTTTAAAAACGAGTCACGAATTTGTTTATATTCATTTTTGATGCTTATAGGTTGAATTTTGTCTATTTAATTTACCTATCTAGAAACTACAAACAATATTTGTTTTTGTTTTTAAATATTATTAAAAAAATTACTGAAATTAATGACTTAATGAAAAATTGCTACTGGTATTTACAGTTCACATGTGTTCCTTATTTTTTAAATTTGAAAACAATTTTGACGTTGCTGACAATTTGGAGTTAAGCAGGGTTGTGTTCTATCTTCTATCCCCCTTTATATGGATTATTTTGATGGACTTTGTCTTAAGGAGCACAGGAAAGGCAATGGGAGACCAAAGAATCAAATGGGAGGAAAAAATCTCATGGACTTAGATTATGCTGATTATTAAGCATCCTAGATGAAAGTATGAGCAAAATGAAGGTGGTAAGTAAAGATGTAAAGATGGTGGGAGCAGTGAAGATGTTTAAACTAGAATAGCCAAGGCTCAACCGTATTTCAAACAATAGGCTATACGAAAATGTGGTTCAATACCGCTCTCTGGGGCTATAATGAAAGAAAGGTTGAGGTGGCTCGGGCACGTTGTGCGGATGAAGGATGACAGATTGCCGAAGATTGTTCTTTTCGGCCAGCCGTCGAGGGCCAAACGGAAAGCAGGTCATCCTCGTCTGGGGTGAGAGGACGTCATAAAGAAAGATTAAATGAAATGGGAACTTCGTGGGCGGCTGTAAAAAGGGAGGCTTTCAATAGATTGGGATGGAGGAGGAGCGTGCGTAGCTGTGTTGCCCTCAGGCGGCTTGGTGCTGCGGTGAGTTGTTAGTAGTAGAAATAGTATTCTCGTGAATTGACGAAACTAGACTCAGAATTGCTCATTGGGCAAAAATAAATACATGAGCACAAAGGTCCAGTTGAACAAAAAATTTAAATACATAATCGACAAAAAACAATTATTTATAAATTAAAGATTAGGCAAAGTAGCTTTTATCTTTATTACTTCAGCATCAATGCAACTTGTTTGAATTAAATCATTCATCAGATCTATAAGAAATACTGCTTAATACTGTTCGGGGAACCCTTCCGAAGAAGAGGGGTTGGGCTCAGTTACTATACCCTTATTGCCATAAAATACTGGCAGACCTTTTAAAAACTTTATTTATCGTAGTTGCCCCCTAGCAGCAAACCCAATACACAGGGGCGTAGCTCCAGCATTTTATTAGGTGGCCAGAGGGGTCTCTTTCCGGAGAGTCAAGGGGCGTGGGCTATATAATAATTTTTTCTCCAAATTATTGGGGGGGCAACTGCCCCCCCCCCTGAAACAACGCCACTGCCAATACAGAGCAAGCCACTGCCCATAGTAATCAAAAATTTACACGCGTTTTTAATAAAACTGTCTCATGATAAAAAACGTGTCGTTTAATACTGATCTACAAATCGTAATTATTATTTTGGGTCATCTAAATTTTGTACTGCAATGCTTACTAAATTGAGAAAAAGGTTCTACAAATTACCTTGCTTTGGTCTAGCAATATTAATCCGTACGCCTCCGCTTTGAAAAAACCTTTGTTGTACCTTCTTTTACTATCGAGTTAAATACTGATTCTAAATAAGGTGATTTAAGAAAACACCCTGGCCGAGATCGCAGTAGGCGTGTCTTCCGTAAACTTTTCACCAATGAAATGCTTAGTTCTGCCCGAGGCAGTTACAAGGTCGAGTATTTTTAGGTGAAACCAAACTGGTAGTGGTAAATGATCCGCAATAGTCTGTCTCGACGATTTTCTCTCGTTTCATTTACATTTGGGAGAGCGGAAGGGATAGAACATTTTACAGTGATTGTTTAACGTGAAAACAATTCATATGCTCGTTAAGAAAGACGCAAGTCAATGAATCATAAGTATTTTCGAAGTACTGATACCAATGGGGTTCTGGGAAATTGCTTCATCGTTCAAAAAGGGTTTGTGTTACGTAAAGGACATGGGTAAATATTTATTTCAAGAGGGGAGTATCCATGGATTCCACTGATGCGATTTAACGCAAAAACAGTCGTTTTTGCGTTAACCGACAAATTTAATCCTGTTTTTGCTGCAAGTTTATGCGTCACAATGGTTCTATAGTTACGATGAAATATTTCTATTGATCCGATGAAAATCGCATCCGTTATTCTGAATTGAAAGCTTTGCAGAACCATAAATTACAAGTAACTGAGAAACTAATCATATTTATTCTGAATTGATCCGTTATTCTAAATTGAAAGCTTTGCAGAACCATAAATTGCAAGTAACTGAGAAAACTATCACTTTACCATAACTAGTCATATTTATCATAAACTAATCATATTTATCATACGTTTTCCATTAATGGGGGGATATTTCCAGGGAAATGAGTACAGAAGACAAGAAATATATTTTTCATTATGCGTAGCTGGCCTAGGCCTATAAATGTTAGCCTTTGAATGTTTTTATTGACTTCTAGAACATCCTAGGCTATTCTAGAACAGCCTATTCCTAGGCAAATATACTTTTTAAAATATCTCATGATATTTTCGACATAACACCTTTAAATTAGGTGTTGTTTTCTTAGACCACACTGCCGTTCTAAGACGAACAAATAATATTTCAAATGGGGATAAATCCATTTATTTAGACAGTGAAAAAACAGGCACAAAAGTCCAGATATTTCGGTCGCATATACAACGACCGTCTTTAGTAGAAAATAAATAAAAAAAAAACAGGTTTTTGTTTTTAACTGAAAGTAAGGAACGACGTTAAACTTAAAACGAACAGAAATTATTGCTTATATCAAAGGGGCTGTCCCCTCCTGAACACCTCGCTCTTTACGCTAAAGTTTTTTATTGTTTAAAAAAAATAGAGTTGTGAGAAAGTCAAACTTTAGCTTAAAGAGCGAGGCGTTGAGGAGGGGACAGTCCTTTTTCATATAAGGAATAATTTCTGTTAGTTTTAAGTTTTAACGTCGTTCCTTACTTTAAGTTAAAAAAAACTTTTTTTTTTATTTAATTTTTGAACGTTTTTGAATAAATGCAGGTTTTGATCTTGGCTCACCGTACATGAATAATTAAAACAAAATTTGCATATTAATTTACTTTTAGTTGGTTAAATGGCTTTCTCGAAACTTGTTTAATTTTATTTACGAACGTTTTTATTAGTAATAAATATACGTAACTTACGAATTAACTTACGTAACGAACTTCTATATTCATATATTTTTAATACGTATATTAGGGGTTCGCCTCCTAGTCAATACTTGCTCTTTAAGCTTAAGTTCGAATTTTGTTCCAATTCTTTAAAATGACCGCTTAATCACAAAGGCCGTTAATTAGAATAAATAGCTCTTATGAAAGTACTAAAAAATCTTTGGCTTAAAGAGCGAGGTATTGACTAGGGGTGAACCCAATCATATATGTAATATTTTCTGTTCGTTTAAAGTTTTGATGTTGTTGCTATTGCAGTTGAAAAACTTGTTTTTTTATATTTAATTTCTGATCTTTTTTTTAAATAATGCTGAAAAGTCGGTGTCCCCTTCATAGCAATGTCCCTTCCCCCATGAAAACTTCCTTCATGGAAAGATCCTGCCACATAACCCCTGACCCCCCCCCCCCCCACCCCACTACCAGGAAAAATCTCCCCTGAAAACGTCTGTATGCTTCCCAATAACCCATACTATATGTTAACATTGGGTAAAGTTCATAAACTTTCAGCCCTCCCCCGGGAGCTTCGGGGGATTAAGTAATCCTAAAAGAGATACTTATAATATTTTCGAACATGCTGAACAAAATGGATATCTCAAAATTTTGATTGGGTGACTTTGGGAAAAAATGAGTGTGGGAGGGGGCCTAGTTGCCCTCCATTTTTTTGCTCACTTAAAAAGGGCACTAGAAATTTTAATTTCCATTCCAATGATCCCTCTCACGATATTTTAGGACCCCTGGGTTGATAAGATCACCCCTGGGAAAAAAAATAAAAAAATAAACACGCACCCGTGATCTTTCTTCTGGCAAAAAATGCAAAATTCCATATTTTTCTAGATAGGAGCTTGAAACCTCTACAGTAGGGTTCTCTTATATGCGGAATATGATGGTGTGATTTTCATTAAGGCTCTATAACTTTTTAGGGGTCTTTCCCCCTTTTTTTTTTAAATCAGCCAAATTTTCTCAGGCACGTAACTTTTGATGGGTAGGACTAACTTGATGAAACTTATATATTTGAATTAGCATTAAAATCTGATTCTTTTGATGTATATATTTGTTTCAAAATACCGTTTTCTAAAGTTTCGGTTACCATTGAGCCGGGTCGCTCCTTACTTACAGTTCGTTACCACGAACTGTTTGATACTTAAATAATAAAATTGAAATGGGGAAATGAGACCAGCCCAGTAAACATCTATAAACTCAACATTTGGTTTGCATTTAGAAGACACGGAAGGCTTTGCCACTTTCATTGGAAATTTGTTTTACATTTGGGCAAGATTAAAGAAGAAAATTTACATTAAGAACTTTGAATGAACTTTGTCAATGAACTCTCTCTGAAAACAATGTAGTGAATAATCCGGAAGTTCATTATTTTTGTGAATGACCCAAAAATTTATTTATTTTGTTGTATATAAGTATGCTAGTTTCAATTTATTATTTTAGTATTTCTACTGAAGACGGTCGCTGTATATGTGACCGAAATATCTGGACTTTTGTACCTGTTTTTTCTCACACTGTCTAAATAAATGGATTTATCCCCATTTGAAAGTTTATTTGTATATCTCATGATATTTTTTTTGCGTTGAAAGGCTGCAGTGATCAGTTTCTGTGTAAATATTTTTGCGATTTTCTGACATCCGCTATCCGTTTTGCGTTAACAGAAATCACATCGTTGGGAACCAAATGTTTAGATTTAGAAAAAGCCCAAAATAAGCGAACAGCTCAGAAAACAAAATATTCATGGAAAAAACCTCGATACTTTTTTGGTTAGAGTTAGAATACACTAGCTTGAACCACGCCTTTTTGTACGTGCCTCACAAGGCCGTATCCAGGGGCGTTAGGGGGTTTGAACCCCCCTCGAAATATTTTTCTGACTCGTAAAAATGTAACAAAAATGAATATAAACAAATTTTTACGTGTTTTTTTTTAATTTTTTCTTATATCCCCCCCACAAAAAAATCCTGGATATGGTTGTGGTGTCTCGTTAAGTGGTCACTCTGTAAAACTCACACATTCTGTAAAATAAATATTAGTATGGTCTTATTAACACCAATGCAGATCATGATTACCTTTTTTAGTCATAGCTTACCATATTTTATTTCTACAATTGGCCTTTGTAGCCACAATTTCGATTTTTATTTTTTAAATTATCATGCGAATATAATTATAACCGATCTTTCAAACTACTCCGTAGAACCTTTCAAACATGCATAACTCAAGACTTATGTTATGTAATTTCGTTGTGACGTCGAGAGCGTGAAGTAGACCCGAGTTCTACACAGAATTAAATAAAAAAACAAAAAAAAAAACAAGTTTTTTAAACCGAAAGTAGGAGTGACATTAAAACTTAAAACGAACAGAAATTATTCTGTATATGAAAGGGGCTGTCCCTTCCTCAAATCCTCGCTCTTTAGGCTAAAGTTTATTTATTGTTTTAAAAAATAAAGTTGTGAGACAGAGCCAAACTTACGAGTAAAAAGCGAAGCGTTAAGGAGGGGACGGCCTCTTTCATATACAGAATTTCTGTTCGTTTTAAGTTTTAATGTCACTCCTACTTTCGGTTAAAAAAAAAACTGTTTTTTATTTAATTTGTGAACGTTTTTGAATTAATGCAGCTTTGATTTTGGCACACGGTACATGAATAATTAAAAAAAAATTCCCTATTAATTTTACTTTTTTTGGCCCTAAATGGATTTCTCGAAATTTTTTTCTGACGTAACTTACGAATTAACTTACGTAACGAACTTCTATATTCGTATGCTTTTATTACGTATATTAGGGAGTTTGTCCCCTATTCAATACCTCGCTCTTTACGCTATAGTTCGAATTTTGTTCGGATCAAAAACCCCTGAATCACAAAGGCCGGTTAATTAGAATAGATAGCTCTTTTGAAAGTACTAAAAAAAGCTTTAGCGTAAAGAGCGAGGTATTGACTAGGGGGCGTACCCCCTCATATACGTAATAATTTTTGCTCGTTTTACGTTTTAATGTTGCTCCTTACTTTCAGTTGAAAAAACTTGTTTTTTTATTTAATTTCTTATCGTTTTTTAAATAATGCAGGGAAATCTGGTGCCCCTTTTATAGAAATGTCCCGCCCCCAAGAAACATCCTCCATGGAAAGATACTCCCCCGTACCTCCCCCCCCGCCAGAAAAAAATCCTTCCTGAAAACGGCCGTATACTTCCCATTACTATATGTAAACAATGTGCAAAGTTCATAACTTGCAGCCCTTCCCCGGGGACTTTGGGGGATCAAGTCCTCCCCAAAGACATTTATAATGATTTTCGACTATGCTAAACAAAAATGGCTATATCAAAATTTGATTGGGTGACTTCGGGAAAACATGAGCGTGGGAGGGGGCCAAGTTGCCCTCCAATTTTTTGGTCACTTAAAAAGGACACTAGAACTTTAAATTTTCGTTCGAATGAGCCCTCTCACGATATTATAGGACTACTGGATCGATACGATCACCCCCTGGACAAAAAAACAAAACAAAAAAAAACAAATAAACCCGCATCCGCGATCTTTCTTCTGGCAAAAAATACACAATTCGACGTTTTTGAAGATAGGAGCTTGAAGCTTTTACAGTAGGGTTCTCTGATACGCTGAATCTGATGGTGTGATTTTCATTAAAGTTCTATGACTTGAGGGTTTGTTTTCCTCTTTTTTCGAAAATAAGGCATATTTTTTCAGGCGTTTTTTTTCAGGCAAATTTTTTCTTAGCTTCTGATAGGTAAGATTAAACTTGTTAAAATTACATATTAGAAATCACCATAAAAATCTGATTCTTTTGATGTATCTATTGGTATCAAAATTTTGTCTTTTAGAGTTTCGGTTACTATTGAGCCGGGTCGCTCCTTACTTACAGTTCGTTACCACCAACTATTTGATTCTGCATCGCGTAAGTCTTTATTGAAAATTCAATATAGTAGCAAAAAAATACAATTTCTGGAAGATTAATTAATAAAATTGAAAATAAATCAAAATCTTTTTCTACAAAAAGTTTTTACGCGTGATTAGAATTTGAAGCTCCCTTCCACATTTTAATTTTTGAATAGTTTGCTTATGATTCTAATTATTTCAGATGATGATTATGATAGCCTATGAATTTTTAACTTATCCTAGCACCGAAAACTTGTTTCACTATTTTAAGACGTGCCCTTTTTTTCCTCACACCCTATGTATTTTTATTTTAGAGTTATTTCATTTACTTTTATTTTATCTGTTTATATTTTTATATCTTGAATTATGTGACAGGTTATAATGTAAAACTATATTATGATTTATTAGGGTAGTATTATTTACTATAATTTTGTTATTTGTGAATTATAATTGCAATAGGTAAAAGTGCAAATTTATAATATTGGTTCTCATTTTTCAACGCAGGCAATTGCTGCAGGTGAATAAATCCCCTACCAATAGCAGAATAAGTGATACATATTGAAACCCAGTGGACATTGACTGGTATGGCACCCAAGCAAGCTAGTGATTACATGCGACACAGAAAAAATCAAGTTATATGAACGCGTAATCATGACCTATTGGTTGAATCTGTCAAACCCTAAACAACAACAGCAAGATATACTTTACGTCACATTAACCACTTACTATAGAAAATTACGTACGTAATATGAAAGATGCTTAATATCAAATTACCAAACGGAAACTAAACCCAATATCTTTTTTTGTATCAACTTGTTATGGTTACTTAAGAGAACGTCCCAAAATCGTTCATTCCCAAAATTGGTTTTCTAGTTTTTTTTTTTTTCTAATTGGATACTTAAGAGGACGTCCCCAAATCCTTCATTCCCAAAATTGATTTTCTATATTTTTTGTCTTTTTTTTTTAGAATTAAGATTTTATTATAGTCTGATCCAGTCAGGTCCTGAGAGAAAAGAAATTTGGGGCCCATGTTTTCTCGCAAAAATATCTCAACTGCTAGGTTTTTTGTAATTGTGTGCGTAATAGCTTACTAAGCCTGCCCGTACTTCGGGCTTTTCAATTTTTCATCCTCATACAATTGAAATTTGCGTTTGTTTCTTTCTCCAATTTTCTGGTGCTTTTCATCATTATTTTTCTTGATTTGTCACCATGTTTCTTCTTTTTTTTTTTATTTAGTGCCGTCTACTACCCCAAACCACATTACTGCATATGGAGGTTCTTTCATTACAAATGAAATTCCTGATTTTTCTTATTGTTTCCCAGCGGGCTACCTGACTTGAACTTATGAGTTCTGGTTTTTAGAAAAACAAACGGATACACGGGGAGCAAAAATGGCAATTTAAATCCCAAATCCTTTTCTGCTTAAAAAAAGAAAGAAAAGATATAGATGCCCATTCAAGGGAAATTGATAATATGCCTGCAACAGGATTTTTTTTTTTCACAGTTTCCTTGTCCAAAATAAGATAAGCCATATTAAGTTCAGCAACTTGGAAATGTCAGCACTACTTTGCAAATTTTAGAATAAATGATCAAATGTTTCAACATCAAGTTTCCTGTTTCTTGGAGTTATGTTTTAGATGATATTAATTTTTTTAAATTGAGGAAACAAAGATAATTAAAATAAGCAAAAAAACAGGGGGGATCGAACTTTGAATGGACGTGAATAAACTTTTGCTGTTGCTAATGGCTGTTATATTACATTGAAATCATGGCCTCTTGGCTCTTGCAACATCGAGGCTGTTAAAAAAAAAAAGAAAATCCAATTCATCATTTATAATATTTTATCCTTCTTAACGATATGTTCAGTTTTTTATTTGATATTTTGTGATAAAAAGATATAGAAAAGTTCTTACATAGGTTTATGAAGATAAAAATAGTTGACAAGTTAGAATTTTGAATTAAATATTGAAAAAACTTGAAATGTGTTTGGACAGTTTACCGTTAACTTTTGGATCTTGGTTGGCTAATGATGCTGGACAAGTAATTAACAAACCAAACAATTGACCAAAAATCGACAAAAACTAAATGAAAAATTAAAAAAAACAACAAAAAAAAACATGCACACTCAGAAAACCCAGAGGATCGAACCTTAGATACATGTGAATAACTCTTTCTGTTGCTAATGGCTCAAACATCACGTAAACACCCGGTTAGTTTTTTTTTTTAACATGTCCAAATCATCCTACGGTTCGTGGTAACGAACAGTAAGTAAAGGCCAATAGCATTCGGAAGTTCAAAAAAAATTTTTTTTTTAAGAATAATAAATATATAAAAAAAATCAGCTTTTATGGTGATTACAAATATATAAAAATCTTCTCATGTAAAATTACCCATTAGAAGTCATTAGCACAAAAAAAATTGCCTAGCTTTAGGAAAGGGAAAAACATCCCTAAATGCTGCTCAATCTTGATGAAGTTGGAGCACCAAATCCAGCATGATCAACAATCCTTTATCGGAGGTTTCAAGTTCGCGTGTCCAAACTCGAGATTTTGACTATTTTCTGAAAAAAATTGGTCCCACGGACCATCATATCGAACCTGTTGTTGCAGAAAATCGGGAGGGCTCATTCAATCGGATACGCTGACTAAATTCTTATATAAGAAACGTAGTGCTACGCTGCCAACAACAGACCAAAGGTTAGCAAATAAATGGTCTTATTACACAAACAATGAAAAAAAAAAATTGTCAAAATGTTTCATTTTGTGGTTGCATTGATCCAAATTCACAATTTCTACTTAGTTAATTTGACATTTGTAAATTGACATCACTCAATGACGAAACCAGTTTGAACGACAAATTCTACCGCTTTGATGTATGAAATAAAGAAAAATAAATAGAAATTATTTCAAAAATAAGTTTTCAACCGAAGTAGGGAACAACATTAAAGCTTAAAACGAACAGAATTTATTACGTATATGAGGGGCTTGCCCCCTCCTCGATACCTCCCTCCTTACGCAAAAGTTTTTTTTTTAACTTTTAAAACAGCCTATTCTAATTAAACGGCCCTTGTGTTTCAGGAGTCATTCTAAAATAACTGGAACAAAAAGGTATTGAGAAGGGGGCAGCTCCTCTCATATACGAATTATTTTTGCTAGTTTTAATTATTAATGTTGCTCCTTACTTTCAGTTGATTTTTTTTGTTAATTTAATTTTTGATCATTTTTTTAATAATGCCAGGAAATCCAGCTCCCCTCCATGGGAAATTATCCTACCCCAGGAAAAATTCCCCCATAGAAAGATTCTTCCCACATAACCTCCCCCCCCCCCAACAGAACAATCTTCCCCGAAAAATGTTTATAGGCTTCCCTATAACCAATATTATATGTGAACATAGTGCAAAGTTCATAGGTTGCAGCCCTTCCCCCGGGGATTGTGGGGGGTCAAGGCATCCTCAAAGACATAGTTACTAGATCTTTCGACTATGCCGAACAAAATAGCTATCTCAAAATTTGATTGGACAGACTTGGGGAAAGGGGGCGCGGGAGGGGGGCTAGATACTCTCCAATATTTTTGATCACTTAAAAAGGAAACTAGAACTTTTGATTTCCGATCAAATGAGCCTAAGCCCAATCTTCTAGGATCACTGGTTTGATACGATCCCCCCTGGAAAATAAATAAATAAATAAACAGGCATCAGTGATCTTTTTTCTGACAAAAACCGTTAAAATTCCACATTTTTGTGTATAGGAACTTGAAAACTCTATACTAGGTCCTACGATGTGATTTCATTAAGGTCACTTGATCTTTTGGAATGTTTTTTTCCTTTTTCAAAAAATGGGCAAAAAATCTCAGGCTCGTAACTTTTGATGAGTAACATCAAACTTGATGATTTTATATATTTTGAATAAAAATCAAAATTTAAGTTTTTTGATGCATCTATTGTCATCAAGACTCTGTTTCTTAGAGTTTCGGTTACTATGAGCCGCATCACTCCTTACTTACAGTTCGTTACCTCGGACTGTTTGATTACAGCTGACACAAGAACGTTTACATTTGGCTAATTCTGAACCAGAAAAAAAAGACGGAATAAAGCAGATTCTGATGACTAATGACAGGGAAGCTGAATGTAAATAAAAGAGAAACTATTAATAATTCAAGCTGCCACATAAAGAAAGGGAACATGTTCAGAAAATAAAAACGTTTTGTGCAGGAGGAACGTGGGAGGACATTAATACAGGATAAAACAGGTAACCTCTGGATAGCTATCAGAGGCAACGCTATAGCGTTGCCTATAGTAAAGGCTATACGGCTCCAATGTTTTATATTTATAAATTAAAAAAAAACCTTCCGAAAAATAAGTTTTTTCAAAGAAAAGTAAAGGCCATTTTAAACTTAAGCTCAGAAGATACAAATACCTGTTAAAAACTCAAACTCAAAACGACCAGGAATTACTATTAAAGAATAAATGAAACCAAAACGAACAGAAATTAAATAAATAATCATAGACAAGAGTTTTGATATCACCTCCTTCTCTCACTGTAAAAGTCTAAAACCTACTGCGTCATTGGCGCTTTACTGAAAACCAATTTTTTGACAAATATTTTCTTCTGTACTTAATATTGAAAATAAAGACTAAGATTATAGTAACATTTTGAACTGATGAGCTTTCAGAAATTAATATCATTATACATCAGATATTCAGTTTAATTTATTAGCACTTTTTAAAGTTGTTCAAGACGAATATAGTTTCACTACAAACAAGTGTTTGGATACTGCCTCCTACCTTAACTGTAACTAAAAACCAAAAGCCTACTGCGTCACTGGCACTTAAATGAAAACGAATTATATTACAAATGTTTTATTTTCCAGTTCTTACAGCATTGAAAATAAAAATAAAATTACAGTGAAATAAATTCTTGAACGGATGGGTCTTTCAAACAATTGATATCATTATGCATCAAATATTCAATTTGATGTTGTTTATATACTTTCCAAGACTGTTCAAGACGCATATAGTTTTCAGTAAAGCGCCAATGACGCAGTAGGCTTTAGACTTTTACGGTGAGAAAAGGAGGTGATACCAAAAACTCTTGTTGTAGTAAATTTTGTTCGTTTCAAGCTTAATTGCATATTCAATTTAAGTTTCACTCGTTTTAAGATTTATTTATTAATTTACATTAATATCTATTGTATGTTTGTTTGCATTGATTGTTTATTTATTTTCTGTTCGTTTTAAGTTTCATTTATACTTCAATAGGAAAATATTTTTTTTCGTTTTAAGCTTGATTTTCATATTCAATCTAAGCATTACTCGCTTTAAGATCTACTTATTCATTTATATTATTACTTGTTGTATGTTTTTTGCTATGATTGTTTATTTAATTTCTGTTCGTTTTGGGTTTCATTTATTCTTTAATAGTAATTTCTGGTCGATTTGAGTTTGAATTTTAACAGGTATTTGTATCTGCTGAGCTTAAGTTAAAATGGCCTCTACTTTTCTTTGAAAAACTTATTTTTCGGAAAGTTTTTTTTTAAATTAATTTTTGTTCGTTTTTGATTGCAAAAAGATTTCAAGTTTTTAAAAATTTCTTATTTCAAAATGAAACTTAAAAAAAATCATATGTTCATCAAAATATCAAAACTGGTATCAAAGTAGCAATATCAAAGTGAAAAAATGGGTTTGTATCAACTTTGGAGTTTTTATTATCTGATGTTTGAACTATTTTTAACAAAATGGCTATCTCCAAATTTTTATTGGATGGGTTCGGATAAAAAGGGTGGGGGGGGGCTAATTAACCTTCATTCTCTTTTGACTCTTTAAAAGTGAACTAGAAACTTTCTATTTTCAATAAAATGAGCCCTATCTGAAGTGTACACGAGCATCTCTTCTATAAGAACCACGTATATCCCCCAGAGAATAACTTACAATGCCTGTCCCTGGGCCCTGGGGGGGTTGTGTTGACCCAGGAGTTTTAATATCTGATGGTTGAATTATTTTTAACAAAATGGTCACCTCAAATTTTTATCAGATGGGTTAATCCCACCGATAAACCCAAAGGCGTGGATGGCGGGAGGGGCTAGTTGCCCTCTGATTTCTTTTCACTCTGAGAAAATGAACTCCAGTTTTAATTTACATCCAAATGATCCCTCTCTGAAGTTTATACGAGCATCCCTTTCATTAGAACCACATACGGCCCCAAGACATAGCTTACAATGCCTGGCCCAGGGCCCTGGGGGGTTGTGTCGACACCGGAGTTTTGTTATCTGACCTTTGAACTATTTTGAAAAAAATGCCCTCTCAAAGTTTCTTATACTTACAACGCCTGCTCCAGGCCCTGGGGGGGGGGGGGGTGTTGAAGCAGGAGTTTTTCTTATCTGACCTTTGAACTATTTTTAAAGAAATGGCCATACGTAAAGGAGTTTTTGTTATATGATCTTTGAAATATTTTAACAAAATGGCCACCTTAAATTTTTTTTATCAGATGTATTGGGGAAAAAGGACTTGGGGGGCTAGTTGCCCTCCGATCACTCTTGACTCTTAAAAGGACACTAGAACTCATGATTTCCAATTGAATGAGCCCCCTTTGAAGTTTATACGATGACCCCTTCTATATGAAGTGCCTCTGGGAAAAAAATAAATGGAGTGTGGGGGGAGGCTCGCTGCCCTACAATCACTTTTGACTCTTAAAAAGGGAATTAAAAAAATTTCAACTTCCAATCAAATGAGCCCTCTATGAAGTTTATACGAGCATCCCTTCCATAACAACCACATATACCCCCAGGGGATAACTTACAACGCCTACCCCCGAGCCCTGGGGCTGCTGTGTCGACACCGTAGTTTTTTGTTATCTGAACTTTGAACTAATTTTAACAAAATGTCTATCTCAAAATTTTTATCTGATGCATTTAGGATGTTGAGGGGGGGGGGGTAGTTGCCCTCGAATATCTTTTGCTCTTAAAAATTGAACTGGAACTTTCAATTTCCAATCAAATAAGCCCTCTCTGAAGTTTATACGAGCATCCCTTTCATAAGAACCATATATGCCCCCAGGACAACCCTTACAAACGCCTACCCCCCGGGCCCTGGGGGGAGTTTTTTTTTTATCTAATTTTTGAACAATTTCCAAAAACTGGCTATCTCAAAATTTGTAGCGGATGGGTTCGGGGAAAAAAGGGCGTGGAGGGGGGCTAGTTGCCCTTAACTCTCTTGACTCTTAAAAATTGAACTAGAACTTATATTTCCAATCGAATGAGCCCTCTCTATGAAATTTATACGAGCATCTATTTCATAAGAACCATACATGCCCTTAGGGCATAACTTAGAACGCCTTCCCCTGGGCCTGGGGGGGGGGTTATATGGACAAGGGAGTTTTTTCTTATCCGACCTTTGAACTATTTTTAATAAAATGTCTATCTCAAAATTTTCATCAGATAGGTTTGGAAAGAGAAGGCGTGGGGGGGGGGGGGGGGGCGGGGGGCTAGCTGCCCTCGGATTGAAAGTTCGAGCTCGGAAGTGAGCTCGAACTTTTCAATTTCCAATCAAATTAGCCCTCTTGTGAAGTTTATACGAGCATCCCTTTTATAAGAACCATATGTGCCCCAGGGCATAAGTTACAACGCCTGCCCCCGGGCCCTGGGGATTTGTGACGACACCTGAGTTTTTGTTCTCTGACTTTTGAGCAATTTTTAGCCTAATGGCTATCTAAAAATTTTTATTGCATACATTTGAAGAGAAAAGGGCGTGGAGGGGGGCTAGTTGCCCTTAACTCTCTTGCCTCTTAAAAAAGTGAACTAGAACTTTCAATTTCTAATCAAATGAGCCCTGTATGAAGTTTATACGAGCATCCCTTTCATAAGAGCCATATATGCCCTAAGGGCATAACTTAGAACGCATTCCCCTGGGCCCTGGAGGGTTGTATTGACACCGGAGTTTTTCTTATCCGACCTTTGAACTATTTTTAGCAAAATGTCTATCTCTAAATATTCATCAGATTAGTTTGGAATGGAAGGCGTGAGGGGGGGGGGGCTGCTAGCTGCCCTCGGATCTCTTTTGACTATTAAAAAGTGAGCTCGAACTTTCAATTTCCAATCAAATGAGCCCTCTCTGAAGTTTATACGAGCACCCCTTTTATAAGAACCATATATGCCCCAGGGCATAACTTACAACGCCTGCCCCTGGGCCCTGGGGGGCTGTGACGACACCTGAGTTTATGTTATCTTACTTTGAGCAATTTTTCAACTTAATGGCTATCTCAAAATTTTTATTGGATGCTTTTGGAGAAAAAGGGGCGTGAGGGGGGGGGAGGGCTAGTTGCCCTCCAATCTCTTTTGACTCTTAAAAAGTGAACTAGAACTTTCAATTTCCAATAAAATGAGTCTTCTTTGAAGTTAATGCTAGCATCCCTTCAATAAGACCCATATATACCCCCAGGGCATAACTTACAAACGCCTGCCCCTGGGCCCTGGCGGGTTTTTCGTCGACACCGGAATTTTTGTTATATGATCTTTGAACTATTTTCAACAAAATAGCTACTCAAAATTTTAATCGGATTCATTTACGAAAAAGGGTTGGGGGGGGGAGCTGGATATCCTCCGATATCTTTTAACGGTTAAAAAGTGAACTAGAGCTTTCAATTTCCAATCAAATGAGCCCTCTCTGAAGTTTATACGAACATTCCTTCCATAAGAGCCATAGGCCATATACCCCAAGGGCGTAACTTATAACCCTTGCCCTGAAGACCTTGGGGGGGAGTGTCCTGCTCAAACATATAATTTCCATAACTTTCAACTACGTTGAACACAATGGCTATATCAAAATTTTGATTGGATGGGTTTGGGGAAAAGGTGGGCGTGAGAGAGGGGTTAGTTGCCCTTCAATCACTTTCGACTATTAAACAGGGCACTAGCCCTTTGAATTTCCAATCTAATGACTCCTTTTTGAAGTGTCTACGACAAAGCTTTATATAAAAACCTTATACGTCCCCACGGCATAACTTACAACCCTTGCCCTGAGGCTGCTGTGGGGGAGTTTCCTCCTCAAAAACATAATTTATATCTGAAAATCAACTACGCTGAACAAAATGGCTATCTCAAAATTTTGATTGGATATGTTTGGGGAACTGGTGGGCGTGGAGGGGTGAATATTTGATGTATAATGATATTAATTGTTGAAAGATCCATCGGTTTAAGAATTTATTTCACTCAAATTTTATTTTTATTTACAATGCTGTAAGGTCTGGAAAAGAAAATTTTTGTAGTATAATTCATTTTCAGTGAAGCGCCAATGACGCAGTACGCTTTTGGTTTTTATTTGCAGTTAAGGAAGGGGGCAGTATCCAAACTCTTGTTTGTAGTGAAACTATATTCTTCTTGAACAACTTTGGAAAGAACTAATAATTTAAACTGAATATTTGATGTATAATGATATTAATTACTGAAAGTTCATCAGTTCAAAATTTTACTATAATTTTAATGTTTATTTTCAATGTCAAGAACAAAAGAAAATATTTTTAATAAAATTGGTTTTCAGTAAAGTGCCAATGACGCAGTAGGTTTTAGACTTTTAGAATTAGAGGAGGAGGCGATACACAAACTCTTGTTTGTAGTGATTTTTGTTCGTTTCAAGCTTGTTTTGCATATTCAATTTAAGTTTCTATCGTTTTAAGATTTATTTATTAATTTACACTAACTCTATTGTTTTTTTGTTTGCATTGATTGTTTATTTAATTTCTGTTCGTTTTAAGTTTCATTTACATTCCAATAGCAAAATATTTTTTTTCGTTTTAAGCTTAGTTTTGATATTCAATCCAAGCATTACTCGCTTTAAGATCTATTTATTCATTTACATTATTACTTGTTGTATGTTTTTTTCCTATGATTGTTTATTTAAGTTCTGTTCGTTTTGGGTTTCATTTATTCGTTAATAGTAATTTCTGGTCGTTTTGAGTTTGAATTTTAACAGGTATTTGTATCTGCTGAGCATAAGTTTAAAATGGCCTTTAATTCTCTTTGATCAACTTATTGTTTGGAAAGTTTTTTTTTTTAATTAGTAAATGTAGAAAGACACGATTTTGCAGAAGAAACACAGGAACGCAGGAAGACATGAATACAAGACAAAACAGTTTACTGGTAGGACAGCTCAAAATATAAAAAAAGAAACGATTTGCAATTCAAGCCGCCAAATGAAGAGAAAGAGCATTTTCAGTTATACGAATTTTGCAGAAGGAACCAAAACAGGTTTTCTTCTGATCAGGCACGTACGCAATTTTTTTTTTTGTACAGAAGAAAAATATAGTAGAAAAATTCTTTTTATATGTATTTTTAATAAGAAGTGGTCAGAAATTCGGAAAAATTTAGGAGAACAGAAGGGCAGGTTCCATCGTCTCCACCTGAGTAGGTTCCTGCTTTGGATTAATCTAACTCAAAAGCAGATAAAATATGACTAAAATTGTTAATGACCTTTTTAATCTGTTGTGCGCCAATGAAGATTAATACATTGCCGGGCACGACTTCAGATTTTTGTTCTTTGGAGGGGGCTTCTGGGGATAACGTAGGAGACAGCGTGGCCTATAAAGGATTGAAATATGGAAGGTTGACCTTGATGAGAGGTCAAATAAGTCTAGTTTGTTTCCTTTATTGTCTTCGTCCCAGAATCTATAATTATTATAATTATTAATTAATTACTAATTATTTATAGTTAATTAATTATTTATATTTAATTATAGCTAATTATAGTTAATTATTAAGATATGAAGAGTTTCTCAGAAAATGTTAAGAGATTATTATTAGAGATTATTCGTTCCTCTTCAAAAAACCAGTAGCACAAGAAATTTTACATAATTTCACCAAAATCAGGAAGGCGACGCTAAAAAGCGGAATGATCTTGAATAAAATGACATCATCATATAATTCAGCATATCAAGAACCTATCAACAGTAGCACGCAAAATTAAATTGAACATAAATTTGATTTGAGTACGAAATGGAGATATTTTGGGAGGTTCAATGGGGTTGCTGCGCACGTCCCTGCTTCTGATTAATACTTTAAAGTACTTACTGCTGTTTGATCCTTCCCTTTACCCTAAAATAGATTGCTGTTTACAACCCCCATGGACATGGGCGTAGGGAGGGGGGGCAGGGGGGCAGCTGCTCCCCCCTAGACCTTCAAATTTACATTAGATATGGCTGAAAAAGCAGATGGTTTGGAAAAAGCAGTTGATAAAACTCCATCACACTATCAACTGCCCCCCCCCCCCCTAGACAATATCTGCCCCCCCCCCCCTAGACAATATGCTGCCTACGCCCATGCCCATGGACCTCCAATGTCCTATTACTTGTAATAAGGAGGGAAATACCTTGGTTGTAAATGGTAAATATATTTATCAGCATATAAACATGAATTCAGAAAGAAAAAAAGGAGAGAGAGCATTTGACACTTCAGCTCTTAAGCAATCAGCTGCCAATAAGTGCGTAGAAAACAACACTTAGAGAAAAAATTAAATGTAGTTTTACATATGTAAAAAGGCGTGGCTTGAAGATTATTGCGCATGGAAGCAATATAGCTTGATAAAAGGTTACATATGTCTACTTTGTTTTTCTTATCAGGCTCTTCCTAGAATCTATAATAGGACGAGTTTCTTAGAAATTCAGAGAGATAATTCTTTAAAAAAAACTAATTTATACGCCGGATTTTGTGTGTAATTAGGCACGATAAGAATGACTTGTAGTTGTAGAGATAGGGTAATGGCATTAAGAAATTGAACGGTTTTATTGTATCAATGTTCTGTTTCTGAATGGGTATGCAATATACCGTGCAAATTTGATCTAGCAAAAAGAAAATTTATAATGGCTACAGACTGCTACAATTTTGTAGGTATACCAATCTAGTTATAACCAATACAGTATTTAATCATACAATGGCTCATAACTTAAAATACTTTTTCATGATAGCAAGAGAGCTAACTTGACTGATTATGTTAATGTAAACGGAAGACTGGCAGGGATCAGAACAGGATACTAGGGTGTATAGGTGTACTGTTATTGATGTTAAAAGCAAAGATCACCATCTAGTTAGTAGTGTCCAGGGCTAATTCAAAGCTGAAATTTCGGAAGGGTAACTACTTTTCGGGAAACTGTGAAGTTGGTAGGCTCTAGAGGAAAACTTGAAAGAAACCTTCCAGGAACAGTTGAATACTAAACTAGAGAGTTTAAATTAGACAGTGTAGTAGATTGATGGAACCATTTTAGGAAAATAGTTTGTGAAGTTGCTGAAGGCGTCTTAGGGAAGAAAGTTAGGGACGCAGCTAGGAATATTAGTGAAAATACTTTTACATTTAAGACTGAAGAGAAGGGGCATGTGCAAGAAATTGCGAAGGAGTAGGCCTTCTGGACCTTTCCCAGTTAAAGATAGGAACGGGGTCACAATTAGTGATAAGGAAAGAGTTAAAGAGAGATGGGCAAAACGTTTTGAAAATGTGCTGAACACGTGATAGATGTACACGAAAACATATAGAGGAAAATGAAAAAGTTTGGAGCACCTTGGATGTGAAAGAAGATTTATTTTGTGAGGAAGAATTAGTGAGAGGACTAAAAGCATTTAAAACTTAATAAGGCCCCAGGTGCTGATAGTGTGGAACATGAGCTTCTTAAATATGATGGTTATGAGGTTTGAAATAAGTTACTGAAGATTATGAATATGATTGTTGAAAAAAGGGGAAGTACCTAGCGATTTTAGGAAACCCTAATTAAAATCCTGCATAGGAAAGGTGACAAGAGGGAGTCTTGTCACCTCTTTGGTCAATAATTGAGAAGTGCCTGAGTCATCAAACATCTTTAGTCCACAATTTATAGTTTATAGATATCAGTTTTATAGGTTTGATTCAGCTGAGAAAATTAGCGAAAGTCTTATCTTTGTATGGTGCAAACGGATAAATACATCATCAAATGATTAGTCCTTTGTACGAGATTAAATTTAAAAAAAAGTTTTTTTTTTTAACTGAAAGTAAGGAGCGACATTAAAACTTAAAACGAACAGAAATTATTCCGTATATGAAATGGGTTTGTCCCCTCCTCAACGCCTCGCTCTTTACGCTAAAGTTTTTCATTGTTGTAAAAAATAAAGTTGCGAGACAGAGTCAAACTTTAGCGTAAAAAGTGAGGCGTTGAGGAGGGGACAGCCCCTTTCATATACGGAATAATTTTCTGTTCGTTTTAATATCGCTCCTGACTTTCAGTTAAAAAAACTTTTTTTTTTTTTTTTATTTAATTTCTGAACGTTTTTGAATTAATGCAGTTTTGATTTTGGCTCACCGTACATGAATAATTAAAACGAAATTTGCATATTAATTTTACTTTTTTTGGCTAAATGGCTTTCTGGAAATTTCATTCTGCTGTAACTTACGAATTAACTTGCGTAACGAACTTCTATATTCGTATGTTTTTATTACGTATATTAGGAAGTTCACCCCCCCCCCCCACTAGTCAATACCTCGCTCTTTCCGCTAAAGTTCGAATTTTGTTCGAATCACAAACTCTGAAACACAAAGGTCGGTTAATAAAAATAGATAGCTCTTTTGAAAGTTCTAAAAAAAAAACTTTAGCGTAAAGGGCGAGGTATTGACTAGGGGGCGAACCCCCTCATATACGTAATAGTTTCTTTTCGTTTTAAGTTTTAATATTGCTTCTTACTTTCAGTTGAAAAGACTTATTTTTTTTATTTAATTTCTGATGGTTTTTTAAGTAATGCCGGGAAATCCGGCACCCCTTCATAGAAATGCTCCTTCTCCCAAGGAAAAATCCTCTGTGGAAAGAACCTCCCTCGTATCCCCCCATCGACCCCCCCCACCCCCAGGAAAAAATCCCTCCTGAAAATGTCTGTATACTTCCCATTAACCAATACTATATGTAAACAATGGGCAAAGTTAATAACTTATAGCCCTTCCCCCTATATGTTATTACGTATATGAGGGGTTCTCCCCTTAGTCAATACCTTACTCTTTACGCTAAAGATTGGATTTTGTTTAAATCACAAACCCCTGAATCACAAAGGCCGTTTAATTAGAATAAATAGCTCTTTTGAAAGTACTTAAAAAAAACATGTAGCGTAAAGAGCAAGGTACTGACATGGGGGCGAACCCCCTCATCTACGTAGTAATTTCTTTTCGTTTTAAGTTTGAATGTTGCTTCTTACTTTCAGTTGAAAAAACTTGTTTTTTTAAATTTAGTTTCTGATCGTTTTTTAAATAATGCTGGGAAATCCAGCGCTACCTTCATAGAAATGTCCCTTTCCCCAGGCAACATCCTCCACGGAAAGATCCTCCCGCGTAACCCCCTCCTCCAGCCCCCCCCTCCAACATAAAAAAAATCCTTCCAGAAAACGTCTGTATGCTTTGCAATAACCAATACTATATGTAAACCATGGCAAAGTTCATAACTTGCAGCCCTTCCCCCGGGAACTGTGGGGGATTAAGTCATCCTCAAAGACCTTTTAATTAGATTTTTGACTATGTTGAACAAAATGGTTATCTCAAAATTTTAATTGGGTGACCACGGGAAAAAAATGAGCGTGGGAGGGAGCCAAGTTGTCCGCCAATTTTTTTTGGTCTCTTAAAAAGGGCACTAGAGCTTTTAATTTCCGTTCAAATGAGCCCTCTTACGATGTTCTAGGACTACTGGATCGATACAATCACCCCTGGAAAAAAAGACGCATCCGTGATCTTTCTTCTGACAGAAAATACAAAATTCCACAGTTTTACAGATAGGAGCTTGAAACTTCTAGGGTAAGGTTCTCTGATACGCTGAATCTGATGGCGTGATTTTCTTTTAAAGTTCTATGACTTTTAGGGGGTGTGTTTCCCCTTTTTCGAAAATAAGGCAAATTTGCTCAGGCGCGTAACTTTTGATGGGTAAGACTAAACTTGATGAAATTTATATATTTAGAATCAGCATTATAAGCCCATTCTCTTGATACATTTATTGACATCAAAATTCCGTTTTTTTAAAGTTTCGATTACTATCGAGCCGTATCGCTTGATTTTTTTATTGTTTTTTATTACGTAATGTTATTACGTATATAAGGGGGTTCTCCCCTTAGTCAATACCACGCTCTTCACGGTAAAGTTCGAATTTTGTTTAAATCACAAACCCCTGAATCACAAAGGCCGTTTAATTAGAAATAGATAGCTCTTGTGAAAGTACTAAAAAAAACTGTTGCGTAAAGAGCGAGGTATTGACTTGGGAGTGAACCCCCTCATATACGTAATAATTTCTGTTCGTTTTAAGTTTTAATGTTGCTTCCTACTTTCAGTTGAAAAAACTTGTTTTTTTTTTAAATTTAATTTCTGATCGTTTTTTAAATAATGCTGGGAAATCCGGCGACCCTTCATAGAAATGTCCCTTACCCCAAGGAAACATCCTCCACAGAAAGATTCTCCCACGTAGCCCCCTCCTTCGGCCTTCCCCCACCAGAAAAAAATCCTTCTGAGAACGTCTGTATACTTCCCAGTAAATAAATAGCCGATGCATGCTAGTTATATGTAAAAATTATAAAATTCTATAAAATTATATAAAATTATATAATATTATATACTAAATAAAAAAAGTAAGTACCCGATAAAGATTGTAAATTGTAGTTCTAGGAAAAAGAATTTCCCACTCTTCAAAACAAATGTCTATTACTACCTGGAATGTAGATGAATACCGATCCTCCAATTTGTTATTAGAATCCTACTCTATTGTATTTCCATGTAACTGCTTTTTTATTTAAATAAATGCATTGAAGTTTATTTTTCTTTATGTTTAAGCTTAATAGTTTCAAAATATCGCATTCCCGAGCCTTGAAATTTTTTAAGAAAGGAAATCATAAGCAGCAGTGAAGATGGAAGAAAGGCATTTGTGTAAGAAGGATAAATACATGATAATTATTATAATTATCGAAATTTTTAAATTAGTATTAAAAAGAAAGCTGTCAAATGAAAGCAAAGATCGACATTAAAACTCTCATATGTCTGACCTTTGAGTTGTAATAATCCTAAAAGTTCTTCTTTGGAGCCTGAATGAAACATATATTTGGTTTATCGTCAATAGCACCCCAAATTCGGTTAGGCTGTCGAAATATAGACTTTCAGAGTTGATTTGAGAAGGGTATACTAACAACTCACTGCTGAACCAAACTGTCTGAGGACAAAAACAATCGCTTCAGCAATTCTACTCGAATCTTGGTTCAATTAAAATTTCAGTAGTTAATAATTACGGACTATTTTCATAACTTGCAGCCCTTCCCCCAGGAACTGTGGGGGATTAAGTAATCCTCAAAGACATATTAATTAGATTATCGACTATGCTGAACAAAATGGCTATCTCCATAGGCAAAGTTCATAATTCGCAGCCCTTCCCCTGGAAACTGTGGGGGATTAAGTCATCCTTATAAACCTGTTAATTAGATTTTTGACTATGCTGAACAAAATGGTTATCTCAAAATTTTAATTGGGTGGTTTCGGGAAAAAATGAGCGTGGTAGGGGGCCAAATTGCCCTCCAATCTTTTTGGTCACTGAAAAAGGGCACTAGAACTTTTAATTTCCGTTCAAATGAGCCCTCCTACGATATTCTAGGACTACTGGATCGATACGATCACCCCTGGGAAAAAAAAAAAAAACACGCATCCGTGATCTTTCTTCTGACAAAAAATAAAGAAGTTCCACATTTTTACAGATAGGAACTTGAAACTTCTACGGTAGGGTTCTCTGATACGCTGAATCTGATGGCGTGATTTTCATTAAAGTGCTATGACTTTTAGGGGGTGTTTTCTCCTTTTTTCGAAAATAAGACAAATTTTCTCAGGCACGTAACTTTTGTTGGGTAAGACTAAACTTGATAAAACTTATATATTTGAAATCAGCATAAAAATCTGATTCTTTTGATATATCTATTGGCATCATTTTTTGGAGTTTCGGTTACAATTTAGCCGGGTCGCTCCTTACTTACAGTTTGTTACCACGAAGTGTTTGAAAAACACTGTAGGTAGGAAATAAGCTGGTTTCGTATTAAATCAGGACTTAAGCAGAGCTGTGTTCAATCCCCATTCATACGGACCATTTGTGTTGAGTTTTTCTTACACAGGAAAGCTCAGGAAAGGCAATGACAAAACACGGAATCAAATAGGGAAGTAAAAATTTCATGGACTTACATTATGCTGATGATGTTAAGCATCCTAGATGAAAGTATTAGCAGAATAAATGAACTTTTAGGGGTTTTCCGAGTCCAGGGTGCAAGAAGTGAAAATGAAAAGGTGACGATGGATAATGAAAAGATCGAAGTAACAGCTTCACTTACTAAGGTAGTATCATAGGCAGCGCAATAGCACTTCCTAAGAAAAGAACGATGTTGGCACAATGTATTATTTATTTTTTGGTTTAGACAAGGGTACTTCGTATCGAAGGAGTTGTCGTAGAAACTTTGAAAAGGGCTAATTCAATTGGAAATTGGAATAGCTAGTGTCCTTTTTAATAGTCGACAGTGATTAGAGGGCAACTAACACCCCTTCCACACCCACCATTTCCCCAAACACATCCAATCAAAATTTTGAGATAGCCATTTATTCAACGTAGTTGATTTCCACATGAAAATTATGTTTTTCAGGAAGATACTCCCCCCACAGCCCTCAGGGAAAGGGATGCAAGTTATGCCCTTGGAGCATATAAGGAAAGCTTTATAGAAAGATTTGTCGTAGAAAGTTCAAAAAGGGCTCATTCGATTGGAAATTCAAAGGAAAGTGTTCTTTTTAATAGTCGAAAGGGATTAGAGGGAAACCGACCCCCCTCTCGTGCCCACCTTTTCCCCAAACACATCCAATCAATATTTTGAGATAGCTATTTTGTTCAACATAGTTGAAAGTTCTGGAAATTAGGTCTTTGCTGATGACACCCCCTCCTCCCCACAGATCTCAGGTAAAGGGTTGTAAGCTATGCCCTGGGGGCATATAAAGTTTTATAGAAAGTTCTGTCGTAGAAACTTCAAAAAGGGCTCGTTCGATTAGAAATTGACATGACTAGTGCCCTTTTTAATAGTCGAAAGTGATTGGAAGGCAACTAACACCCCATTCCACGCCCACCATTTCCGCAAACACATAAAATCAAAATTTTGAGACAACCATTTTTTTTTCAACGTAGTTGAAAGTTCTGGAAATTATTTCTTTGAGGATGAACCCCCCCCCCCACAGCCGTCAGGGCAAGGATTGCCAGTTATGCCCTGGGGGCATATAATACTTTTATAGAAAGTGGTGTTGTAGAAAACTTCGAAAAGGGCTCATTCGATTGAAAATTGGAAGGGCTAGTGTCCTTTTTAATAGTCGAAACTGATTGAAGGGCAACTAACCCCCCTCTCACCTCCACCGTTTCCCCAAACCCATCCAATCAAAATTTTGAGATATTCATTTTGTTCAACGTAAGTGAAAGTTCTAGAAATTAGGTCTTTGAGAATGATAGCCCTCTCAGAGCCCTCAGGGCAAGGGTTGTAAGTTATGCCCTGGGGGCATATGAGGATTTTATAGAGAGTTTTGTCGTAGAAACTTCAAAAAGGACTCATTTGATTGGTAATTTAAAGGGCTAGTGCCCTTTTTAATAGTCAAAAGTGAATGGAGAGTAACTAACCCCCCTCTCACGCCCACCATTTCCCCTAGCACATTCAATCAAAGTTTTGAGATAGCCATTTTGTTCAACGTAGTTTAAAGTACTGGAAATTATGTATTTAAGGATGAACCCCTCCCCAGAGCCCCCAGGGCAAAGGTTGTAAGTTATGCCCTGGGGGCATATAAGGTTCTTATAGATAGCGTTGTCGTAGACCCTTCAAAAGGGGCTCATTCAATTGGAAATTGAGAGGGCTAGTGCCCTTTTTAATAGTCAAAAGTGATTGGAGGGTAACTAACCCCCTCTCACGCCTACCATTTCCCGAAACACATCCAATCAAAATTTTCAGATAGCCATTTTATTCAACGAAGTTGAAAGTTCTGAAAATTAGGCCTTTGAGGATGACACTCCCCCCAGAGCCCTCAGCTCTGGGATTGTAAATTATGCCCTGGGGGCATATAAGGTTTTTATTAAATGCTTTGTCGTAAAAACTTTAAAAATGGCTCATTCGATCGGAAATTCAAAGGGCTAGTGCCCTTTTTAATAGTTGAAAATGATTGGAGGGCAACTAACACCCTCTCACGCCCCCCATTTCCCCAAACACATACAATCAAAATTTTTAGATAGCCATTTGTTGGAACCCTTGGTCCCAGTTTTGTCAGATAAATGTCCCTCCCAGATTCATTTCTTTCGGCCCCTTAATTATTTTCCTTCCTTAAGTAATAAATATTAATTTTCCTATTATTTTTTTGACGCCATTTTGGGTCCTCTTAACTGCGTACGTTTTAATAGACCACGAGGGAGAAATTGCGCAGTTAGGGAGATTGGCCAGTAGATTAGTAAGTTCAAGGATTGGCTGGAAAGATTCTTTACCACCCCTAGTAACCCCCGCCGCGTGCTGCGGCTAGCGGGCTGAGAGGAAAAGTCCATTTTTTAGTTAGTTCCTTATATACCGCGTGATTGTTAATACAGTAAGCTTTTTCAATGTACTCTTTTTAACTTTTCAACTTAGGTCGAATCTAAAAGAGTTAGCTAGAAATCTTATTGGTAAACTTTGGCTTTAAAATGTGGCCATAGACCATCCGATCACGTTAGTATACGGAACCATTGGAGTAACCGCGGAAATCCCACTAATTTGGGGCCAAAGAGGGATCGTCCCCCTCCAGTAAGTGGCATAGCAACTCTTTGCGCCATTTTTTTGCCTTTAAAAGTGGTGACCCCGCACAATAAACTTCCAATACCATTTTTTTCAACGTAGCTGAAAGTTCTGGAAATCATGATTTGAGGATGACACCTCCCAGAGCCCTCAGGGCAAGGGTTTTAAGTTATGCCCTGGGGGAATATAAGGTTTTTATAGAAAGCGATATTGTAGAAACTTAAAAAGGGCTCATTCCATTGGAGACTGAAAGGGCTAGTGACTTTTTTAATAGTCGAAAGTGATTGAAGGGCAACTAACCCCCACTCAAACCCATCATTTCACACAAACACTTCCAAACAAAATTTTGAGATAGCCATATTGTTCAACGTATTTGAAAGTTCTAGAAATCAGGTCTTTGAGGATGAAAACCCCCTCAGAGCCCTCAGGGCAAGGGTTGTAAGTTATATGCCCTGGGGCATATAAGGTTTTTATAGAAAGTGTTGTCTTAGAAATTTCAAAAAGGGCTCATTTGATTGGAAATTGAAAGGGCTAGTTCCCTTTTTAATAGTCGAAAGTGAATGGTGAGCAACTAACCCCCCTCTCACGCCCAACATTCCCCCAAACACAGTCTATCAAAGTTTTGAGATAGCCATCTTGTTTAACATAGCTCAAAGTTCTGGAAATTATGTATTTGATGATGACAAACCCCCCAGAACCCCCAGGGCAAAGGTTGTAAGTTATACCCCATGGGATTTTAAGGTTTTTATAGATAGCGTTGTCGTAGAAACTTCAAAGGGGTTCATTCCATCGGAAATTGAGAGGGCTAGTGCCCTTTTTAATAGTCGAAAGTGATTGGAGGGTAACTAAACCCCTCTCACGCCCACCATTTTCCCAAACACATCCAATTAAAATATGAGATAGCCATTTTATTGAACGTAGTTGAAAATTCTGGAAATTAGGTCTTTAAGGATGACAACCCTCCCCCCACAGCCCTCAGGACCATGGTTGTAAGTTATGCCCTGGGGGCATATAATGTTCTTATAGAAAGCGTTGTCCTAAAAATTTCGAAAAAGGCTCATTCGATTGGAAACTGAAAGGGCTATTGCCCTTTTCAATAGTCGAAAGTATTCGGATGGAGAATCTCCCCCCCCATTCCCATCACTTCCCCAAACATTTCCAATGAACAATTTGATTAATGTTTATCTATATTTTGTTAAATGTAGTTGAAAGGTATGGAAATTATGTCTTTGAGGATGACAATCCTCCCCCCCCCATAGCCCTGAGGACAAGGGTCGTAAGTTATGCCCTTGAGGAATATAAGGTTTTTATAAAAAAATTTGTCGTAGAAGCTTCAAAAAGGGCTCATTTGATTGTAAATTGAGAAGACTAGTGCCTTTTTTATTAGTAAAAAGTGATAAAAATGCAAATGCCCCCCTCCCACGCCCATAATTTCTCCAAACGCTTCAAATCAAAATCTTGAGATAGTCATATTGTTCAGCGTATCAGAACAGTCTAGAAATTATGTCTTTGAGGATAACAAAACCCCCAGCCCTCAGGGTAAGGGATGTAATTTATGCCCTGGGGACATATAAGGTTTTTATGGAAAGTGTGATCATATAAACTTCGGAGGGGGTTCATGGGATTGGAAATCAGACGCCCCAATGTTCTTTTTAAGAGTCAAAGTGATCTTAAGGCACTGTACTTTACTGAAAAAATTCTTTTAAATGTTTTCACTTTTCTAACTTTAAGAAATCAAAAAAATCAATTAAGATTTTAAGGAATAAATATCAGCATATATATATTAAACTCACAATGCAGATTTTTTTCAGCAAATTCATTTTAATTTATTTCAGTAAAGTAAAAATTATATTCTGGCTTTTAGAAAGCTTGTGGCTTAGAACCCTACTCATTAATTTCTGCTCGTTTTGAGTTTGACCCTTATTTATTTTAATTTCGGTTTGTTTTGGGTTTTATTTTTTTATTTATACTGATCTGTGGTGGTTGTATTCTTTGTAGATTATTTGATTCTATTTTTGTTCATTTTGGTTTAATGGAGTTTTTTATTTTTTTCAAAACTTATTTTGTTGAAATTTTTTTAAAAATTAATTATTAAAAAGACGGTGGGTACCGTGAATATGTTAAAAGTAGAATAGCTAACATGTTTTTTCACAGTCAAAAAAAGTTTGAAAGAACAGGAAGTTAAGTCTGCGGATCAAAATTAGAATATTAGAAGCTACAGTGATGATAGTGGTCAAGTTTGGTCCTGAAGCAAGGGTGCTCCGAAAAATGGAGGAAGATTTGCTAGATGTTTTCCAGAGTAATCGCCTACGGACTGTTTGGATACCCGACTGACTGACCTTATCTCAAACAGTGGGCTGTAACAGAAGTTTGGTCAACCCCGCTTTCTAGGGCTACAATGAGAGAAAGGTTAAGATAGCTAGGGCTCGCTCTGTAGATGAAGGATGACGGATTTCTAAAGGTTCTCCTTATCGGCCAACTGTCTAGGGCTAAACGAAAAGAAGGTCATCCTCAGTTAGGATGGGAGGATGTCGTAAAGAAAGATTGAAAGGAACGGGAACTTCCTGGGAGGGTGTAAAGAGGGAGGATTTGAATAGATTGGGATGAAGGAGGAGCGTGCGCAGCTGTGTTGGCCTCAGACGGCAGTAGTATTGTGTCACTTGAAGGTACGGGGCAGATAGAACATTACTGAGTCAATATAAGGAAGATGGCAGTCCCCCTTATAATGTCAATCTATGCAGGTGGACAGTACCCATACCATACAAGAGGGCAGTACCCCTACCATACAATGGGGCAGTACTCCCATCATACAAGCGGCCTATCATTCCGAGCAGACACATAGGCAATCCATACAAGCAGACACATAGACAATCCATACAAGCGGCCTATCATTCCAAGCAGACACATAGCCAATCTAATGGGGCATTTCCATCCATACCACTACAGACATATCCCACATTTGATGTTTTATGTGTATGGATATATGGATTTTTATTGTTCATTATATTGGTGTTTTATTTCATGTTTTATTGTATGGATGTTTTATGTGTATGGATGTATGGATTTTTATTGTTCATTGTATGGGTGTTTTATTTGATGTTTTATTGTATAGATGTTTTATGTGTATGGATGTATTGATTTTTATTGTTCATTGTATTGGTGTTTTATTTTGATGTTTTATTGCATGGATGTTCTTTGTGTATGGATTTATGGATTTTTATTATTCATTGTATTGGTGTTTTATTTGATGTTTTATTGTAGGGACGTATGGATGTTATTGTAGGGATGGTTTTGTGTATTGATGTCTTTTTTGTACTCTAATGAGGATATGCTTTCTTTTCCAACGATACGTCTTTTACATTCTAAGCAACTTCCCATTGAACATATTAGGATTTTAGAAATACATTCAATGTATTTTTTTCGGGACATTGGCCAACTAATCATCAGCGTCACAATATCGTAACAAGTTATTTGCACATTCGATTTATCAATTGGATTTTTGGTAGGTGTTAACAGTGATAACAGTTTCGGGGCAGTGATAACAGTGATAACTGGTGTTAACAGTTTCGAGGCATTATTTATGGCATCATCCTGAGTATATGCATACCACGATGATTTGAGATGCATACTAAACAGACAAATTCTTCTGATGGGGGGGCTCCATGTCCCCACTCCAGGACCCCAAGTCCCCACCACATCCCTCAACCCTACACCCTATTCCTTCCCCTCCCCCTCCAGAACCCGACCCCCAACTTTTTTTTACATAGTTTTTTTTTCATTTTTTTCTTGTATTAAAATCACATCAAATTAACATATAGCAAAAAAAATCACCCGTGATATTTTAAGAGTACAAAATGAGGATGATATAAATGTGCAGGAACTGGAAGTTGATTCTAGTAATGAGATTATACAAAAGCGTCTCCATACAAACCCAAACGAGAAGAAGAAGACAAAGATCTTATTGTCAGTGTTACATTTTGTTGATATTTTGAAGTTCAATTTGGAATTTTTTTCGTTGAAATGCAAGACATTGAATTTTTTGTAGTGTTTTGTCATGGTTTACCTTGTCACTATTACATTCTGTTGATGTCTGTTATGGGTCACATGATCAGCAACTTATCGTAGATGGCCAACTCGTAGATTACGAGAGTAACAAAGAGGAGGCATCCAAGAGAATAACGAAAGGAGTAAAAAAAAAGTGTTCGAAGAACTTCGTTCTTTTCCGGAAATTTATCTTGATATATGGAAAAAAGCTAAAAGTCAAAGTGGCACGAACAAGGACGGATCTGCCAGCAGCGCTTCTGCTGATGTGAGTGGACTTTCAATTGGTAGCGTCTGAGCAGGATATCGCTCAAATGAAAGAAAACATTAGGAATGATATTCAGCACAAGGTAGAGGAAAAATCAAATGAACGAGGGGTTGGTAATCCCTCAAAGGAATCAAGCATCAGATTGATTTACTTGAAGAAAAAGTTCGTAGTTTAGAAAATAAACTGGACGATTTCGAACAAGAGGAGAAACTGGAATCGCTTCTATTTCATGGTGTCAAGCAGCCCGCTACGGTCGACATAAACAGTACCATGCGGAGTGTGATCCGCAAAAAAGGGCATTGTAAATATTGCTGACTCCGATATTATTAGTGTACATAGACTGAGCCTGAATAACAACCCGGCAAGTAGACCTGATAGAGTAGCGCTAGTTATAGTGAAGCTCCGTAACAAAGAGATTGCAAAGTCTATCTTCAAAGCTAAGCCTAAACTTGCAAAAAGCGGGATCTTTTTGTGCGAAAACCTTACGCGCAAGAAGCGTGATATTTTAAATGTGGCTAGAGATAAATTTGGGAACAAGTGTGTATGGTCCGACCAAGGTCAAATTTTCGTTCGTGAAACTAGCGATTCTTCACCCCGGAGGCTCTGGTCGCTAGAAGAAATCTTCTGATGCGTGTGTCATTTTTTGCATATTATTATTAGTTAGCATATCTTCATTCCTGCTTGTAGTAGTTTTAGTTGCGTATCATTGGTTTTTCATTTATTTTTGCAGTTTAGCATTGGTTTTCCATTCATAGGTTTTGTCCTCCGTCAACCAAGGACATATAATCATTTGTTGTCAGTGAACTTAAATCAGGTTAATCGCTTTGTGCATTAACCCTTCGCATTTGAAGTCGCTTGAAAATAATCCTTTTCGTATTGATGACGTATTGTTATCTCGTGTTGCAAATGATCCAGCTGAAGTTAATGTTAGGCTGATGAGGCATAGTAGATATGTTGATATTATGAATAGTAATGTAATTAATGTGACAAATATGGATTTATGTATTGGTCAGTGAAACTGTCACATCACGTCGAATTTTTTCTGACGTGTCAAACCTTGTTACTTCATCTTGTGGTAAAATTGATATGTTGGGTATATGCGAATCTTTTCTTACGCGGGATAGCTTTCTCCCATCATATACTTTTCCAGGGTAACAGCTGGTTTCAAAATCAAGAGGTTCTATGATGCGGGGTGCACTTGCATTTATACTTAAGGATCAAATAAGATACACGGTAAAGAATGATTTAAATTGTTGGATTGATGGTAAGATCGAAACTTTTTCTATTGAGATTGAAGTTTCGGAGAAGATAAAGTTGTTAGTTTGTTTAGTATACCGGCCACCTAGTGCTAATCCAGAGGATTTTCTTTACGATTTTGATAAGTTTATTTTGATAAGTTTATTTCCGAGACAGCGGCAACGAAATTGGATCGGGTTTTTATTGGTGATTTTAATTTTAATCTTCTTAATTTAAGTAGTTCTAACCTTGATTTTTAAATCTTATGTTGTCGCATAATTTTTTCCGGTAGCAGAAATACCGACACGGATTACTAGTCAGTCGGCTACCCTTATTGATAATATTTATTTATCGGCGAATCTTATACCGAAAGATTATTGCGATGTGATCATATGTCCAGATTCTGACCATCTTCCTTTGGCGTGCGTAATTCGGGGCACTGGAAAAAAGGTTTTTAAAATGGAGAAAACGACAGTTAGGGATCTTAAGCCGGAAAATCTTAAACAGTTTCAAGAAGAGGTAAGTATAGTTTTTCTTGGGAGGAAGTTATGAATGAAAAAGAAAACGCATCGGTGGCGTTTGACACTTTTTTAGAAATATTGTCACCTATTTATGATAAGTGTTGCCCTGTGAAGGTCGTTCGTAAGAAGAAAAAATGTCCCAAGGAAACCGTGGGTGACGAATAAAATTTTGGAAAAATGAGTGAACGGAACAGACTTTATCGTTTGTACCTTGATTCTCCAACGCAACAAAACCTTGAAGAATTTAGGAAAACTCGGAACAAAGTGAATTCCCTCAGGTCATCAATGAAACATTATTATTCAGAGAAGTTTCGTAATAAAAAACGGTGATGTTAAGGGAACTTGGCAAGTGATAAATGAGGCACTACGTGGTAATAACACTATAGACCCAGTGGATGAACTTATGGTCGGTGAAAAACAAGTTAAAGGTAAGAAAGGTGTTAATGATGAGTTTTGTAAATATTTTTCAAATGTTGGAATTGATGTTAAAAATGATGCTGCTGACCGTGGGTATAAAAATGAGCTGTTTATTACTGACCGTGGGGAAGGTCGTTCCGTGAAATTCGTAAAGTGCACTCAGTGTGATCGCGAGGATGCATTGGAAACATTAAAATCGAATTCAGCAGGAGCTGACAGTCTTAGCCTTAAGGCATTTAAGGCTGTCGCCGCTTACCTTTTGCCTTGTCTTCTGTACTTGGCGAACCTGTCTTTTGAAAAAGGTCAGTTCCCAGATGCTTTAAAACAAGCAAAAATTATACATTTACATAAAGGTGGCGACAAAAGAAATGTCAAACTGGAGACCTATATCGATTCTGCCACTGTTCTCAAAAATATTTGAAAAGGTTGTTCATAGGAAACTATATTCCTACCTTAATTCTCTTGGATTTTTATGTGAAATGCAATTTAAACTCCGAAAATCTCATTCTACTAGTCATGCAGTGCACCATCTTCTTGATGTTTTAAACAATGTATTCGAGAGCGGCTTTACTCCTTTAACTATTTTTATTGATTTTAAGAAAGCTTTTGATACTGTTGATTTTGAGCTGTTGTTAGATAGGATGTCACATTTAGGGATAAAAGGAAATTGGATTGATTGGTTTCGTTCGTATTTGTATGGTAGATCAATGCGTGTAGTAGTGGGGGATATTGTCAGTTCACCTCGTCCTGTACTATGTGGAGTACCGCAAGGTTCTGTGTTAGGTCCGCTTTTATATTTAATTTATGTTGACACATTACAGTTCTACATTCCTGATGCCACCATCACATCCCTTGCGGATGACACAGCTATAATGATTGCTGGAAAGGCTTTGAGTGAGTTTGTTTAAAAAACAAATAAAGTGCTAATTGACCTGCATATTTTTACTAGTCTTAAACGCTTAGCAGTGAATGCGAGTAAAACTAATTACATGATTTTAGTCGTACTGGAGTTATTGATAATGTTTTCGGTTTAGTTAATTTTAATGGTACGAAGATTAAGCAGATATTTGGTACAAGGTATCTTGGTTTTCAGATTACTACTACTACTACTACTAACAACTCACCGCAGCACCAAACCACCTGAGGCCAACACAGCTACGCACGATCCTCCTCCACCCCAATCTATTCAAAGCCTCCCTTTTTACACCCGCCCACGAAGTTCCCATTTCCTTTAAATCTTTCTTTATGACGTCCTCCCACCCCAGACGGGGACGACCTGCTTTCCGTTTAGCCCTAGATGGTTGGCCGAAAAGAACAATCTTCGGCAATCTGTCATCCTTCATCCGCAAAACGTGCCCTAGCCACCTCAACCTTTATTTCATTATAGCCCTAGAGAACGGTATTGAACCACATTTTTCGTGTAGCCTATTGTTTGAAATACGGTCAGTCAGCCGGGTACCCAGAGCAATCCTTAAGCAATTTCTCTGGAAAACAACTAGCAAATCTTCATCCGCTTTTCGGAGCGTTCATGCTTCAGAGCCATATTTGACCACTGTCATCACTGTAGCTTCTAATATTCTAATCTTGGTTTGCAGACTTATCTTCCTATTCTTCCAGACTTTTTTTAACTGTGAAAAAACACCCTGAGCCTTGGCTATCGTATATTTAAGATCTTCACTGCTCCTACCATCTTTACTAATAATAATACCAAGGTAAGTGAAGCTGCCCTGCCCACCTGATCAATCTTTTCATTACCGTCACCTTTTCATCTTCACTTATTCCTAGCCTTAGTGACTTAGTCTTCCTAACATTAATTTTCAAACCAATTCTAGCACCCTGAACTCGCAAAACCTCTAAAACTTCATTCATTTTGCTCATACTTTCATCTAGGATGCTTAAATCATCAGCATAATCCAAGTCCAGGAGACTTTTTCAGTAGAAAGGGGGGTCCGACTCCCATTGCTCACCCCTGCTGCCATCTACAATTTAGTTTAATGCTGACGGGACATAATTTATTCAAGGATTATCGATCGAGTCTAATGGGGGTCAAGGTCGATTTATTTGCTGTTGTTTGTCCAGGTGTAATGACATTGGGGTGATTTACATAATCGATGGGGAATTATTGGTTCACGAAGGGGGAATTAAGAAACAAACATGGCTTCATTGTTGTTTGGCTGGCTGCCTAACCTGAGAACTTGATTTACATAATCGGCGGGGAAATTATTGATTCACGAAGGGGGAATTAAGAAACATTATGGTTTCTTTGATCTTTAGGCGAACCTGACCTGAGAACTTGATTTACATAATCGGCGGGGAAATTATTGATTCACGAAGGGGGAATTAAGAAACATTATGGTTTCTTTAACCTTTAGGCGAACCTGACCTGAGAACTTGATTTACATAATCGCTAGGGGAAATTATTGATTTCACGAAGGGGAATTAAGAAACATTATGGTTTCTTTAATCTTAGGTCTGAGGGATAAACGTTCTTTAGGTCAGAGAGAAAAATTAACATTCTATTTTTAAATAGGGCTTCATTGATCTTTAGTGTCAGGAATTATAAATGACATCACTTGTTATCTTGGAATTATGCGGGAGTCTAAAGAGATAGAAATTCTATTTTTAAATAGGGCTTCCTTGAGCTTTAAGTCGGAGAGATAAATTGATATTCTAACGAAACCCTAATAGTTTAGCTAGGAACATTTATGAGATGAAGAGATTAACGTAGGAAAGGGTTTCCTAGAAATTTGAAATGTGAAAGCACAGAGATGCCAAAAAACAAAAGGAACACACAGAAATTACGTTTAGGGATTATTTGGGCGAAACGGTTTTAGACAGCTTATGGAATTATTTCGGCGAAACAGTTAGAGACATTTTAAAAGATGATTTAAAAGATGATTTTAGAAGAGGTTTTGAGTGTGTCGTTATAATACACAAGTTCCATTTGAACAGTGTTGTGAGGTCCCCTACCACAACCCCAAGGGGCCCGATCGCCGTACCCCGATCCAAAGGGTTTCAATCCCCATACCCCAATCCAGAAGGAACCCCCCGGTCCCCAAAGGTTCCCAGGGCTCCCAGCCGGCCCCCCAGACCCTCAAAGGCCCTCCCCGGGCCCCCAAAGGCACATCGAGCTCCCGAAAGACCACCGGGGTCCCAAAGGCCTTCACCCGGTCTCCAAATGTCCCCCAGGCTCCCAACTGGCCCCCCAGGACCCCCAAAGGCCCTCCACCGGTCCCCAAAGGTCCCCCAGGCTCCCAAAGGGCCCCCTCCCTCTCCCTCCCTCTCCTCCCCCTCACCGTCCCCTCCCCCTCCCCCTCCTTCCAATCCCCCCCTCCCCTCCTCACCTCCTCCCCTACCCTCCCATCCCCCTCCCCTCCCCCTCCCCCCCTCCCCTCCCCATTTTTTTTTAATATTTTTTTGTGCATTGAGACACAGAAGGGCATCCTCCCCCCGGGCCCCCCCAAAGGGCCCCCGACGCCCCAAAGGCCTGATTTTTCAGAGTCGTGGTTTACCATTTTGGATTTCTTTCGTTGAAATGCAAGAGTTGGAATATTTCAGTAGTGCTTTGATGTGGTTTAAAGTGTCACAGTTACATTCTCTTGATTTTTCAAAGTTCATTTTGGATTTCTTTCATTGAAATGCAAGAGTTGAAATATTTCAGTAGTGTTTTCTCGTAGTTTACCTTGTCACAGTTACATTCTCTTGATTTTTCAAAGTTCATTTGAATTTCTTCCGTTGAAATGCAAGAGTTGGAATATTTCAGTAGTGTTTTGATGTGATTTACTTTATCACAGTTACATTCTCTTAATTTTTCAAAGTTCATTTTGAATTTCTTTCGTTGAAATGCAAGAGTTGGAATATTTCAGTAGTGTTTTGTCGTGGTTTACCTTGTCACAGTTACATTCTCTTGATTTTTCAATGTTAATTTTGAATTTCTTTCATTGAAATGCACGAGTTGGAATATTTCAGTAGTGTTTTGTCATGGTTTACCTTGTCACAGTTACATTCCCTTGATTTTTCAAAGTTCATTTTCGATTTCCTTCGTTGAAATGCAAGAGTTGGAATATTGCAGTAGTGTTTTGCCATGGTTTACCTTGTCACAGTTACATTCTCTTAATTTTTCAAAGTTCATTTGAATTTCTAATGTTGAAAAGCAAGAGTTGAAATATTTCAGTAGTGTTTTTTTGTGGTTTACCGTGTCACAGTTACATTCTCTTGATTTTTCAAACTTCATTTTGAGTTTCTTTCATTGAAATACAAGAGTTGGAATATTTCAGTAGTGTTTTGTTGTGGTTTACCTTGTCACAGTTACATTCTCTTGATTTTTCAAAGTTCATTTTGAGTTTCTTTCTTTGAAATGCAAGAGTTGGATTATTTCAGTAGTGTTTGGTCATGGTTTACCTTGTCACAGTTACATTTTCTTGATTTTTCAAAGTTCATTTTCGATTTCTTTCATTGAAATGCAAGAGTTGGAATATTTCAGTAGTGTTTTCTCGTGGTTTACTTTGTCACAGTTACATTTTCTTGATTTTTCAAAGTCCATTTTGGATTTCTTTCATTGAAATGCAAGAGTTGGAATATTTCAGTAGCGTTTTGTCGTGGTTTACCTTGTCACAGTTACATTCTCTTGATTTTTCAAAGTTTATTTTGGATTTCTTTCGTTGAAATGCAAGAGTTACCTTGACACAGTTAAATTTTTTGATTTTTTGTTAGGTTAGGTTAGGCTAGATCAAGTTAGGTTGGGTTAGGTTAAGTTAGGTTAGGTTAGCCTACGTACGCGCGCGTACGTAGGCTAACCTAACCTAACTTAACCTAACCTAACCTAGCTTGATCTAGCCTAACCTAACCTAACCTAACAAAAATCAAAAAATTTAACTGTGTCAAGGTAAAGCACGACAAAACATATTTCAACGAAAGAAATCCATAATGAACTTTGAAAAATCAAGAGAATGTAACTGTGACAAAGTAAACCACGACAAAACACTACTGAAATATTCCAACTCTTGCATTTCAACGAAAGAAATCCAAAATGTACTTTGAAAAATTAAGAGAATGTAACTTTAACATAGTAAACCGCGGCAAAACACTACTGAAATATTCCAACTCTTGCATTTCAACGAAATAAATCCAAAATGATCTTTGAAAAATCAAGAGAATGTAAGTGTGGTAAGTTAAACCACGAGAAAACAATAGTGAAATATTCTACCTCTTGCATTTCAATGAAAGAAATTGAAAATGAACTTTGAAAAATAAATAGAATATAACTGTGACAAGGTAAGCCCCCACAAAAACACTATTGAAATATTCCATCTCTTGCATTTCAACTAAAGAAATTCAAAATGAACTTTGAAAAATCAAGAGAATGTAACTTTGACATGGTAAACCACGACAAAACACTACTGAAATATTCCAACTCTTGCATTTCAATTAAACAAAACAAAAGGAACTTTGAAAAATCAAGGGAATGTAACTGTGACTTGGTAAACTTCAAAAAACACTACTGAAATAATTCCACTTGCATTTCAATGAAAGAAATTCAAAATGAACTTTGAAAAATCAAGAAAATGTAACTGTGACAAGGTAAACCGCGACAAAACGCTACTGAAATATTCCAACTCTTGCTTTTCAATGAATGAAATTCAAAATGAACTTTGAAAAATCAAGAGAATGTAACTGTGACAAGGTAAACCACAACAAAACAGTGCTGAATTATTCCAACTCTTGCATTTCAATGAAAGAAACTCAAAATGAACTTTGAAAAATCAAGAGAATGTAACTATGACATGGTAAACCACGAAAAAACACTACTGAAATAATCCAACTCTTGCATTTCAACGAAAGAAATTCAAAATGAACTTTGAAAAATCAAGAGAATGTAACTGTGACAAGGTAAACCACGACAAAACACTGCTGAAATATTCCAACTCTTGCATTTCAACGAAAGATAACCAAAATGAACTTTGAAAAATCGTGAGAATGTAAGTGTGACAAGGTAAACCATGACAAAATACTACTGAAATATTGCAACTCTTGCATTTCAACGAGATAAATTCAAAATGAACTTTGAAAAATCAAGGGAATGTAACTGTGACAAGGTAAACCACGACAAAACACTACTGAAATATTCCAACTCTTGCATTTCAATGAAAGAAATTGAAAATGAACTTTGAAAAATCAATAGAATATAACTATGACAAGGTAAGTCACCACAAAACGCTTCTGAAATATTCCAACTCTTGCATTTCAACTAAAGAAATTCAAAATGAACTTTGAAAAATCAAGAGAATGTAACTGTGACAAGGTAACCACGACAAAACACTACTGAAATATTCCAACTCTTGCATTTCAATGAAAGAAAACCAAAAGGAACTTTGAAAAATCAATGGAATGTAACTGTGACAAGGTAAACTACAAAAAAACACTACTGAAATAATTCCACTTGCATTTCAATGAAAGAAATTCAAAATGAACTTTGAAAAATCAAGAGAATGTAAGTGTGACAAGGTAAACCACGACAAAACGCTACTGAAATATTCCAACTCTTGCTTTTCAATGAATGAAATTCAAAATGAACTTTGAAAAATCAAGAGAATGTAACTGTGACAAGGTAAACCACAACAAAACAGTACTGAAATATTCCAACTCTTGCATTTCAATGAAAGAAACTCAAAATGAACTTTGAAAAATCAAAAGAATGTAACTTTGACTAGGTAAACCACGAAAAAACACTACTGAAATAATCCAACTCTTGCATTTCAACGAATGAAATTCAAAATGAACTTTGAAAAATCAAGAGAATGTAACTGTGACAAGGTAAACCATGACAAAACACTACTGAAATATTCCAACTCTTGCATTTCAATGAAAGAAAACTCAAAATGAACTTTGAAAATCAAGAGAATGTAACTCTGACAAGGTAAAACATGACAAAATACTACTGAAATAATTCAACTCTTGCATTTCAACGAGATAAATCCAAAATGAACTTTGAAAAATCAAGAGAATGTAACTGTGACAAGGTAAACCACGACAAAAACACTACTGAAATATTCCAACTCTTGCATTTCAATGAAAGAAATCCAAAATGAACTTTGAAAAATCAAGAAAATGTAAGTGTGACAAGGTAAACCACAACAAAACACTACTGAAATATTCCAACTCATGCATTTCAATGAAAGAAATTCAAATGAACTTTGAAATATCTATAGAATGTAAGTGTGACACGGTAAACCACGAAAAGACACTACTAAAATATTCCAACTCTTGCATTTCAATGAAAAATCCAAAATGAACTTTGAAAAATCATGAGAATGTAAGTGTGACAAGGTAAACCACAACAAAAACACTACTAAAATATTCCAACTCTTGCATTTCAATGAAAGAAATCCAAAATGAACTTTGAAAAATCAAGAGAATGTAACTGTGACATGGTAAACCATGGCAAAACACTACTGAAATAATCCCACTCTTGCATTTCAACGAAAGAAATCCAAAATGAACTTTGAAAAATCAAGACAATGTGACTGTGACAAGGTAAACCACGACAAAACGCTACTGAAATATTCCAAACTGTTGCATTTCAACGAATGAAATCCAAAATGAACTTTGAAAAATCAAGAGAATGTAACTGTGACAAGGTAAACCATGACAAAACACTACTGAAATATTCCAACTCTTGCATTTCAAGGAAAGAAAACCGAAATGATCTTTTAAAAATCAAGAAAATGTAACTGTGACAAGGTAAACCACAACAAAAACACTAGTGAAATATTCCAACTCTTGCATTTCAACGAAAGAAATTCAAAATGAACTTTGAAAAAAATCATGAAAATGTAACTCTAACAAGGTAAACCACGACAAACACTACTGAAATATTCCAACTCTTTCATTTCAATAAAAGAAATTCAAAATGAACTTTGAAAAAAATCAAGAAAATGTAACTGTGATAAGGTAAACCACAACAAAACACTACTGAAATATTCCAGCTCTTGCATTTCAACGATAGAAATTCAAAATGAATTTTGAAAAATTAAGAGGATGTAACTGTGACAAGGTAAACCATGACAAAACACTACTGAAATATTCCAACTCTTGCATTTCAACGTGATAAATCCAAAATGAACTTTGAAAAATCAAGAGAATGTAACTGTGACAAGGTAAACCACAACAAAACACTACTGAAATATTCCAACTCTTGCATTTCAATGAAAGAAATCCAAAATGAACTTTGAAAAATCAAGAAAATGTAAGTGTGACAAGGTAAACCACAACAAAACACTACTGAAATATTCCAACTCTTGCTTTTCAACATAAGAAATTCAAAATGAACTTTGAAAAATCAAGAGAATGTAACTGTGATAAGGTAAACCAACAACAAAACACTACTGAAATATTCCAGCTCTTGCATTTCAACGATAGAAATTCAAAATGAATTTTGAAAAATTAAGAGAATGTAACTGTGATAAGGTAAACCACACCAAAAAACTACTGAAATATTTCAACTCTTGCATTTCAATGAAAGAAATCCAAAATGAACTTTGAAAAAATCAAGAGAATGTAACTGTGACACTGTAAACCACATCAAAGCACTACTGAAATATTCCAACTCTTACATTTCAACGAAAGAAATCCAAAATGGTAAACCACGACTCTGAAAAATCAGGCCTTTGTGGCGTCGGGGGCCCTTTGGGGGGGCCCGGGGGGAGGGTGCTCTTCTGTGTCTCAATGCACAAAAAATTTAAAAAATGGGGAGGAGGGGAGGGGAGGGGAGGGGAGTAGGGGAGGGGGATGGGGAGGGGAGGAGGGGAGGGGGGAGGGGGATTGGAAGGAGGGGGAGGGGAGGGGACGGTGAGGAGTGGGGAGGAGAGGGAGGGAGAGGGAGGGGAGGGGGGGGCCCTTTGGGAGCCTGGGGGACCTTTGGGGACCGGTGGAGGGCCTTTTGGGGTCCTGGGGGGCCAGTTGGGAGCCTGGGGGACATTTGGAGACCGGGTGAAGGCCTTTTGGACCCCGGTGGTCTTTTGGGAGCTCGATGTGCCTTTGGGGGCCCGGGAGGGCCTTTGAGGGTTTGGGGGGCCGGGTGGGAGCCCTGGGAACCTTTGGGGACCGGGGGGTCCTTCTGGATTGGGGTATGGGGATTGAAACCCTTTGGATCGGGGTAGGGCGATCGGGGCCCTTTGGGGTTGTGGTAGGGGACCTCACAACACTGTTCACTAAAGATCCTGACACTAAAGATCAATGAAGCCCTATTTAAAAATAGAATGTTAATTTTTCTCTCTGACCTAAAGAACGTTTATCCCTCAGACCTAAGATTAAAGAAACCATAATGTTTCTTAATTCCCCTTCGTGAATCAATAATTTCCCCCTAGCGATTATGTAAATCAAGTTCTCAGGTCAGGTTCGCCTAAAGATTAAAGAACCATAATGTTTCTTAATTCCCCCTTCGTGAATCAATAATTTCCCCGCCGATTATGTAAATCAAGTTCTCAGGTCAGGTTCGCCTAAAGATCAAAGAAATCATAATGTTTCTTAATTCCCCCTTCGTGAATCAATAATTTCCCCGCCGATTATGTAAATCAAGTTCTCAGGTTAGGCTAGCCAAACAACAATGAAGCCATGTTTGTTTCTTAATTCCCCCTTCGTGAACCAATAATTCCCCCATCGATTATGTAAATCACCCCAATGTCATTACACCTGGACAAACAACAGCAAATAAATCGACCTTGACCCCCATTAGACTCGATCGATAATCCTTGAATAAATTATGTCCCGTTAGCATTAAACTAAATTGTAGATGGCAGCAGGAGTGAGCAATGGGAGTCGGACCCCCCTTTCTACTTTTTTCCTCCCCATTTTATTCCGTGGTCTCCCATTGCCTTTCCTGTGCTCCTTAAAACAAAGTCCATCAAAATAATCCATACAAAGGGGGATAGAACACAACCTGCTTAACTCCTGATTTAATACAAAACCAGCTGCTAACCTCATTTCCTACCTTAACCGCAGCAGTGTTATTCTCGTACATAGGACTAATCACTTTAATGTTGCTCGAACACTTGCTCATAATCTATAAAACTGAGGACCAAAGGTGTTTGAAAACTCAGGCACTTCTCAATTATAAGCCTAAGAGTGAAAATTTGGTCGACACATCCTCTACCTTTTCTAAAACCGCACTGCTCTTCTCTTAAAAATTTTGTCGTAAAATTACGGCATTTCTCAGTCTAAAAAGTATCATATTACTAAGTAATTTACTACCTACAGAGACCAGACTAATGCCTCGATAATTACCACACTCACTTTTATCACCTTTCTTATAAAGTGGCTTAATTAAGGTTTTCCTAAAATCGTTAGGTACTTCCCCTTTTTCAAAAATCATATTCATAATCTTCAGTAACTTATTTCTAACCTCACAGCCACCATATTTAAGAAACTCATTTACCCCCTATCGGCACCTGGAGCCTTATTATTTTTTAATCCTTTTCGTACTGTTGCTAATTCCTCCTCATAAAACAAATATTCCTTCACATCCAAGGTATCACAAACTTTTTCATTTTCCTCTATATTTTTTCCTGCAACTCTATCTCGGTTAAGAAAAATTCTCAAAATGTCCGGCCCATCTCTCTTTAGTTTTTTCTTTATCGCTAATTGAAACCCCATTCCTATCTTTAACTAGGCCAAGTCCGGATTGACTACTCCCTCTCAATTTGTTAATGTGCCAGTACAATATTTTACTATTATGCCGTCTAGCTGCATCTTCCAGATCCTCGGCAATTTTATTCATGGCCTCCACTTCACACCTCCTTAGTTCATATTTTAATGCTTTCTCCACTTTCTTTATATTTCTTTTGTTTTCATACGATCTATCACTCAGATAATTCTTGTACAAGTCCTTTCTCCTTTCTATTAAACATAAAGCTTTTTCACTAATATTCTTAGCTGCAGTTCTAGCTTTCTTCCCTAATACACTTCAGCAACTTCACAAAGTATTTTTCTAAAATTATTCCAACCATCTTCCACATTATCAAATTTTAAACTCTCAAGTTTAGTATTCAACTGTTCCTGGAAAGTTTCTCTCAAATTCTCATCCTGGAGTCTACCAACATCATAACTTTCCGGGAGGTAGTTACCCTTCCGATATTTCATCTTTAAATTAACCCTTGACACTACTAGATGGTGATCTTTACTTTTAACATCAATAACAGCACTCCTATATACCCTAGTATCTTGTATTGATCCTGCCAGTCTTCGGTTTACTATAATATAATCAATAAGGTTTGCTGTCTTACCATCATGTGAATACCATGTTAACTTATGAGCCATTTTATGACCAAACACCGTATTGGTTATAACTAGATTGTTATACCTACAAAATTGCAAAAGTCTGTATCCATTACTGTTTTCTTTTCCTACACCAAATTTACCTAGGCTGGGATACCATCTATCCCTATTTCTACCAACCTGGGCGTTAAAATCTCCCAGTAATAACATCATATTTCTACCTGGGACCCTGTCTATTTGCTCCTGTAACTGTAAGTAAAATTCATCTGAGTCACTAGTATCTCCGTCAGTCGGTTCTACAGGGGCGTATACTACTATAACTGATACCCTGAACTTTCTAGTCATAAAATGAGCAATTAGTATTCTATTATTAATACCTTCCAGCCTAAACAAGACTTAGCAGCTTCCTTAATCGTCATGAGCCCTACTCCCTGTCTATGTAACCCATCCTTCCTGCCTGAGTAAACAAATTCTATATCACCTAATTTCTTGCTCCCTGGGATATGAGTTTCTGAAATTCCTAATAAATCCAGTTCGAATCGTCTGAATTCGTCAGTCAAAATGTCGATACGATAGTCATTTTTTAATGTCGTAACATTCCAAGTTCCAATTTTCATGTTCTTTAAATCATTGAAATTATTTTCGCCTCAGGAAAATAATTCAGATTGATTGTTGGTTTTCAGATTGATTGTAATTTAAATTGGAAAAAAAAACATAGTGAAATTGTATCGGTGAAAGTTGCGCGGGGCTTAGGGCTGATTCGTAGATTTAAACATGTTTTTTCCTGTTTCAGTTTTGAAAATTTTATATAATTCACTTATTCATCCTTACATTGTAAACGGTTGTTCTGTGTAGGCTAGTGATTTTGTTGTAAATTTTAAACGGATACAAATTGTGCAGAATAAAGCAATGCGCCTGCTCGGTGATTTTGAAAATTGTGAAAGTACAATGGATTGTTATCACCATTTTAATATTTTAAATGTTGGGCAGTTGAGGGAATATCAGACCGGTATTTTTGTGTATCAGTGTTTAAATAAATTAGCGCCTAATTATTTTTGTGATGTTTTATCGTCGAATTCTGCGTACCATTCTTATGATACAAGGAATTCTGCGGACCTAGTACATGAGAGACGACACACTGCTAGGTCTAGTTTTGTATTTAGCCATGTGGGTGTTTCGGTATGGAATAGTCTTCCGGAAAGCACTAGGATGGCTGAGAGTGTGTCCTCCTTTAAAAATAGGTTAAAGAATTTCTTAATGAATAGGAATGGGCTAGGGGGGAGGGGCTGTGTTCTGTCTTGTGTAAGTATTAGTTTGCGGTTCCCACGAGGTTTATTTCTTATTTATTTATATGATTGTATTACTTTTTTTATTTTTTTTTTCAATATATATGTGAGTAAGTTTTTCAATATATACATATGAGTGAGTAAAATAGTGAGTCCTGCCACAAACAAATCTGTATAGATTTTCGCGTGGTAGGTCTGTTTGATATGTTTTTTTTTGTGAATATTGATATTTAATAAAAATGAATTTTCTCTCTCTCTCTCTCTCTATTAAAAAAAAACTATAGGCATGGAAAATATCACCATAAATAAATGAAAATGCATTTGCCTTCCATTTAACTTGCGTACTCCATCAAATTCCCTCAAACTAAAATACTTCTTTTCAAACGCAAAAACTGTTTAATTCGCTTCTAAAATCTTTATTTTTAACATCGGCATATTATTTGACACATTGTAAACTGCGTATATTTCGTTCAAAAAGGAAATAATATGCACACTGTGTGTATGTATCGATGTCTAAACGCTTAAGGTATGAGGCATATTTAACTGTTAAATTAACCGTTAAACTGTTAAATTAACCGTCAAAACTCATTTAAGTTGAAAAGTGTTAAATGATATTTTAGGTTAGAGATTTGTTTGGGTCCAGGAGGATTTTGTGACGTCACACTACCGTTGCGTATTCCCTCCCATTTCCAGAGAAATCATAGCTATACAATTGGACTGTGACCTCTTTGCGCTCATGTAATTATTTCATATTTAAGAGTCTTAATCAAACCATAGAATAAAGCATTCTCTACTCTATGATTAAACACTTTTAATACAGTTCTTTTGTGATTAAATAATTTTCTTATAGTTAAATCGTAGGCGTTGCGCTGCCTAAGTAAAGAGCGATGTTGGCACAATGTATTTTTGTTTGGGGGGGGGGGGTAGACCAGGGCACTTCGTATCGAAGGAGTTGTAGTAGAAACTTTGAATAGGGCTCATTCGATTGGAAATTGGAGTGGCTAGTGCCCTTTTTAATAGTTGAAAGTGATTAGAAGGCAACTAACACCCCCTTCCATGCCCATCATTTCCCCAAACACATCCAATCAAAATTTTAAGATAGCCATTTTGTCCAGCGTAGTTGATTTCCAGATAGAAATTATATTTTCGATTTGGACACTCCAACACAGCCCTCAGGGCAAGGTTTGTAAGTTATGCCCTGGGGTCATAAAAGATTTTTATAGAAAGCAGTGTCGTAGAAGCTTCAAAAAAAAGGCTCATTCGATTGGAAATTCAAAGGGCTAGTGTCCTTTTTAATAGTCGAAAGTGATTGGAGGGCAACTAACCCCCCTCTCACGCCCACCTTTTCCCCAAACACATCCAATCAAAATTTTGAGATAGTCATTTTGTTCAACGTAGTTGAAATTTGCGAAAATTAAGTCTTTGAGGATGACAACCCCCCCCCCCCCACAGCCCTCAGGGCAAAGTTTATAAGTTATGCCCAGGGCATATAAGGTTTTCATAGAAAGCTTTGTTGTAGAAACTTCAAAAGGGGCTTATTCGATTGGAAATTGAAATGGCTAGTGCCCTTTTTAATAGTCGAAAGTGATTGGATGGCAACTACCATCCCTTCCACGCCCACCATTTATCTAAACACATCCAATCAAAATTTGAGATATCCATTTTGTTCAGCGTAGTTGAAAGTTCTGGAAATTAGGTATTTGAGGATGATAACCCCCCTCAGAGCCCTCAGGGCAAGGGTTATAAGTTATACCCTTGGGGCATATAAGGTTTTTATTGAAAACTTTGTCGTAGAAACTTGAAAAAGAGTGCATTCGATTGGAAATTCAAAGGGCTAGAGCCTTTTTAATAGTCGAAAGTGATTGGAGGGCAAACTAGCCCCCCCCCCTCTCTCACGCCCACCATTTCCCCAAAAACATACCAATCAAAATTTTGAGATAGCCATTTTGTTCAACGTAGTTTAAAAAGCCCGGAAATTATGTCTTTAAGGATGGCACTCCCCTACAGCCCTCAGCACAAGGGTTGTAAGTTATGCCCTGGGGGCATATAAGGTTTTATAGAAAGCGTTATTGTAGAACTTCAAAAAGGGCTCATTCAATTTGAAATTGAAAGCTCTAGTACCCTATTTAATAGTCGAAGGTGATTGGAGGGCAACAAACGCCCCTCTCAAGCCTACCATTTCCCCAAACATATGCTTTCTAAAAGCCAGAATATAATTTGTACTTTACTTGAAAAAAATTCTTTTAAATGCTTTTACTTATAACTTTAAGAAAACAAAATTTAATTAAGATTTTAAGGAATAAATATCAACATATGTACATTTGAATTTTTTTCATTATAGTACAAATTATATTCTGGCTTTTAGAAACAGTTTGTTTTCATTTAGTTCAACACTCTCTGAACTTCTCACCCTAACCCTTTTGGCTTTATTAGTAGCAGCAATAGTACTAGTAGTAACAGTAAAAGTAGAAGTAGTAGCATGCAAATATTGCCTTTTGGTTAGTTCGACATTCTCTAAAACATACTCAGTAAATTTCAACTTAGCGCTCCAATGTATTCCAAAGATATTGCTGATACAGCACATATTGCACTTTAGTCAATAGATCATCCCAATTATCATTCCCTGAAAGTTCCAAACTAATACCCTAAGCCATTCCTGAGATATACCCTTTTGACAACCTGTATAGAGATAGTGTGTTTTATTTAGTTTAGTCCACCTCTCAAGATTCACTGAAAGCTTCACCTGAACAGCCTTGACCTTTTAGGACACCAAAGGTCAAACATGCCTCTCCCCTTTCATAATAACAAATAGTATATTTAAATAATAGGCAAATTACATAACTTATAGCCCTTACCCAAGGGCTGTTGGAGGTGTGTCATACCCAAAAGGCATAGTTATCAGACATTTCAACTATGCTGAGCAAAATGGTTATGTCCAAAATTTAATTAGATATACTTAGGGGAAAATGGTGCGTTGGAAGGGGACTGGTTGCCCTGCAATTATTTTCGACTCTTGACTCTTAAAAAAGGCGCCATAACTTTTAATTTTCAATCGAATGAACCCCTTCCGAAGTTCCTACGACAACTTCTTTTATATGAAGTGCCTTGGTGAAAAAAAACATTACATTATGCCTTCATCGAAATTTTTAGTGTCCCCTTTAATAGTCAAGTGATTAGAGGCCAATCAATCCCTTCTATCAAGCTCCTTTTAGCTGCCCTCCACCCAAAGACATCGGATAAAATTTTGAGAGAGCCATTTTGTTCAGCATTTTTGAAAGGTCAAATAACTATGCCTCTGTTGAACTGAATCCTAACACACCCTGTTCATGCAGGTTGCCAAAGGGATTCTTCGTTTTGGATCTCAACTATTCATTGATAGAATTTTCTGTTTGTTTTAAGTTTGAATTATTATATAGCTTTATTTCTGCTATATTTAGGTGCTATTATGTATCCGTTTACTTTTCTTTGAAAAACTTCTACTTTGGAGAACGCTTTCTAACTGATACATGAAAGACACATGTCTCTTTACTTAGGTAGTGCTAGGTGTGCTGCTTCTGATCTAGATGTACTTACTTCTGATAAGTGTACTTGCTTTTTCCAGTCGAGATTCATATTATCCTCTTTTCTTTCATAAGTGACTTCTACTACACCTTGAACCAATTTTCACTATGCTTGGTAATATTTCTTTAATCAAATTATCACCGATTTGGTCATTGGCAGCTTAAAAAATGGCAATTAAAATAATTTAACTTGGCAATATCTATTTAATCTGTTTATCACCGATTTGGCAGTGCTAAGATATCCCCTAAAAATTACCATAGTTGTAAAATCTTAACCCCTTGAATAATTTTTGAGGATGAGGGTGGATGCTGGGCAAGCCCAGGTTGGTAGTAAGGTTGGCCTCGAACAGGGAAAAGTTCTGTAAAATTTCGCAGCATTTGGTATGGTAAATATGCCGAGAACAAGCAAGGACCTTGGATGGGTGCCTAAAAATTGAGTGCAAAGATCTTGGCCTGTCTATTTTGACGAGAAAAAAGTGTGAGGCAGGGACGCACGCATGGGAGAGCACTTTCTGACTATTGCTCCACCCCTAAATTGTCGACTTTCCTGTCTTGCTTATAGTTCCCTATATTTCCAACAGTTACAGATATGTATTCCCAAAAAGAGGTGTGGAAAAAATAAATAGACAAAATATTTGCAATGCGGACGGGGGGGGGTGAAGGGGTTCAAGAACCTTACTTTGGGTCCTTCAATCATGCATATTGAAAACCTTTACATAGCTCTGATTTCAATAATATATAACTAGCCCACCTTTCTGTTAAAATGTATCTGTCAAGCCACTATTTTAATAATTTAGGATCCTGACTGTTGGGGTTGCATTCATCAAGTACCTCTTATTTGATTAAAGTGGTTATATATAAATTATGGCCCGGCACCATGTGTGGTTAGGTTTTACCCGGGGGTACATAAGACGTTGAAGGGATGGTAGATTACCCTTTGATTGTCCCCAAAAAGAGCACTGTAACATTTAACTGGTGAGTGAATGAGCCTTCCACTAAGGCTTTAAAACCAAAAAAATGAGACACATCGCTCTTTACCAATTGAACACTACTGGTTTGATTGCAATGCTTGCGTTTTTAGGACCCAGCCTGTTCCAAAACTTTGTTACAAGTGCGGAATATTTTTTGTTAATTTAATTTCTTATGCCTTCATATTACTCTTATTAAATTTGTGTATAATTCATTAAGGGCATATTTGGCGACGTCTCTATATAGAGACACAGAACTTCCTAAGTTTTTTTTTATTATTGTTGCTTTAGAGACTATCCGTTTAGGTTTAATCTCTAGATAATTACTAAGTAAGATAGCTCCTCCTTAAGTACAAAAGTGTTGAGAAACTCAATCAAAAATGGTTGAGTTTCTCTTCTGATAGAAACTCAACTAAGACTGGTTCTGTGAAATTGGAAAAACAAAAAACGTATTATTCAATCAAATAATTTCTTATTAAAATACCTGCCTTTTTGGTATCCATCCAGTTCCTATCTCTAGTTAAAAGTTCGGGATAATTTTTTATTGATTTTATTTTTAATGGCTTAACCATGGTCAAATTAATAAATAGTGGGTGCACTCCCCAGGTCTCTATATAAGGACGTATTATTATTAATTTTTTTTACTCTATTGGTTAAGAAAATACTTGCTCAGTTGCTAGACACTTACCAACAATACCATACGTCTAAAACAACGACGGTTTTTAAAAATGTAAAACTTTGGGCCAAATCAAAGAACTCACAGTTTTAGCCCAAATTCAGGCCGTTCACCATGCTCTCTTTCCCAACATTTCTAATGTCCATTTTCCTTAACCTTTCTGACAAGGTACATGGTATTTGATTTACCGGTTTTTTAAAAACCGGTAGGCTTAAAAAACCCGTTTAAAAACCGGTTTTTAATAAACCCCAGGTTAACTGGGGTCTTGTCTTCAACTAGAATTTGAAACTAATAATGCGAAGGTTCCTTTTGAAAATAGACGTTAAATTATTTGGTAGACAATTTACTTAATTAAGCACTAATTTTTGGGACACAGGATAAAAATAGCTAACAGGGCATAATATTATGGGGTATAATCGCTTCTGAGACAATAATTTCTTTAATATTTACTTTCGTATATTTAATTAATATATATTTTGATATATAGCAATATATATTATGAGATTAAACATGTGTTAATTTTTAATCTCACAAAACAAGCTAAGAAAAAGACTTGGCAAATACTTACATGCCCCTTAGTACTATAGCCCTTAATGGCCACTACAATGGTACAAGTTTCACCTGCAACGCCTTTAAAAGAATAAACAATTTTCAATTTAACAACGCTTGACAAAAAATTTAGAAACTATTCCAGACAAAATACAGTGTTGCAAACGGTACAGAAAACATAGGCACTCCCTAGTATCATATCGACGGACCAAAAACAATTGGAGGGAGCACAAGGGGGTATGTATCTCCTAGGTTGCCCCCTCCCTTCCAAGCATAAAAAAATATCTTTTTAGGGGGTATTTATATGAAAAATACCTTTTTTTTGGGTATTTTCATTGAAAAAATTGCCTATCCTAGATTTTAAAAATACATTTACCCCCCCCCCCCCACCCCCTAACTAAATTTCTGTGTATTAACACCATGGACCGAAAGTCTTAAAAAGTATCAAAACTTTTAATACATAAATATAATTCTTTGTACAAATATAATCCTAAATGTAGACATGTTTCCAGCATACCCAAGGGGGCCTCAGGCTTTTCACATAAAAAAAATGTTTTCAGTATTGTTTCCCAATGCTTACCTTGGTAAAACATAAAATAGCTAGCTCACAGCTAAAAAAGCTACAGAGAAGTGTAGTTCAACTTCAGCTCGATTTTACCATTGTCCGGAATACAGTCCCGCTATTTTCAAACAGTTCGTGGTAACGAAGTGTAAGGAGCTACCCGGCTCAATAGTAACCAAAACTCTAAAAAAACAGAATTTTGATACCAACAGATACATCAAAAGAATCATCAAAAGATTTTAATGCTGATTTCAAATATATAAGTTTCATCAAGTTTAGTCTTACCAATCAAAAGTTATGTGCCTGAGATTATTTGCCCAATTTTCAAAAAAAGGGGGAAACACCCCCTAAAAGTTATAGAACCTTAATGAAAATCACACCATCAGATTTAGCGTACCAAAGAACCCTACTGTAGAGGTTTCAAGCTCCTATCTGCAAAACTGTGGAATTTTGTATTTTTGCCAGAAGAAAGATCACGGACGCGTGTTTTTGTTGTTTTTTTTTTCCAGGGGTGATCGTATCGAACCAGTGGTCCTAGAATATCATGGGAGGGCTCATTCGAACGGAAATTAAAGTTCTAGTGCCCTTTTTAAGTTACCGGAAAATGGAGGGCAATTAGACCCCCTCCCACGCTCATTTTTTTCCCAAAGTCATCCGATCAAAGTTTTCAGATAGCCATTTTGTTCAGCATGATCGAAAAATACAATAACTATGTCTTTGAGGGGGCAAACCCCCTAATATACGTAATAAAAATATACGAATATAGAAGTTCGTTACGTAAGTTAATTCGTAAGTTACGTCAGAATAAAATTTCGAGAGAGCCATTTAGCCAAAAAAAGTAAAAATATTGATACCAACAATACCAACCCCAGGGTTTTTTTTTTCCCAGGGGTGATCGTATCGACCCAGTGGTCCTAAAATATAGCGGGAGGGCTCATTCGAACTGAAATTAAAAGTTCTAGTGCCCTTTTTAAGTGACAAAAAATGGAGGGCAACTAGGCCCCCTCCCACGCTTATTTTTTCCAAAGTCACCCGATCAAAATTTTGAGATAGCAATTTTTTCAGCATGGTCAAAAATATAATAAATATGTCTTTTAGGATGACTTAATCCCCAAAGCCCCCGGGTGGAGGGCTGAAAGTTATGAACTTTACCCAAAGTTTACATATAGTATTGGTTATTGGGAAGTATACAGAAGTTTTCAGGGGGGATGTTTTCTGGTAGTGAGGGGGGCAGGGGGCGTCGGGGGTTATGTGGGAGGATCTTTCCATAGATGAATTTTTTCATGGGGGAAGAGACATTGCTATGAAGGGGGCGCTGGATTTCCCAGCATTATTTATATAATCCATCAGAAATTAAATAAAAAAAAAAAACAACAAGATTTTCAACTGAAAGTAAGGAGCAACATCAAAACTTAAAACGAACAGAAATTATTACGTATATGATTGGGTTCGCCCCCTAGTCAATACCTCGCTCTTTAAGCAAATGATTTTTTAGTACTTTCATAAGAGATATTTATTCTAATTAACGGCCTTTGTGATTAAGGGGTCATTTTTAAAAAATTGGAACAATTCGAACTTTAGCGTAAAGAGAGAGGTATTGATTACAGGGCGAACCCCCTAATATACCTATTAAAAATATATGAATATAGAAGTTCGTTACGTAAGTTAATTCATAAGTTACGTATATTTATCATTAATAAAAACGTTCGTAAATAAAATTTAACAACTTTCGAGAAAGCCATTTAACCAAATAAAAGTAAAATTAATATGGAAATTGAAGAACCAAAATCAAAACCCTATATTAATTCAAAAAACGTTCAAAATTAAATAAAAAAAAACAAGTTTTTTTTAACTGAAAGTAAGGAGGAACATTAAAACTTAAAACGACCAGAAATTATTCCGTATATGAAAGGAGCTGTCCCCTCCTCAACGCCTCACTCTTTACGCTAAAGTTAGACTCTTTCTCACAACGCTGTTTTTTAAAACAATAAATACTTTAGCGTAAAGAGCGAGGCGTTGAGGAGGGGACAGCCCCTTTCATATACGGAATAATTTCTGTTCGTTTTAAGTTTTAATGTTGCTCCTTACTTTCAGTTAAAAAAACTTGTTTCTTTTTATTTAATACAGATAAAACCAATTGTAGCTATTTTATGGAGTGGTTTCACTCGAGTCAGGAGTGTGGTCTCGAGCTGAATGCAATTATTTATCCTATGTAAATTAACTGTACTTAAAGGGTTTTCATAAACTTGTCCGCGAGGGACTTGAACTCGTGTTAAAATATATTTTTTCTTTTGAACAAGTACCTTATTTATTGAAAAATACTATGTAGGAAGCATTTAGAATATTATTAAAATGCCAGCTCTTCCTATGAACAATTACAAAATCTATGAAAAGTAGTTTCCTTCAGCGTAGGAAGGCTTTTGAATTTTATAAAAATATAAACTATGCTTTTCTCTTAAGCATTTACACTATTGATGAAATTTGGCATCCGTTCCAGAAAAGAAATTCAGTAATAATATATACTACTACTACTACTACTAACAACTCATCGAAGCACCAAGCCGCCTGAGGCCAACACAGCTACGCACGCTCCTCCTCCACCCCAATCTATTCAAAGCCTCCCTTTTTACACCCGCCCACGAAGTTCCCATTTCCTTTAAATCTTTCTTTATGACGTCCTCCCAACCCAGACGGGGACGACCTGCTTTCCGTTTAGCCCTAGATGGTTGGCCGAAAAGAACAATCTTCGGCAATCTGTCATCCTTCATCCGAACAACATGCCCTAACCACCTCAACCTTTCTTTCATTATAGACCTAGAAAGTGGTATTGAACCACATTTTTCGTATAGCCTATTGTTTGAAATACGGTCAGTCAGCCGGGTACCCAGAACAATCCTTAAGCAATTTCTCTGGAAAACATCTAGCAAATCTTCATCCGCTTTTCGGAGCGTCCATGCTTCAGAGCCATATTTGACCACTGTCATCACTGTAGCTTCTAAGATTCTAATCTTGGTTTGCAGACTTATCTTCCTATTCTTCCAGACTTTTTTTAACTGTGAAAAAACACCCTGAGCCTTGGCTATTCTATTTTTAACATCTTCACTGCTCCCACCATCTTTACTAATAATACTACCAAGGTAAGTGAAACTGCCCACCTGATCAATCTTTTCATTACCCAACGTCACCTTTTCATCTTCACTTATTCCTAGCCTTAGTGACTTGGTCTTCCTAACATTAATTTTCAAACCAATACTAGCACCCTGAACTCGCAAAACCTCTAAAACTTCATTCATTTTGCTCACACTTTCATCTAGGATGCTTAAATCATCAGCATAATCCAAGTCCAGGAGACTTTTTCCTCCCCATTTGATTCCGTGGTCTCCCATTGCCTTTCCTGTGCTCCTTAAAACAAAGTCCATCAAAATAATCCATATAAAGGGGGATAGAACACAACCCTGCTTAACTCCTGATTTAATACAAAACCAGCTGCTAACCTCATTTCCTACCTTAACCGCAGCAGTGTTATTCTCGTACATAGCACTAATCACTTTAATGTATTTGTCTGGTATACCATACAAGGATAAAACCTTTTACTAAAGCTCCTCTATCAACAGAATCGAACGCTTGCTCATAATCTATAAAACTAAGGACCAAAGGTGTTTGAAAACTTAGGCACTTCTCAATTATTAACCTAAGAGTGAAAATTTGGTCAACACATCCTCTACCTTTTCTAAAACCGCACTGCTCTTCTCTTAAAACTTTGTCTACGGCATCTCTCAGTCTAAAAAGTATCATATTGCTAAGCAATTTGCTACCTACAGAGACCAGACTAATGCCTCGATAATTACCACACTCACTTTTATCACCTTTCTTATAAAGTGGCTTAATTAAGGTTTTCCTAAAATCATTAGGTACTTCCCCTTTTTCAAAAATCATATTCATAATCTCCAATAACTTATTTCTAACCTCAGAGCCACCATATTTAAGAAACTCATTTACTACCCTATCAGCACCTGGAGCCTTATTATTCTTTAATCCTTTTAGTACTGTTTCTAATTCCTCCTCACAAAACAAATCTTCCTTCACATCCAAGGTATCACAAACTTTTTCATTTTCCTCTATATTTTTTCCTGCAACTCTATCTCGGTTAAGCAAATTCTCAAAATGTTCGGCCCATCTCGCTTTAGCTTTTGTCTTATCGCTAATTGCCACCCCATTCCTATCTTTAACTGGGACAAGTCCGGATTGACTACTACCTCTCAATTTGTTAACGTGCCAGTACAATATTTTACTATTATGCCGTCTAGCTGCATCTTCTAAATCCTCGGCAATTTTATCCATGGCCTCCACTTCACACCTCCTTAGTTCATATTTCAATGCTTTCTCCACTTTCTTTACATTTCTTTTCTTTTCATGTGATCTATCACTCAGATAATTCTTGTACAAGTCCTTTCTCCTTTCTATTAAACTTAAAGCTTTTTCACTAATATTCTTAGCTGCAGTTCTAGCTTTCTTCCCTAATACACCTTCAGCAACTTCACAAATTATTTTTCTAAAATTATTCCAACCATCTTCCACATTATCAAATTTTAAGCTCTCAAGTTTAGTATTCAACTGTTCCTGGAAAGTTTCTCTCAAATTCTCATCCTGGAGTCTACTAACATCATAACTTCCCGGGAGGTAATTACCCTTCCGATATTTCAGCTTTAAATTAGCCCTTGACACTACTAGATGGTGATCTTTACTTTTAACATCAATAACAGCACTCCTATATACCCTAGTATCTTGTATTGATCCTGCCAGTCTTCGATTTACTATAACATAATCAATAAGGTTTGCTGTCTTACCATCACGTGAATACCATGTTAGCTTATGAGCCATTTTATGACCAAACACCGTATTGGTTATAACTAGATTGTTATACCTACAAAATTGCAAAAGTCTGTATCCATTACTGTTTTCTTTTCCTACACCAAATTTACCTAAGCTGGGATACCATCTATCCATATTTCTACCAACATGGGCGTTAAAATCTCCCAGCAATAACATCATATTTCTACCTGGGACCTTGTCTATTTGCTCCTGTAACTGCAAGTAAAATTCATCTGAGTCACTAGTATCTCCATCAGTCGGTTCTACAGGGGCGTATACTACTATAACTGATACCTTGAACTTTCTAGTCATAAAATGAGCAATTAGTATTCTATTATTAATACCTTCCCAGCCTAAACAAGACTTAGCAGCTTCCTTATTCATCATGAGCCCTACTCCCTGTCTATGTAACCCATCCTTCCTGCCTGAGTAAACAAATTCTATATCACCTAATTTCATGCTTCCTACCCCTGGGATATGAGTTTCTGAAATTCCTAATAAATCCAGTTCGAATCGTCTGAATTCGTCAGTCAAAATGTCGATACGATAGTCATTTTTTAATGTCGTAACATTCAAAGTTCCAATTTTCATGTTCTTTAAATCATTGAAATTTTTTTCGCCTCAGGAAAAGCAATGATCCCGGATACCAGTGCAGGACGGGGATCACATATCTTCTCAAGTCTACACCGAAGTGCTTAAGCCGGCTTAGAACCGGACAGCAAGAAGTCCCTGGGACCTCCATGAATGGAGGTTTTGTGCAATCCTGGGCCCATCTTGGTCACAACATGGTTTTCAGCGCTTGGCGATGCTCTTCTATCAACAAGAGTCGAAATCCTGCACAGACAATCTCAAGCCTATTACCTCCGACTCATTATATATTCATGCCTACAAATATTATGCTACTACGGGGAGGCAACCCGTAATAGATAAATTAGCTAGGAAGAGGTTTTTCAGCCCAAGACGCCCATCAAAACATACCAATCCCAGAAGAATTGTCCATTAGTCAGAATCCCGTGCGAATGCTGTGTCGTTTACTAGGCTATAATTTCCTCGAGGGGCGCCACTCCTCAAGTGGGAATAGAGTTGACCGCAAGGTCCCCAGTCTTGCAGGTACCCCGAAAAGGTCGAGGCAGCCCTTTACAGAGGCCGTTGTCCATAGATCTGGATCTTACGCCCTGCCACAGTTGTCCTCCTATAGAGGATCCTCCCGCGATGGTGTTCTGCATCACCATGCAATTTAACCCATTGCTGGGAGAAGGTTTGCAACTCATGGAACTTGTGGGATAAACAAGTGGGCCCTTTTGAGTGTACATTTGAGGGGCCTTCTTCCTCCTCCGCCTGTATTTATGACCCCGGGCAAGGGTGCCCCAGATTCTATTATGGACCCCCAGGGACAAGGTCCCCCCTTGGTCCATGCCTCCTATGGAGGTACCCTACATATCTGTAGAGTGTTCCCCTATCGCCACCTGGGGACATGCTGAATGGCCTGGGGGAGGCCAGATAAACGGATCACTTTTGTTTTGCAAAGGCAATAACTCAGTGACATATTTAACCTACTACTTATAAATATACATAACTCAATGACTAGGCCTATATTAGTTATATACAGAAATATATAACTCAGTGACACATTAAACCTACTACTTATAAATATGTGTAACTCACAGACTAGGCCTATATATGTTATATACAGAAATATATAAACTGAGTGACATATTTAGCCTACTACTTATAAATATGTGTAACTGACTGACTAGGCATATAAGTTATATACAGAAATATATAACTCAGTGACATATTTAGCCTACTACTTAAAATATGTGTAACTCACTGACTAGGCCTATATAAGTTATATACAGAAATATATAACTCAGTGACAAATTTAGCCTACTACTTATAAATATGTGTAACTCACTGACTAGGCCTATCTAAGTTATATACAGAAATATATAACTGAGTGACATATTTAGCCTACTACTTATAAATATGTGTAACTCACTGACTAGGCCTATATAAGTTATATACAGAAATACATAACTGAGTGTTCTGATTGTTCTTATTTGCTTCTGAAAAGAAGAGAAAGTTGTATGTATTCTTCGGTGCTTATTCAAATTCCCTGATGTAGAAAAGCTTCACTGGCACACATCACATTTATATGATCTCTCACCTGTATGTAGTCTTTGGTGTGCATTGAGAGAACCCAGTTGGGAAAAGCTCTTCTGGCACACATCATATTTATATGGTCTCTCACCTGTATGTAGTCTTTGGTGTGCATTGAGAGAACCCAGTTGGGAAAAGCTCTTCTGGCACACATCACATTTATATGGTCTCTCACCTGTATGTATTTTCTGGTGAGTATTGAGATGACCCAGTTGGGAAAAGCTCTTCTGGCACACATCACATTTATATGGTCTTTCACCCGTATGTATTCTTTGGTGCTTATTCAAATTCCCTGATGTAGAAAAGCTCTTCTGGCACACACACCACATTTATATGATCTCTCACCTGTATATAGTCGTTGGTGTGCATTGAGAGAACCCAGTTGGGAAAAGCTCTTCTGGCACATATCATTTATATGGTCTCTCACCTGTATGTAGTCTTTGGTGTGCATTGAGATGACCCAGTTGGGAAAAGCTCTTCTGGCACACATCACATTTATATGGTCTTTCACCCATATGTATTCTTTGGTACTTATTCAAATTCCCTGATGTAGGAAAGCTAATAATATATAATGTTTTTAATGTAATGTAATAATATATAATGTAATAATATATAATGCTTTTAAAAAATACGCCCTTGGACCCTACATCGATGTTAAAAATACTAACATTTAGGTGAATAAGTCTTAATGTTTCATAGAAAATAAAAGCATCATTTTGCCGGAGAGTCAACACAAGGCTAGATACTGAAACTTCAATGACTAAGATCCAGACACGTAAACTGTGATATATTTTTTTTTTTTTTGGGGGGGGGGGGATAATAATTTTTCGGCAGGAGAGGCAATAATAAACAGGATGTTTGATAATTTGGCTAAGAAGTACTTCAAAATTCAAAAGTTAAGTATTTTTTGTGGGGGGGGGGGGCAGGGCCTGAACCTTCCTTTAAATCTTTCTTTATGACGTCCTCCCACCCCAACTGCGGACGACCTGCTTTCCGTGTAGCCATAGACGATTGGCCGAAAAGGACACTCTTCGGCAATCTATCATCCTTCATCCGCAAAACGTGCCCTAGCCATCTCATCCTTTCTCTCACTATAGCCCTAGAAAGTGGGATTGAACCAAACTTTTCGTACAGCCTAATGTTTGAAATACGGTCAGTCAGCCGGGTACCCAGAACAATCCGTAGGCAATTACCTGGAAAACACTTAGCAAATCTTCATCCGCTTTTTGTAGCACCCATGCTTCAGAGCCATATTTGAAAACCGTCATCACTATAGCTTCCAAAATTTTAATCTTGGTTTCCAGACTTATCTTCCTATTCTTCCAAACTTTTTTTTAACTGTAAAAAAACACCCTGAGTAAGTGAAGCTGTCCACTTGATCAATCTTTTCGTTACCCAACGTCACCTCTTCATCTTCACTTTATTCCTAGCCTTAGTGACTTAGTCTTCCTAACATTAATTTTTAAACCTATTCTAGTTCCCTAAACTCGCTAAAAGTTCATTCATTATGCTCACACTTTCATCTAGGATGCTTGAATCATCAGCATAATCTAAGTTCAGGAGAGTTTTTCCTCCCCATTTGAATCCGTGGTCTACACTCCCTTTTCTGTGCTTCTTAAGACAAAATCCATCAAAATGATCCGTATAAAGGGGGATAGAACACAACCATGCCTAACTCCTGATTTAGTTCGAAACCAGCAGCTAATCTCGTTTCCTAGCTTAACCGCGGCAGTGTTATTCTCGGACATAGCACTAATCACTTTAAATGTATTTGTCTGGTATACCATACAGGGATAAAACCTTTACTAAAGCTTTTCTATCTACAGAATCAAACGCTTGCTCATAAATCTATAAAACTGAGGACCAAAGGTGTTTGACAACTCAGGCACTTCTCAATTATTAACCTAAGAGTGAAAATTTGGTCGACACATCCTCTACCTTTTCTAAACCGCACTGTTCTTCTCTTATAACTTTGTCTAAAATCTCTCAGTCTAAAAAGTATCATATTACTAAGTAATTTACTACCTACAGAGACCAGACTAATGCCTCTATAATTACCACACTCACTCTTATCACCTTTCTTATACAGTGGTTTAATTAAGGTTTTCCTAAAATCGCTAAGTACTTCCCCTTTTTCAAAAATCATATTCATAATCTTCAGTAACTTATTTCTAATCTCAGAGCCACCATATTTAAGAAACTCATTTACCACACTATCAGCACCTGGAGCCTTATCATTTTTTAATCCTTTTAGTACTGTCGCTAATTCTTCCTCACAAAACAAATCTTCCTTCACATCCAAGGTATCACAAACTTTTTAATTTTCCTCTATATATTTTCCTGCATCTCTATCTCGGTTTAGCATATTCTCAAAATATGCTAATCTCTCATCTCTCTTTAATTCTTTCCTTGTCGCTAGTTGTGGCCCCACTCCTATCTTTAACTGGGACAAGTCCGGATTGACTACTCCCTCTCAATTTATTAACATTTCGGTACAATATTTCACTATTATGCAGTCTAACTGCATCTTCCAATTCCTCGACAATTTTATCCAAGTCCTGTACTTCAAACCTCCTCTGAATACGCTTTATGAATAATGCAATTCACTTACGTAAATGCGTCACAAAGATAAACCAATGGCATTTAAGCACAATTTTCAACACGGAAGTATCTTCTCTTTGTCTGCTAGGTAAGACAAAGGAACAATTTGTGTCGTACTTTAATTCAAAAAATATTTTTCTCTAACATATTATGTAAGGTTGCCTAGAGCGTCAAAGTGAAAGAATGGTTAAGTTTTTTAAGAAAGCATGCAATTGGTGGATATGTACTTTCAACCCCGCTAAGCAATACCTGAAGTGGAGGGGACATTCAATCACTAGAACATTGCCAAAACATCGCTTAACGCTATGAATCGTTGGAAAAACTCAAATGAGGTTTTAATAGCATGAGAGTCCTGAAATAGACATGAAATGCTGATGATTGCACTGATCGTCTCACTTTTATCCTCAGATCACAAGAACATTGTCTAAGCGTCGCGCTGCACATCTGTTGGCTTTAGGCGGCTTGGTGCTGCAGGTGCTGCAATCCAGAACTCCTGGTTGTTAGGATCCTGTTGAACTTCTCTGAAGTAAGGATACGTAAGGATGCAAGGACTCTTTTTAAAATGTTTTAGTTTTAATCGTTGTATTTTAATGTGAATTTCTTTAATATTTACATTTGTTTTCACTGAGGACGCCCTTGGATATAGGGTGGAAATATTCATTTAGGGATAAGGCCCCACTGTCTTAAGAAAAAATTCCCTGTTGTTTGTATTAATGACGGAAAGGCAGGGGGGTCTTATTCGCTATTTACTTTATTTCAACTTTTTGTCCCACTCTGATATTTTAAAACGATCGTTTCCACAATAAGATGATAGCTATCATCATCATCCACTCTCACATTGCAGCCTTAGTGTAAACCTACTCCTCCAAATGAAGGTAGGCTACAGGTTAAATCCCCCCTCCATATTCAGGTGAAGCACCTGCATTAAAAGTTTGAAAACGTGGAGACGGTTTTTCAGGCTTTTGGTATCCTCCTTTCTCCCCATAAAGTATGCCCCATAAAAAGGCAAAGTTTGCCCTTTACGACTCGGAGGCTGTATAAATATTGCTTCAATAATTCTAAGCCAATTGGCTATCTCATAATTTTGCTCAATAGCATTTTGGGCCATCATTGGTGTTTTGAGAGACAAAATCGCAGAAATTAGCGCTTTACTGTAGCACGATTCGCATTTTACTGTATGTGACAAGCGAAAGCTTTCTGCGTGGCGGCAATATGAAATACACGATCTTTTTCGTCATTTAAAAGGGCAATAGCTTTCAAATTTACATCCGAATGTGAATGCAGCTCTCTTCCAATAATCTACGATTACTGGTTCGATACACGCAACCTAATTTTGCATTTTGTAAATAATAGATTTAGGGTTATCCTATAAGTTGAGTTTAATTGTATATGTAAAAACCCATTTCCGAGTGTTTAACCTCTCTATGTAAAAGGATACCATTTTCTTGGGCCAAAAGCTTCTGCTGTGCAAATTGAAAATCAATTTATTCTGCATATTCAGAACCAGCATAAAATATGCATATTTTGCAGTCACGACGTAATTCTTGATAATTTCTATTTGTAAGGGCTGATTTTTACTTACAGGGTCGTTACCTTCCCCTTGGAATGTTTCTTGAGGGGGAGGGGGTCTGGAATATCTAAAAATAATTTTAGGGCCATTAGTTTCCCATTTTCCAAGGCGGGCTTTTCAGATAAACAGCCGTTTTAGGGTATGTTACTCGCCCCTATTGCTTCATCCATATGGCAGGCGTAATCCAAAAATAACCATAAAAAAGAAATGAAGGCTAGAATTCATTTTCATCTTGATCATGAGGGACCTTTCAAAAAAGTTCGGATAGTAGGAGGGGGAGTTTCACGACCAAAGAGATTATCCGAAACTAAGTGTAAAGATAAGTTTTACTATAAAACAGTGAATCTGTGCACCCTCTCCCTCTGACTAGCCTCACAGGTTCAAACAGGTAAGCCCGTGGGAGCAAAGGATTTCAATTGGGTAAAAGTTGGGAGTAGTTTTCCTCTACATTTTTTGACCCCCCTAGATTTGGAAAATGTCTTTTTTTGGTATTTTCACTAGAAAAAAACTCGAAAAAAAAAACAATAAAATTGCTCCCCGCTCCTAATACACTTCCCTGAACTGAATGTTAAGGGCGGGGGGAGTACAGTTTGGGCCCCTGCATCCCACTTTTATTGACTAATACAAAGTATGAAACTAGATTAGAATGAGCATTTATTATTACAAAAAAAGCATAGCAGACAACATAGATTGTAAGTAAAGCCTTCAAAAAATTTAACCCCACCTACTTTTTCCCTAATTTTTTTGGGCAGATGAAAGCAATTTTTGGTATAAACAATACTGAAGCAAGAAATAAAGAGACAGAAAATCACAAGGGTCACATTTGGACCAATCTGAATTTTTTAACTGATTTTTAATTCACCAAAACATTGCAACTTTGAAAAAAAATTATTTTAAACTCAAAAGCTATCAGCTTTAACACTAGTAAAGATACAAGAATATCCTGAAATAAAGCATGTTCAAATAAAGGTTTGAAGAAAAACTTAACTTTTTCGTTTCACCAAAACATTGCAACTTTGAAAAAAAATTATTTTAAACTCAAAAGCTATCAGCTTTAACACTAGTAAAGATACAAGAATATCCTGAAATAAAGCATGTTCAATAAAGGTCGCATGAAGAAAAACTTAACTTTTTCGTTGTGAACTGAAAAGTAATTAAGAGGGAATACAAGCAAACATTACGCGCATTACTGTCCAATTATTAATTATAAACCTATTCTTAACCCCTGGGCTAAATGAAGAATACCCCAGGTGTATTAAGAGCACTGTAAAAACTGCCATAATTAGAAAATACGCTATGCCTTTAGAAAATACGCTATTACAACTTTTGAAACTGAACAATAAGGCTTAAGAGAAATGGTTCCTAAACAACTTCATAAAAAAAAGAACAGAGGCACTCAATGCAGAGAAGAATACTGAATAGATTAGTATCAGAATGGAAGGGTTCACATTGGCAGTCTTAATTTCCTGAAAAAAAAATAATACATAAGAATTAAATAAATAATAGTAAATAATAAATAAGAACAAATAAATAATAATAAGAATTGAATAAATCAATGTCACAATTCAAAACTGAAGAATAATGCGTGCTGTCAAATTCTTACTTATATCGGCAAAATTGAAAAAACCTTAGGCCCTTATATTTTGGTGTGGAGGGAGGATCCCAGCTCAAGCCCGTACCCAGAGGGGGGGGGCAGGGGTTAGGGGGGTTTGCCCCCCTTCCAAATGTTTGTCCAACTCGTAAAAAAGTAACAAAAATGGATATAGACAAATTTTGTATTCCTTTTTTATAGTTTTTTCGTGTAAAACACCACCCGAATTTTTTTTTACTAAAACCCCCCTCCGAAGAAAAATCCTGGGTACAGCCATGTCCCAGCTCACACTGCCTTGACCACCATAATGTGAATTTTTTACGAGGTATAATGTCCGAGTGCCCTACTAGCAGAGGAGAAAAAAAGAAGAGACACATCAGTGCTACCCTTGCAAAAAAGTGATTTTCCTTGGTGTTCAAGCCAAGGGGTTACAAGTTTCCAGTATAAAGGTTTTCGTCTATGGCGATTCCAACGGTGTATGTTTGTTTTGATCTGATGCCATTTTTCGGGGGTTTCAGACTATATTTCAAAACTGCCATATTTAGATTTGGAAATAAAATTTCACTTTTAAGACTAATGGAGCTAATAGCCTAGTTACCATTCCTGAATCAGCTACAAATGACAATTCTTTCTCACTAACCAGTTTTTTTCTAGACGCGTTTTGATTACAATGGGGCGTGGTTTCGTTCTTTAATAGGTTGCAGCTACCGGTGTAACTATGAGAAAAAGAAACTAGCAGATATTTTATAGATTTAATATCATATACTGGGATAAAATTAATTCTAATATTATAATTTTTTTTCATATGCTAAATATAAGCAACATATAAATAATAAAATAGATTAAAATAAATAAAATAATTAAATACAATTAAAATGAATACATATAACTAATACATACATCTAATCAAATGTTCAAGCTCAGAATAATAAAACAATTTGCAATGAGAAGGTTTGCATATAGCAAAGACCTTATGCCAGTCTTAGAGTTCTGCATGTCAGCAAAATTACGATGAGAAACCTAATATGAGTTTCTCCAAAATGTACAATTCGAGCTAATTGCCAGCAAATTTACGGTATGGAAGTGGTGAGAATGAGGGAAGGGTCCAAAAGCGGAGGGGAGGGGATGTATTTTTCAAAGTTTAGGAGGGATTTAGAAGGCTATTGCCTCCTCCTCCTCCTTCATATTTACGCGCCTCATTATTGGCTGAGCTATTTTTCCTCCGGTATATGTAGCTTTCCTATTTAAGAGGTTCAATTTCACCCCTGAGGACCATTCCCTCGTTACATACAGGGGCACCAATTTAAACAAATATAGGGGGAGGGGCAAAGGGAATATAATTTTCTGTTTTTTCATTTTAATAATGAAGATGAAATATAAAAAACAAGATTTTTTTCAAAATGTGAGGGATCTAGGGAGCAATTGCCTCCCCTCAATTGGTGTCCCTGGTTGTACAGCGGCATTAGGGGTCTTTGTATTACAAGGTTTGACATAAAATAGGATGTAATTTGCTTAATGCAAATGTTCTCATTTTGTTTCTGGATACGGTTTTAATAAAATGTTTTCAATAAAGATTATCATTTTTACTGTTATCCTGTTTCGGACTTCCCATGGGTAAAGCACTTCAGATACTTCAGAAGCGTAGAACACTCAAGTTTTACTGAGGAAATATCTCTCATTAAGCAGCTTATAGTCAGAGGTGCAAATTCACGAAAATGTAGGGGAGGAGGAAGATTTTTCTTCCATTTCTTCAATGAAAATAAAAAAAGAGGTATCTTTCAAAATCTAGGGAGGGACAATTTTGTTTTGTTTTAATTTTTTTTTTCAATGAAAATACCAAAATAAAGGTATTTTCAGAATCTGAGGGGGAAATTGCCCCCTCCCTAAACTCACGCCCCTGCTTGTAGTACCTCAACAGATCGAAAAAACGCACATACATCGCTTAAAATAGTGTCATTTGGTGTCTATAGTATTCTAAGGTTTAAGAAAGTGCCAAAAAAAAAAAAAAAAAAAAAAAAAAAAAAAAAAAAAAAAAAAAAAAAAAAAAAAAAAAAAAAAAGGATAATGAATATACACATAACGTATACTGACCTTAAATCCTTGGAGCACGGTTGCTACGGGCCGCTGTGTTACGGAAAATTTTTAATTTCCCAAATTTTCGTGTTCGAATCTTGACCAACAGTGACAACAGTGCTATCGTCTAACCAAGCGACATTGGTAATTTGACTCTGAGGATGCGCGTCTGGAAAAAAAAAAAACTTTTGAAAAAGAAGGAGAAGAGAAAGTAGACGACAAAATCAAGCATGAACGTGCACAAAAAAATTGTTTAGGAGAAGCAACAGGGAAAAAATAGCGCAAGGATCTTGGGAAACTCTCAAGGCCCTATTCTTAATTAACACCATTTTGACGACAAATTTGAAATACTGCCTTTATTTGCTGGTATAATCTTCAGAATCTAGCTGTTCTGGCATTGAGAGATGGTTTGGGATCTCCGTCCCGTCATAAGCTCTTTCCTCCGTCCCTACCCCCCAAAAGTGAAATTCAGCTTACGTACCCTCGTAGTGTTGTCAGAGTGGATCTTTCACGAGTTGGCCTAACCAGTACCGTGACTGCAAACGGCATTACAGGGTGACCTTGAGGAGTGGCGTCCCTCGAGGCAATTATAGCACAGTAAAAGACACAGCATTAGCACTGGAGTCTGACAATAGATAACTCTTCTGAGTTTTGTTTGTTTTGGTGGTATTTTTGGGGCTATTCGTCCCCATATTAGTATAATGTCTGTAGGCATGAATATATAATGAGTCGGAGGTGATAGGCTTGAGACTGCTTGTGTCGAATTTTGACTCTTGAAGATAGAAGAGCATCGCCAAGTGTGAAAAACAATGTTGTAACCAAGATGGGCCCAGAATTGCACAAAAAGTCCCTGTCCTGCACTGGTTTGGGAGCTTTTACTTTTACCCTAGCCATAATAATTTCAGTGATTTAAATAATATGAAAGTTAAAACTTGGAGCCTTACGACAGTAAAAAAAAAAAACAACAACAAAAAACAACAGCTATTGAGTATATTTTGGAGATGGAGGAGGGTGTGCGTAGCTATATTGGCCTCAGGCAACATGGTGCTGCAGTAAATTGTCAATTGATGGGAAATATATAATTTGGGCTATGTTTATTCACATTAGGAGGGGGGGGGGGGTAAAATATAGTGGAACTGCAGTCGAAATATGTTAAATACAATGATTCTGCATATTATGAAGTAAAAAAACTGCAGGCTCAACATGTTTCTTTCTCAACAGCCCCATTTCTAGACTTTTATTTATTGGAACACTACCTTTTCATGTTTTATATTGTCCATTGATGCAAATAAATCCTTAAATCAACCGTAGGCTACACTAAAAGCGGTTGTACATCATTCTATTAAAAATCACCTGTCAAAAATAATTGAGGAGATTTCTAAAGGAATCATTTTTCAAGACATCTTGCGACAACACTACAATGCCGGGCTTCTTTATTAAAGGTTCGCGTGTCGCTAGGATGGTTTTCACGGTGAATATCTGACTTTTTTTTTCTTGTTCGATTGTCCGTTTTTCATACATAGACATACCAATGTTTTATTCTTGCTGAATGAAGTTTGATGCGACTTTCTAGCCACCAAACTGGCTCTTCACTTTCAAACTGATTATGAAGTATTTATCACAATGCTTTAAAAAACAGAGGTTTCAATTGGAAGGGGAGGATTTCTCTCCCCCTAAATTCCTCCCCTCCCCCCTTTCTTGATTAAAAGACCCTTTTCCGGATAACTGTAAAGGTGACTTGACCTCTCACCCTTTTATAAAGGTGCTGACGTCATAACAACTAACGTCATTGAATTACTATAATTTCATTTATTGTTGTAACCAATGATTATGACGCCATTCACCATATTTTGAATGATTATACAGTTTTTTTTTGTCAAAAACCGCATTGATATTAAATATTGTGTCTGTTAATAACGAAAGACACTAGATGTGGCAATTTTCCTTAAAATAAACCCTTATAGCTCTCTATGATGTTCCAGTGCCCCGCTAGCAGTAGAGAAGGCGAAAAAAAGAGGATACATCAGTCCTACCCATACAAAAAGTGATTTTCCTTGTCGATAAAGCCAGGGGGCTGTAACTTTTGCCCCCAAGCGACACATCCTGTAACTTTCCTGTATAAGGCTTTAGGCCATGACGATTCCGAAGGTGTACTTTTTGTTTCTATCCGACACATTAATAGGGGGTTCAGGCTATTTTCAAAATTCCAAATCTGTTTTCACAACAAACTTTTACTATTAAGACTAATCGAGTTAATAGTTACCATTCCTGAATCAGCTACAAATAGCAATTTTTTCTCACTAACCAGTTTTTTTTTAACGCGCTTTTGGATTTTTTGTTACTATTGACCATGGATTGAAGCCAATTTTCCCAAATCAAGTGAAAATTACAACGAAAACTGCAAAATGAGCCATATCAAACAGTTCGTGGTAACGAACTGTAAGTAAGGAGCGACCCGGCTCAATGGTAACCGAAACTCTAGAAAACGGTATTTTGATACAAATAGATACATCAAAAGAATCACATTTTAATGCTGATTTCAAATATATAAGTTCCATCAAGTTTAATCCTACCCATCAAAAGTTAGGCGCCTGAGAAAATTCGGCTGATTTTCAAAAAAAGGGGGAAAGACCCCCTAAAAGTTATAGAACCTTAATGAAAATCACACCATCATATTCCGCGTATCAGAGAACCCTACTGTAGAGGTTTCAAGCTCCCATCTACAAAAATGTGGAATTTTGCATTTTTTTGCCAGAAGAAAGATCACGGGTGCGTGTTTATTTGTTTGTTTTTTTTTTTTTTTCCCCAGGGGTGATCGTATCGAACCAGTTGTCCTAGAATATCGTGGGAGGGATCATTGGAATGGAAATTGAAAGTACTAGTGCCCTTTTTAAGTGACCAAAAAAAATGGAGGGCAACTAGGCCCCCTCCCACGCTCATTTTCTTCCCAAAGTCACCTGATCAAAATTTTGAGATAGCCATTTTGTTCAGCATGTTCGAAAATATTATAAGTATGTCTTTTAGGATGGCTTAATCCCCCGAAGTTCCCGGGGGGAGGGCTGAAAGTTATGAACTTTACCCAATGTTAACATATAGTATTGGTTATTTGGAAGCATACAGACGTTTTCAGAGGAGATTTTTCCTGGTAGTGGGGGGGGGGCGGGTGGGTCAGGGGTTATGTGGGAGGATCTTTCCATGAAGGAAGTTTTCATGGGGGAAGGGACATTGCTATGAAGGGGACGCCGGACTTCCAGCATTATTTAAAAAAAGATCATAAATTTAATAAAAAAACATGTATTTCAACTGCAACAGCAGCAACATCGAAACTTTAAACGAACGGAAAATATTACATATATAATTGGGTTCACCCCGTAGTCAATGCCTCGCTCTTTAAGCCAAAGATTTTTTAGTACTTTCATAAGAGCTATTTATTCTAATTAACGGCCTTTGTGAATAAGCGGTCATTTCTAAAGAATTGGAACAAACTTTGAACTTTCGCTTAAAGAGCAAGGTATTGACTAGGGGGCGAACCCCCTAATAAACGTATTAAAAATATATGAATATAGAAGTTCGTTACGTAAGTTAATTCGTAAGTTACGTATATTTATTACTAATAAAAACGTTCGTAAATAAAATTAAACAAGTTTCGAGAAAGCCATTTAACTAAATAAAAGTAAATTAACATGAAAATTTTGTTTTAATTATTCATGTACGGTGAGCCAAGATCAAAACCTGCATTTATTCAAAAACGTTCAAATATTAAAAAAAAAAACAAGTTTTTTAAACTGAAAGTAAGGAGCGACATTAAAACTTAAAACGAACAGAAATTATTCTGTATATGAAAGAGACTGTCCCCTCCTCAATGCCTCGCTCTTTACGCTAAAGTTTGACTCTGTCTCACAACTTTATTTTTTAAAACAATAAAAAACTTTAGCGTAAAGAGCGAGGCGTTGAGGAGGGGACAGTCCCTTTCATATACGGAATAATTTCTGTTCGTTTTAAGTTTTAATGTCGCTCCTTACTTTCAGTTTAAAAAACTTGTTTTTTTTTATTTAATAGTACATTAAAAGCAAATATATACTAGAGAAAACTGATCTGTGTCTGTGGATGCTTGAATTATGCAGGCTTATCTTAGTTTTGAGAAGATTTTGAAGACACTAAATTTCAGTTCGGGGGGGTGGGGGAACTGGAGTCTGGGGGGCAGCTCCCCCTTCTCTTTTGCAATTTACACTCTCCTTAACAACGTTACTTTAACTTGGAACTTTACAACGATAAAAACAACTATTGAAAGTATTTTTGCGACGGAGCAGGGTATGCGTAGCTGTGTTGCTATGTCAAACTTTGACCCTGTAAAAAGCAGGCAAAACCTGATAGACTCTTTCCTATGAAATTTTAAGACAGCAAAAACGACAAAAGGTTTTTGACTCAAAACACGGTCATATTTGAGCTCTCAGTTTCTCTGGGGTTTTAAGTAGCCTACTAAGGCCGTCAATTTTTCGCTCCCTGGATACAATTTAGGCATATACTCGTGCCAAAAAACATCGTCTTCTAAAACTTTCATTTGGGAGTTTCAAAACTATGGAATCATATGGAATCGTCAAAACAAATTACGTAGATTTCCCAAAAGTAATTAGTTTAAATTTTTTATTTCCAAAGACAACTCCACCTTCTAAGAAAAGCTAAATATTCTTAAGCTCTTTGAGGCCACACGCTTTTAGCTTATTTTTTACTATTTATTTACCACGCTTCTTTTTGCTCAATTTGGCACCAGCTAGGACTAAAAAGTGCATATCTGCATACAGAGGTCTTTTTACTAAAAACTGAATTCCCGATTTTTTTTTTCTATTTACCAAGGTATACAATATACTATCTAAGATTTCATTGAATAACTGCTTTTCGTTTTCACTGTCCTGGGTACTTAATATATCAAAACAAAATCAATAGCTAACATCAATAGCGTAATTTCATTAAAATCCTGGAGGGGGGGGGGCAAAGATGGAGCCAATTTTCCCAAATCAAGTGAAAATGACAGTGAAAAAGGAAAAGAGCCGTATAGTACCATAAGGGCTAAGATATACTAAAGAAAACTGACCAGTTTCTCTGGATGCTTAAATTATGCAGGCTTGTCTTAGTTTTGAGAAGTTTTTTTTTGCAGAAACTAAATTTCATCTGGGGGGGGGGGAATGAGGTCTGGAGGGGGCATTCCCCCTGCCCCTTAGCAAATTACGCCCCTGGCTAACATTAGCTATAAACCTCCTTAAGTGTAGCAACAAAATATTCATCTTACAATTGTCCACCATGAATTTAGGTAGTGTAAAAGAACTGGCTTCTCTAATAAAGTGACTCCTTGATTGCTTGGCTATCCTCAGTAATTAAATCTCTACGCAATTATCCCCTGGTAATGCAATTTCCTGGGCAAAAAGAAGCGTGCAGAGAACTCATTAACCCAAGTTTATTCTGTTGATCCCAAGTTTTGATTAGGCATAGTGAGGGGGTCACTTGTTGCGTGATCAATTTGCTTTTGCTGTTGTTCGAGTTCCCGTGATTAATGAAGACTTAAGAGTTGACTGAGCGATATAATTGTGAATAAAATGATCCAAGGGCCATAGGTTGCCGTATAACGAGATGAGAGAATCTTCTATTTAACAGACAACAAAAGAAATCCTAATATAACAGTAACTTTCCTTCTTTCTTTCCCACTCGGTGGCGTCAATTATGGAGGAGGGGACTATGCCATCCCCCAGGTTTTTTTTACCCCCTAGATTTTGAAACATACCTTTTCTGAGGGTTTCATTATCAAATACCTTGTTTGGTATTTTTACTAAAAAAACTGAAAAGCAATAAATGTGACCCCCCCCCTAGTTATTAGAAATACAATTCACCTCCCTCCTAAGATTTCATGAATTGATGCCACCTCCCACTCTCCCTTTGTTTTCTTTTGCGCTCAATTTAAACCTAAGCTTGTACGAAATTACTTATAGTACCTCGTTACAAAAAAAAACTTTAAGAAAAGATCAAATATGTGAAACTGATATTTAATCCCTCTTGATTTCTAGTCTGGGTTGTTATCATGAAAGTAAAGAGTAACATTTAACCCCAAAAGGAGCAGAATGTATTCCGTATCAACAAATAGACACGCATCCGTGATAATTCTTCTCAGAAAAAATACAAAATTTCATATTCTGTAGACAGAGGCTTGAAACCTCTCAACAGGGTTCAGCCCTATGCTGGAATTACGCAAACATTGTCTTCTTTTCTAAATCTGCTTTATAAAATTTATAATGAAGCCTGAGATCTATGCAGGAGCTTGTTTATTACCTGACCTAGTTACCAACTAAATAATTACCGCCTTATAGTCTCTCATGTGCACCATTCAATTTTCTTCGGCTCCAAGTAAATCTCCCTAAGGCCCTCAGTTGTACTCCAGTTTTGTCTCCTATCAATCTTCGTTATTCGATAAACATACAAATTCTTTTCACTCAGTTGGTAAGAACTGAATCCTTGACACCAATATCAAAACATTTTCTCCCTGGATCCATCTTATATCTATTCATATCTAAAATTCACGTTTTCTAAGATTGTTCTTTGGTTGTTTCAAAGTTAGGAAGTTTCAAGTGTATTGTTACACTTTCCGTCAGTATTCCCAAGTTGAGAAGTGAAAATAGATTAGTCACATTGACAAATCTATTGAATAATCACACAGAACTGATTAGTCACACTGGACAACGTTTTTCGTTCCTAAAAATCAAACGTTAACAAGGTGTTGATTCGCGAAGACAGTTCCTCTTCAAAGGACAGCTACACCTTTTGAAACTGTTCGGTGCCAGATGCTTTTAATTTATTTTTTTGCTAGTTATTCATCCATATTTCTTTTTCTTTCTAATTTGGCAATTAGAAAGATAATTACAAATTAAATTCAACTGAATTGAACATACTGCAAATTCTTCAAGCTGAAAGGATTAAACCATAGTTTCAAAGGAAAGCTACACCTTCTGAAGCTGTTCGGTGCCAGATACTTTTAATTTATTTTTTTTTGCTAGTTATTCATCCATGTTTCTTTTTCTTTCAAATTTGGCAATTAGAAAGATAATTACAAATTACATTCAACTGAATTGAACATACTGCAAGTTCTTCAAGTAAAAAGGATTAAAACCATAGTTTCAAAGGAAAGCTACACCTTCTGAAGCTGTTCGGTGCCAGATTCTTTTAATTTATTTTTTTGCTAGTTATTCATCCATGTTTCTTTTTCTTTCAAATTTGGCAATTAGAAAGATAATTACAAATTACATTCAACTAAATTGAACATACTGCAAGTTCTTCAAGTTAAAAGGATTGAACCATAGTTTCAAAGGAAAGCTACACCTTCTGAGGCTGTTCGGCGCCAGATGCTTTTATTTATTTTTTTTTGCTAGTTATTAACCCATGTTTCTTTTTCTTTCTAATTTGGCATTTGCTAATTCCAAAACTGCACAATTGAGTATGGATCTCATTTTCATTAAAAATCGAATTTCCAATTTTTCGTAATTATGTAAGACATAGTTTCCTCTGAACTAATTCAAACAGTAAGATTTCATTTTCTTTGCGCTAGGTACTTTAACCTGTTACATATATGAAGTATTAATTCTATTAGCGTATTTCAATGGGAGTATTACCGAACGATTCAAGATTCACAATGTTCTATAATGTCCTTTGCTTCCAATCTCAATAGTTAATTCAGCTTTGTTATGTATACCCCTTTACCCTTTTCGTTTTCGTTGGAGCCACCAAAATAGTATTGTATTTACAATCTTCTAAATACGATGAGCACTTGAAAACAACAGTGGCATCAATTCACAAAATTGTCGGTAGATAAGGCAAGGATTTTATTCGTTTTTTTTGCTTGAAGATACAAAGATATATTCAAAATGTAGGGAAAAATTGCCCCCTGCACTCTCCACCAAATGGTACCCAGAAAGATAATAGTTTCAACCTGTTCCCTCCTCCCCCACCTTAATCAGGCTTCTTTTTGGGCACGATCCTATCATGTGCAGTAACTTTTTTTTTTAAGATAAGCAACTGTTCTTCTCGATTTAAAAAATGGGAAAACAGGAAGAGAAAGCTGACATACATCTAATTCCAGGAATCCGGGGATTTTTAGTTTATCATCATCAATTTGCTTTTCTTTGGCAAAATCAAATTTGATGATTAATCTTTTTTCCACCCAAAATCATTTTATTTTCGCTTACGTGTAGCACAAATGATGACGAAAGCAAAACAATTTCCATAATTTTGCATTTCTATTGCACGCGGATCGACAGCTAATATAAAAAAACGTGAATCAGACGATAAAAGAAGCTGTCAAGGCAGGTTTACAAAATTGATTTTCTGAGCAGGTACAATGTTTCGAGCGAAGAGGGCAAAATTAAGAACAAATTTCTACCAAAGACACAGAAAAACGGGGATATAATAATAATAATAAAAAAAATTCCTTGAGATTTATAGCCTCCACCTATGCGCGTGCCTCATTCTGCCCGAATTGTAGTGGATCAATTTTCATCCTGGACGAATCTTGAATAGCCTTTTGTTTAAATATTATGATAACTCGGTGCGTGCACTTCCACTGAAGTTTTGCTTAGGAAAAGCTTAAAAAAACAGAGAAAGTTTTCAAAAGTATAATTTCCTTCAAATGGCATGCACATCCATAGGCGTAGGCAACATTTTGTCTAGGGGGGGGGAGGCAGTCGATAGTGTGATGGAGGGCCTTTTATCAACTGTTTTTCCAACCATCTGCTTTTTCATCCATATCTAATGTAAATTTTAATGTCTATGGGGGCAGCTGCCCCCCCCCCGCCCCCTCCCTACGCCCATGTGCACATCCACTAAAATTTTGCAGAGGAAAAGCTAAAAAAAAACAGAAAAAACTTTCACAAAGTATAATTTCCTTCAATTGGCTGAAACTTGGAATTTTTGCATTTAGATCAGCTTAAAAATTACATTCGTAAGTTCCTGGGCAAGATCAACTACCATGCAAAAACAAAATTTGGAATTAATTTTGGCTGTATCGATCTGTGACGCCCGAAACAGAGCATTAGCATGATAAGATTCTTCTAATAATATGGGAAATAAATATATGTGTATATTCAAGGGTGTGTACAGAAAGAGGTCAGGATGGCTTCAGCCTTATAGAAGATAAAAATTATACAGGTTTTCAATCCCTATGATCAAAAATCCCCCTCCCCATCAGCCCCTAATGCTATAGCAAAAATATTATAATAAAGTATCTATTTTTAGATGTATATATATAAAAGGCTTTAGTGTCATTTTCGCTTTATTGAAAACATTATGCATTTTGGAGAATACGATTTCTATTTATCAGCGACAAAAAAGAAGAAAAAAATAACGATACTAATAAAGTTTATAAAATTGGGAAAAAAAAACACTTAGAAAAATTATATTTGTGACTTTCAATTTAATTTACTATTTAAAAGGACGTTTTTAGCTAAAAATTTCCATTTCGATTCTATTTCGTTAAACACATTGAAAACTGAAGCCTAAATAAAATTACCACTCCCTAGATTAAACAAAAATGGTATTTTCACGAGAAAAATTGAACAACGATATAATATCCCTCCACCTAGATTTTGAAAAGAAAGCTTTTTTTGATCTCCACAAAAAAATTGATAAAAGATCCTTGACCACCCTACATTTTAGTGAATTGGCGCTCCTGGTTACATGGGCTGCTAAAATCCAACCGATGATCATAAAAAACTGCAGAAGGCCCAGTGTCCCGTCGTGGCAAAACATGATGCAAGATTGAAATACACAAAACCATGTTTTATAACATTCGTTCCTAAAGCCTTGAGGAAGTCACACTTAAGCGTAAAAAGCGGAAGATTTGGGGGCATTTGCCCCTCGTATTTACAGAATAATATGTATTCGTTTTCAGTTTTAATGTTGCTCTTTACTTTCATTTTTTTTAATTTCCTTCCTTTTTGTGATAACATATGCATCGTTTTTCAGAGTTTACCTCCAGTCATGTTTGACAACCCTTTTCGTCTGTGTTAACAGCTATGCTATACATTCTTAAGCTGTTTGATGCCATGTATTTTTTATATATGTTTTTTTAATCAGCACTTCTTTTTTTCAAATTTTGCCGGCTGCTATTACCAAATATGGAGTATTTTTCATTAAGAACTGAATTTCCGATTTTTTATCATCTTTTAAAATATAAATGGTTGTGTAACTCTCCGCTTAGCCAATTCAGACAATCTGGTTCCGTTTCCACTGTCTATGGTAATTGAAAGAAAATTTATGAGATGTGCCTTTTACGGTAGATTATCAGATGGTAGCGTCGTTTTTTTTTTTTGCACTATATGTCGCAATATTCATATTCGCAGGTGAAGAGCCCCTTGAACGTGTTATTTTTCAAAAACAGCTAAACAGATGAAACGTCGCAAGCATCGAAGTTTGTTTATGTCATTCTCCGGCTTGGAAATTTCTTATCTGCTAATGAACCCCAACAAATTCATCGGCTTTTAGAGGTAAAACGCCTGAAATACAGACAGTTTTTTTCGTGGAAGAGCAATAACGTGGAAGTGACCTCAAATGAGAGTATGTGCTGAGAGTCTGAGACCAATACTTTTATACCCTTTTAACAGACAGTCAATATTCTCTTGTAGAATAAGGTTGCAATTTAACATCAACAAATCATCAGCGGACGAGAGAAGATTCGGGCTCAATCCTAAGTCCTCCTGCGATACTCATAGTTACACCTGATGCCAAAGTATTAATCCAATGGGACCATCCAAATTATCCAAGAACCATCCAAATTCTCATGCAGCTTGATGAGTACCACTGAGGCAAGAACTCTACTACATGTATAACATCATACTCAATTGGATTTAAGAAAATCTGAGATTGCACTACCGAGTCAAAAGCAGCTGAAAAATCTACAGAACACATAAATTGGGAAGACTCCGAATCATGCACTTTTTTAAGTGTCTTTAGTAGTCTATGAACATTGAAGTTTCAACCAAAACCAAATTGTCACTAGTCAAGCCTGCATTTCTCGGAGATCTCGGGAAAAAGCATTAGCTCCAAAATCTTACTCAAGACACTGGACAAAGTAGTTGGCCTATACCCAGTACACTGGTTTGGGTTTTTACCCTGTTTCGGCATGTTCGACACGATATCGGCAGAAAAAAAAAAATGGGGAACTGCCCCACTATCAACATACATCTGGAGCATGGGTTTGAAGTGTCAGGACAAATACCATCAAGACCCACTACTTTTGTTTTCTTGTTTAAGCCTTAAGCTTAAACAAGCTTTAAGCTTATTTAAGCTTGTTTAAGCTTTCTTGCACTGTAGATCACTGCCGACTTTGAAATGAGAAAACTATATCGCACTCTCAAAAGTGGTTTAATTTTTCTTCTAGAAACTTAACATTATGTCGTTCCAATTTCGAGTCTCTTCATTCAAGCACTGTTGGATAAGGTTTCGCCTATTCATCCTCCGGAATGTTAGCAACTTGGGTCTGAGCGATATCTTAAGACTTCTTAAAAAATCGCTCCATCACCTTAGAATTCCTAGTGGCTAAGTCTAATAGTTTTTCAACTTTCTGACATTTCAAATTTCCAATAAGGCTCAAATAGTCTTTTTTTTTGTGCTACAAAATAAATCAAATACAATCCCAGACCTAAGCTTTCCAGCGTCCTTCTAAATTCTATACCAGAATTTAGCACGTTTCTTGGCATATATAATCTGAGGATTCCTCACCCTAATCAACTTTTGGAGCCCCAATCCAAACCTTGGTGCTAGGCACGGCAACTTTTAAAGCAGAGTAATTTTCAGTGCAGTAAATATTGAAAGCAACTAGGTCTTTGATACTGTGAAGTAACAACTGGAATGGGACTTTAGCACTTCATCAAAAATATGTTGATATTACAAAGGACCAACTTGTCGCTATAACTATGATCAGAATCAACTTGGATGTCATCAAACAACTGATATGATCTATATTGCCAGCAGCCCCACTGTTATGAATATATACAAATTGCTGGTCTTTGTAGCATAAAGTTTCATAAGGTAAAGCTTCAATGATGTAACACAATTTGTTATATACGGAAGGGTTACTCTGGAAGTCACAATCTCTCAATCATATATGTGGAAGTCACAATCTGGAAGTCACAATTGTGTTATATACGGAAGGGTTGCTCTGGAAGTCACAATCATATATGTGGAAGTTAAAATCTTTCAGTCATATATGTGGAAGTCACAGTTGTGAAGAAACACAATTTGTTATATACGGAAGGGTTGCTCTGGAAGTCACAATCTGGAAGTCACAATTGTGAAGAAAACACAATTTGTTATATACGGAAGGATTGCTCTGGAAGTCACAATCATATATGTGGAAGTCACAATCTCTCAATCATATATGTGGAAGTCACAATTGTGAAGAAACACAATTTGTTATATACGGAAGGGTTGCTCTGGAAGTCACAATCATATATGTGGAAGTCACAATCTGGAAGTCACAATTGTGAAGAAACACAATTTGTTATATACGGAAGGGTTGCTCTGGAAGTCACCACAAATCAAAAGCATATATTGCTAAGCCTACAGACAAGTTGACTAAGGTGGCTACAAGCTTCCCCATAGCGCTTCTCAGAGCAATCGTCATTCAGATTTGTCGGAAGGTAGACACTAACAAGAAAGAAACTCGTCGATCCAATAAACTCGACTACAGTATAAAACTCATATGATTCATATAACTGGCAAGAGATAAGATCGTAAACCATAACTGGAGTTCCATTGTCGGGGGTGCCACCAGAAAAAATTGCCGGGTGTGCCACGAGAAAAATGGCGTATGGGTTCATATATATACACTGATTTATGGGGAAGTGTCTGAAATAGGGCTATATTTCTCTCTAGTTACCAAGTATGCGTTGACAATGTTGTAAACGGCACAGAGTTCACTTAGGTACTTAATTTTCCCCGGTGTTGTCTCCATAGATGTTTCGACAGAGAATACTGATTTTCGAGCCTGCTGTGGTTTATTCATAGATGTTTTGACGGCTGGACAAGCAAGACTATAGCCAGAAAAGTCCTTGCCATTGAGACCAAGCGCACATCTTACAGAAGCCAACTTCCATATCTTCTGGACTCTATGACTTGAGGATTATTCAATATAATTTCTTTTGGAGTAGTTCCCAAGGGCACAGACATAGCAATAGCCATAATTTCTTCATTTGACAACCTAACTCTTATATCATACACTTTTACCAACGAATCACTTAGAATCTGAGCGGTTTTATCTGTTTTCAAGAAGGCAACAAGCCTTCTGCAATAACCTAGTTACACATTTTTTCGACACAGTATCTGAAATTAACTTGTTAAAGCTTGCAATTAAGTGCAGTTTCCACCCTCAAAGCTAAAAGTTATAGTTTTGATTTTTTTTTTTATTTATTTATGTGCATTCTTTCCCTTACATCTCTTCCTTAATACTAAGTTCTTTCCATTGCCCCTATAGTTAATCGTATTTTTTCATTTAGCTGCCTGTATTTTTTTTTTTTAATTGTACCCCTCCCTACTCCAAAAAAACTACATACATGGCTGACGCCTTCCTTAGCCTAGTCAATACATTTTAAGAAGTCGCAACTCTTCAGCAACTACGTGTACATTTTAAGAAAGCAATCTTTTTAACAGTAATTTTTTATATACTTTAGAGAATACGCATTAACATATTCATAATCAATGCAAATAAGAAAAACAACAAGATATAAGAAAAACAACAAGATCGATTTAGGAGCCATATTTATACCCTCTGCTGTTTTTCTTCAAAACTCCTTCCCCGAAAAAACAGCAATTCATGGAAATTAATGTTTAAGAGGTTAGCAACTGGACTCTGATGTCTAACTGAATGTTCTAGATTAAAAAAATATGGCCCCTAATTTGTCTTTTAGGTACGGAAAGTACATAATGTGGAGTAGGGATTATTATTTCAAACTTTTTCAACCATCTACATTCTATCAGCTGCTTTTTTAGCTATCTACCTTTTTTCAACTGCTTTTTCAGCCATCTACTTTTTTAGCCAAATCTAATGTAAATTTGAAGCTCTAGGGGGGAGGGGAGGCAGAACTTCAAGGTCCCTAATTGGAAAGTACATGATGTGGAAAGGATGAATGTTTAAAACAACTCTTCTAGGAATATTATTGGAAGGATGTATTACATCACTGAATGCACCTATACTAAACAATACACTGTATGAAAAATGTGGTTTGATCTCACTTTCTGTGACTATAATGAAAGAAATGTTAAAGTGATTAGGCCACAACGGATGAAGGATGGCCAAAAATTGTGGTTTTTGGCCACTCATCTGGGGCCGAACGAAAACCAACATGTCCTCGAATGGGGTGGGAGAGGGTCATAAGAAGGGATTTAGGGATTGGAACTTCATGATAGGGAAAACAAATAAACGTTCAAATGGGGAAAAGTCCATTTGAACGTTTATTTGTTCGTTATAGGAAGGTAGTGTGGTCTTGGAAAAAAAAATACTTAATTGAAGGCATTACTTCGAAAATACAAGATAGGGAGTCAATAGTGAAGCTTTGAATAGATGGGGTAAAGAAGGGGTTTACGCAGCTGTGTTGGTCGTCCATGGTTGGGGTGGGAGGATGCCACAAAGAAAAATTTAAGGGAAATGGGAACTTCCTGGAGGGTGTAAAAAGGGAGATTTTGAATAGTTTGGGATGGAGGAGGAACGTGCGTAGCTGTGTTGACCTCAAGCGGCTTGGTGCAGCGTTGAGTTGTTAGTAGTAGCAGTAGTATTTGGCTTCAGGGAGCTTTGTGATGTAACGAGTTGTTGGTAGTAGTAGTAATGTAACACCTTGAATTACAACTTCGCTTTGAAAGACTCAAGTTGAGCTCATTGAGTTTCAAGTTACGCTTTTGTAACATTATTATTCCCAATACTATAATTATAATATTAACAATAAGACTATTTAGGGAGTACATAATATAACCACATATCCTTGGTTTTCCCTGCACCATATTTTGACTAATGTGTGGATTAGTTGAGTGATTAGATTCTTGAGTGCTCATGAATAAATGTTAGAGAACCATTAAGTACTATGTTGTAACTTTTTTTCTTTTCTAAATTATCTCCTAATCAGTGTCAGCTTTGACTTTCAACAGTTTATTATTTTATATACATATCGTTAGTGTCATTAGTGGCGTAAAGGGGGGGGGGTGGATTTTTTACCCCTCCCTTAGGTCTTGAAAACACATTTTTGGGGGGCTATTTTCATTGAATAATTGCAAAAACGACAAATTTGTTCCGATAGACTTAAAAAATACGTTTAGCGCCCTATCCCTTGATTTTCGTCAATTAACGCCACTGGCTGTCATGACCAAAGATCGTATCTGACATTTTTTCATGCTTATGAGACATTTACCAAAAAACTTAGTCAGCAGAGTAGCGGCGGTTTTATGGGGAGACGGAGGGGGACTTAACCCGGCGCAAAAAATTTAGGGGCGTAAAATTTCAAATAAACAATCTAACGGTTATAATCATTTTATAACTTTCAAGATTTTATATTTATTAAAATAAAGTAGAGGCGCAGTTGGCAGTAAGTATAAGCAAAATGAATCCCAAATTTTCATTTTTCCTATATCTTAATCACCATTCCTAACGAGCTAATTAATAAATTTACAAAGGCTAGAGTAAGTAGATTCAGATTTCCCCAGGTGCATGAGTGATCAGAGCCGCCACTGCAGCAGAGCAATGTAAATCTGAAAAATCTCAAAGCATTATTGAACAAACATTATCCTGTTGATATTCCCCTTGAGAATAGCTTAACAGACGGTTTTGGCAATTATTTCAGAAGTTTCAAGATGTCAGATACAGTCTTTAGGCCCGACAGTGACGAATATATATTTTACTAGAACTATTGGGAGACAAGCCCCAAAAAACTAAGATAAAATAATAAAAAAAACCGCCGCTGCTCTGCTGACTAAGGTTTTTGGCAAATGTCTTGGTACTTAATTTTATCAATGTTTGATTTTCCTTTATGATAGAGATCCTTAACCCGAAAAATGGAGCGAAATTTTTGAAATTTATATTTAACTATCGTTGAAATGATTTGAGGCTGATTAAGATGTTACATGTTTCCGGATGTTTCCTGACCCTCTCACCTTGTTGCGACATTGTAGTGTTGTCATTATGAGCTTTGATAAGCCCGACGCGTATATATTTGAGAGCATAAAGCCTTCCTAAGCTAGCTCATGCTCATCAGTGGAGAAGACAGCAGGCACACGCGCATTGGAAGGGGACTTGTGCTCGCGGCCCTCGAAAACTCGTAATGGTCATAAAGGATATTAACTATTGCAATCGGAAGAGAGGCAACAACCAATGTAACCTACAAAACAGCCAACGCCTATGCTGTAAATCGGTGCCACGTCTAGGACGTTTTTCGGGGGGGGGGGGTAACAACATTTTTTTTCGGGGCAGGGGGGCTAAGCTTTTTTACCAGATTTTTACGACCCATTACCAGTCAGAGAAATGCTTCGGAGGGCGGGGTTCAAACCCAGTAACCAACCCCCAGCCCCCTTGAATACGACCCTGCTGTAAATTGCTTTGTAAATTTTCTAATTTGTGCTTCCGTGTTATCAAGAGTATTATTTCATGGCGATTTTAGAAAGAAAGAATATTTTCCTTCCCGTAAAACTTCTTATGAAGAATTAAATTATAACAAAAAGCTTGAAATTGCTTTTCACATTTTAATTCTTTCACATTCAGTAAAAATATTCGTATATTCAAAGGTTCTTTTTAAGCTCATAGCTAGATTTTGTTATCGTTCTCTGAAAAAAAAACCTCTATAGCGTTTTCCGAAATGCAGAAAATGCTGCACAGAATTATTTATTAGTTAATTGTTATTAAAATTAATTATTAGTTATTTATTATAAAAACAGTTTTAGTCGTAGTGCTAAAACTGTTGGCAAATGGTAATTGGTAAAGTGGTGGCTCGAAGTGGTGTAAAGTGGTGGCTCGAAGTGGTGTAAAGTGGTTCTGCTCGGAGTGCGGTCGATATATATATATATATATATATATATATATATATATATATATATATATATATATATATATATATATATATATATATATATATATATATATATATATATATATATATATATATATATATATATATATATATATATATATATATATATATATATATATATATATATATATATAAAATTGAAACAAAATAAAGAAACGGATACAAATAATTAATAAGTTCCCAGTCAAGGGCTTCTAAACCTTTTAAAATGAAATTTACTATAACCGCTATGGATCTAGGCTGATTTAGGGACCGTCAGTAGCAGTTCTTTATTACCACTATTAAACAAATCTCCTTTAAATTCATTAATTCACAGCACCTAAAAATGAAATGCCCTAAACTCATCCCCCAAAATACTACGTAGTGACTAGTAACAAGTTAGCTCCCTCTAAACTTGTTACTAGTTGCAGACAGCTGGATCGCACACCTTTAATCCAAATTGTAACATACTTAACTGGTAATTTTAAGGGAAAATAATATTCTCCGTCGAAACTCTCTTTAGTAGCCTACTTCTATAGAAAAATACTCTAGTCAAAGCAATTGTGGCAACAGCCCAACGCTGAATCTCTTGGGGCTCTAGCCTAGTCTTTAAATGCCCATGAAAGACATCCTCCCTTTGGGTAGGGCCCTGTCCATTGTTCATACATAGGAGTAATCGCTCTCATCCAGCAGTTTTTTTTTGTTTTTTTTATCTGGAACGGCCACGAAGACTCCTCTATCGTTGAAATACTTGAAAGCGATTAGGATATTACGTATTTCCGGCTTTCCGGTGACCCTCTCACCTTGTTGCGACATTGTTTTTTGACAAAGTTCTACATTTCATATCTTTCCCCTAAATATATTTAAACTTGAAACACTCGAAGACGCACAAAAAGAACTGCATCCCATTTTGGGCAATAGTCCAAGATTCGAACAATAAAAGATTTCTAGATTCACAGAACCCTAGGAGAAAACCTGTGCCCAAGGAAGGACAACCCCCTATCTAAATCCTTAATTAAAAAAAAAAAAAAAAACTCACTTTTAATGATCAAGTGCTTGGATGGCTTCTCTACACTCCAGATGATTAAGACGCAATCAAGTCCAACCACTCGCCACGAACAGAGAGTTTGGTGACCAAGCAATTGAATTCACTTTGGCAGAATGGAAGCCCCATTCATCTCGCCAAGCCAGCTAAGATTAATAAAATATATACGTACAAATAAAGGTTTGCAAGCCAATGGAGTGGCCAGGGGCATGGCCCATAGCCTAGGGCCCATTTTCACGAGGATCGGACAACATAATATGTTCGCCTTCCATCTTCGTGAAAACAACCATTTGTTCAACAAAAGGGTGTATTTTTCCATCCAGATCTGCTGTAGTCTCAAGACAGATTTGAACTAGAGCTCCATCAAGATCAACGACAGAGTGAGGAGGAGGCCTCAAGCCTCCTCCTCCAGAGAGGAGGAGGCAAGAAATCATACTTTGTTGAACAAAATCAAGCGCGAAAAGACAGGTTCAAGCGGGTGCAGGATGATCATTCAGCTCTTGTCGTCGTGAAAATGGGCCCCCCATGTTTACGAGTGAATAAATAACCTATACAATGTCCAATACTACAATATGTCCAATACTACATACAGTGTCCGTACAAATAAGCGTTTGCAAATTGCAAGCCAAGGATGTGCTGAGGGGCATAGCCCGTAACCTACCCCGCGTTATGTATGCAATTATTTTTTGTAATTTTTATCGTTCAATGGGCAATTGGAATTATTGAATTGCGTTTAATAGCGCTTATTGAAAATTATTCAATCAATTATTTGATTATTGTGCGTCGGAGCTCAATAAGCTGTTATTTGTTCCTATCTAGATAGAAAATTCTAGATGTGTTTATATATCCAGATAAATGAAATACCTCCCTGTTAAAACTTTTCTTAAAAGGCATTAAGCGAGCGAAATTTTTTTCACTCTAATAGTTTTTTTTTCGTTTCAACTATAATTTTGATCCCTTCTTTTAATTTTCATATTACTCACGTAGAATTAATTTTGCTTTCCAAGCGGCGTTCAATAGATCAAAATAATTGCACCGATTCAAAAAATTGTTGCAATTAGTTACTATAAGCTATATTGAACAAGGGGCTAATAAATAGTCCCTACAGTGTCCTACAAATAAATTGTCCATAGGGTGCCCAAAATGTTTCCATTTTACCAGTTTTGCACAAAAGATCTTCATTTGCCTGTAAATGGAAGAGGAAAGATGTTCTGGGTTGCAACTTGAAGCATCTCGAAAAATAAATCGTTTGCTAAACGTAATTACATTGATCCACAATCCTAAATCGTCATTTTTCCACCCCTTCTACAAACTTTATATATGTATATATACGCCATTTTTCCTCTAATATATGTTCTACAGAATTAATCTAATTGACAACTGCATTACCCAACCGCCAGTAGCAGATTTCATAACATTTGATCTCTATTCTTCACTCTGATTTTCTTTCACCCTTATAGCGTTGCCCTTAACCTTGCCTCTCAAAATTAATAATTTCCTGCAACAGGTTTAAATTCCACATCTGTGGTCTGGGAGCGGAGCCATTGACATTCTCATTTATCTTGTTTCATATAGTGCTTCACATAATAGTGCAAGTCAAGCAACCTTGAGATTAAGCTTTTGCTTTTATTTCCTATTCTCATTCCCACTTTTATAGTTCTCTCTGCCCTATTTTCTAATCTCTTTTTCAACATTCTTTATTCTATACCCTCGTGTTTCGTAGGGCATATTTTTCTTGACATAAACTGGTTCAGACAGGCACCTCAACTATCCTTATAGCAAATTTTCCTTTCTGGAAAGATTTGTCGGTAAGCACCTAGAATGTCTTCCCCAAATTACATTTTACATACATCCCAGTTTTGTATTGTACAACGACTAGGACAGAAGCTGTAAAATATTTTTTTTGCTCTACATTGGATTCTCAGCGCCAGGAGTTAACCCGAAGCATTTTTTTTTTAATTCATGCTGATGAGTAGGGCAAAAATATGGCAGGATATACGGGGTTAGTGTTCCTACTTGAAGTTAAAAAAACGGTTCCATTGCAACTGAACCCCTCGTGTAACTTAACCCCGTTTAACTGAACCCCAATGTAACTCAACCCTCGTGCAACTGAACCCTCATGTAACTGAACCCCGTGCAACCGAACCCTCGTGCAACTCGACCCCTGTTTGACTTAACCCTCTTGCAACCCGACCCTGAAGCCTCGTGCAACTGAGCCCCCGTGAAACTCAACTCCATTCAACTGAACACTTTAGCAGCTCAACCCCCGTGCAACTGAACCCTTGTTTAAAGAAAAACTTGCCAATAATCCTGATTCAGGAATGATAACTGTTTTTTAAATTCATCTTAATGGTAAGAGTTTATTGCAGAAACAAATTTATGGAAATAAAAAAAAAAGAACTAGAAAACGCTGAAGAGTCTCCCTTTTTCTATTTTATTTCTGTAGTACTAATAGGGCACTAGATCATCGTAGAGAGTTGTTTAAGGTCATTTGAAAGCTGGCATTCATATTTACATGCTTTTTACAGTTTCGTCATGACAACACTATCATAAAATGCCTTCTGGCACCAAATGTGATTTTAGTGTCATTTCTGGAGTGTAAAGGCTTGAAACTATAAAAGATCTACCACTGAAATCTCCATGATCGAAAACCCTTAAACTGGCGCTTAAAATATCCCTCTTGAAAACCCCCTCCCCAATAATCTTTGAAAATGAAAAGTTTTGAAAAAACTCTAAATTGAAAATTCATTTAAATACAAAGCTGATTCGTTAATGATAGATACTATTTATTTTCATTTCAACACTAAAATTGATTACGAAGCAAATTCTTGGGAATTACAAAAAAAGTGCTTGATACCCGGACATGTCTTCTTCTTTTTTTCTCCAGCGCTAGCGGGTTACTGGAACATCATAGGGGCATTGAAATGGGTAACCATCCAAGGTTCTCAGAATTAGTGTTTTATTTCCCCAACCCATTAAGGCGGGTGTCATTTCCAGGTTGATCTTTTTGAAATAACCCAACAAAAATGCTTATACGTAACCTCAAAAGTCAAACTGAGAGTTTAGGGAACCGGGTATAAAATCAGAATGTTCACTTGCCCCTTGGCAAATCTTTACTCGAACACTAATTGACAAATCATAGTTTGCAATAAAACCAAAATATACATTTTTCGGGTCATGATTACGGCGATATGCCCATTCCTGAAATTCTCTTTCAATTTGGAAAAGTTCTGGGGTTTACCCAAATGGATAATATAAGATAGAGACTACGAACGAAACGAGAATCAAATTTTGATATTCTAATTAGCGCTAGTTCAAACGCATTCTTAGGCCTTGGGTTGAGTAAAATAGGGCTTGGTTTAAATGGGGGTTGAGTTGAACGGGGGGGGGGGGGGGGTCGGTTGCACGGGGGTTTGAGTAAGTTACATAGGTTCGGTTGCCGGGTTTCTGTTGTACTAGGGTACTGTTACACGCATACCGAAAAAAAAAACAAAACATTTTTCATCTCAAACCTTCATTGCAATAAATTACCAGAACCCATAGCTAAGTTATTTTGACAGAAGTGCAATCTCGCTTCAGTCACCGGATTTCACGCTGCCCGATTAAATAATGTTGCTATACGGGCAAATAATGGGTTCACTTCCGTTTCAGATCAGATGAACATTATTTTTTTTTTTCGGCCGGGAAAATCGTGTTTAAAGTAACTTAAAGTACCAAGGACATCAAAATAAAACGTGTTTTGCTCCCTGGACCCATCTTAGGCCAATTACAACAGCGGTTTTCTAAAATTTCCATATTGGTTCTTTCATAATTATAAAATCTTTATGACAGTATCACATTTTCGTCAGTGTTGCCAAGGCGAACAGTGAAAATAAATAAGCAATACTGATTAGCTAAATTTCGCAACTTTTTGTCCGTCGAAATTCAAACAATAACAATCTTTTGGTCCCCAAAGGCATTTACACCTTTAAAGGATAACTTAGCGCCCGCAGTTACCAAAAACTGCAGACCTGAAGGCTCTTTTCATTGTTCTTGATTGAGTTCTTTCTTGACCCAGAGTCCCGGATTTTTCCTAGTTTTTAAGACAAAAACGGTTGTGTAAGTTTCCATATAACCAGTTCAAACAATTAGTTTTCATTTTCACAGTCCTTGCTAGTTTAAAGCTCCCTGTTTACACACGAGTAGAGATAGAATATTTACATTTTCATCTAGGTATTCAAAGGAGTTTCTTTTATAAGAAGTTTTTTTATAAAGTCTTGAGAGTTTTACTTTCATTTTACTTATTGAATGATAATCATTCTTAAGAAACCTAGAAATCTATCCTTTTGGAATCTAACTTTCAATTTATTCTTATTATTTCTTCGACAACCTAAGCAAAATTTCCATTTCTCTCATTAATTTTTGGGAAAAACACCGGAAATACGTGATTTCGAAACAGAAATTCCTATTGATTCGATTTTTTCTAAATTTTTTATTTTGATGTTTATTATATTTTAGAAATAAGAAATTTTATGTTATAAAAAGTAAGCAAGTAGACATGCACAGTTCTGTATCCGAAAATAAACTGAATATTAAGAAATAATTTCTAAAGTTGTCTTTGCGCAGGTCAGAAAACCACAGCGACGTTGTTTGGTTGTTTTTCTTGCCAAAGATAATCCTATTCTGCCTGAACTTGCTTAAAGGTTGATTCATGAAAGATCTTAAGCCGAACTGGCCAGCCATGACAGAAAAAAAAAAAACAGAGAGAAAAAAGGGTTGATTCCATAACACAGACCAAAAATATCCCCTTATAAGAACGACAGAAAAGATCATCTTTCCACTTTTTTTGTCAAGCTTCGACACTTGTCGAAGTTAAGAACAGGTTTGGACAGGTTTTAGGTTTATAAGAACGACAGAAATCTTTCCACTTTTTTGTCAAAGGCAACAAACACTTTTAGAGAATACAATTTTTACAATTTATATGGTTTAAAAGCATGTGGCAAAAAAGTTTGAACTCTTTGTTCTATTAGAAAAAAGCTTTTCCCCAACATATTTGATTTTAAATTCGCGTAAAATTAGAAAGATATTTTTAGCCCAAGTTTTTTGACAGGAGTCGAATTCTGTCGGCTCCTGTCAAAACCTAAAACCTGTCCAAACTTCGACAAGAGTCGAAGTTTGAATCTTTCTTCCGATTGTACTTTTGAACTCTTGTTTCAATTAGAAAAAAGCTTTTCCCCAACATATTTGATCATTAAACATGTCTATATCAAATCTGCGTAAAATCAGAAAGACATTTTTTAGGCTAGGTTTTGACAGGAGTCGAATTCTACTTCGGCTGCCAGATTTCAATTTCTATGATAAAAAATCACCACATGGAAAATATTCGATTCACTTCTGTATTGGATCATGGCTTAAAAATCGGTTTTTCTGCCCTACAAGATTGTGTTCAAATATATCAATGCTTGGGTAAAAAATGTACCACTGATATTTTTTCTTAGATACACATCCGAAAGTTTTTTTTTTTTTATTTTCTAGGATGGTCACGAATTTAACTTTTAGTCAAACACACCTATTGGAATTCACAGAACAACGTCGCTTTGGCAGTTTCCCTTGAAAAAAAAAAAAAAAAAAAAAAAAAAAAAAAAAAAAAAAAAAAAAAAAAAAAATCAAGCGATCTTATAATGAAGGAAAACCGTCACACGAGCAAATATTTGGTTCACTCCTGTATCGGATAATAGTTTGAAATCCTTTTTTCTCTAATCTACAAACCTGAAAAAACTTGTTTTTTTGGTGAAAACAAATGGACCATAGGCATTTTTTGACATCTATTCAAAGGAGTCTTATTTTTTTTAGGAAGATCGTGAGTCTCCCTTTCAATCAAATATACCAGCTGTAAATTCACAGAGCGACGTTGCTTAGACAATTCTCCTTAAAAATTCAAGCGATTTCACGACGAAAAAAAAAAAGCGTCACTTGGGCTAACGTTAGGTTCACTTCTGTATCGGAAATTAAATAAAAAAAAAAACAAGTTTTTTTTAACTGAAAGTAAGGAGCGACATTAAAACTTAAAACGAACAGAAATTATTCCGTATATGAAAGGGGCTGTCCCCTCCTCAACGCCTCGCTCTTTACGCTAAAGTTTTTTTATTGTTTAAAAAAATAGAGTTGTGAGAAAGTCAAACTTTAGCGTAAAGAGCGAGGGGTTGAGGAGGGGACAGCCCCTTTCATATACGGAATAATTTCTGTTCGTTTTAAGTTTTAATGTCGCTCCTTACTTTCAATTAAAAAAACTTGTTTTTTTTATATATTTAATTTTTGAACGTTTTTGAATAAATGCAGGTTTTGATCTTGACTCACTGTACATGAATAATTAAAACAAAATTTTTATATTAATTTACTTTTATTTGGTTAAATGGCTTTCTCGAAACTTGTTTCATTTTATTTACGAACGTTTTTATTAGTAATAAATATACGTAACTTACGAATTAACTTGCCAATTCATAATTTTTTAATTCGATTTTTTTAATTATTTATTGCTAATTTTTTTTAAAATAATGATGGGAAATCCGGCGCCCCCTTCATAGCAATGTCCCTTCCCCCATGAAAACTTCGTTCATGAAAAGATCCTCCCATATAACCCCCGACCCCCCCCCACCCCCCACTACCAGAAAGTTCCCCCTGAAAACGTCTGTATACTTCCCAATATACGTTTACATTGGGTAAAGTTCATAACTTTCAGCCCTCCCCTGGGGGGTTCGAGGGATTAAGTCATCCTAAAAGACATAGTTATAATATTTTCGACCATGCTGAACAAAATGGCTATCCCAAAATTTTGATCGGAAGACTTTGGGAAAAAAAATGAGCGTGGGAGGGGGCCTAGTTGCCCTCCATTTTTTTTGGTCACTTAAAAAGGGCACTAGAACTTTTAATTTACGTTCCAATGAGCCCTCCCACGATATTCTAGGACCACTGGGTCGATACGATCACCCCTAAAAAAAAAAAAAAAAAAAAAAAACACGCATCCGTGATCTTTCTTCTGGTAAAAAATGGAAAATTCCACATTTTTGTAGATAGGAGCTTGAAACCTCTACAGTAGGGTTCTCTGATACGCTGAATATGAAGGTGTGATTTTCATTAAGGTTCTATAACTTTTGGGGGTCTTTCCCCCTTTTTTCAAAAATCAGCCAATTTTTCTCAGGCGCGTAACTTTTGATAGGTAAGATTAAACTTGATGAAACTTATATTTTTGAAATCAAAATTAAAATCTGATTCTTTTGATGTATCTATTGGTATCAAAATTCCGTTTTTTAGAGTTTCGGTTACCATTGAGCCGGGTCGCTCCTTACTTACAGTTCGTTATCACGAACTGTTTGATCATATTATTTGAACCTGATTCTCTGGTTTACAAAATTGTGTTCAAATTAAAAAAAGCTTCTTTTTGGTAAAACGGAAAAATACCACACACTCTTTTTGTTATACATTCAAAGAAGTTATTTTTTTTCCTTGATTTTTAGCAAGACCACAAATTTAGCTTCCAATGAAACATACTGGCTAGAAACCACAGAGCGACTTGGCTTCGTCAGTTTCTCTTAAAAAAACTTCAAGCGATCTCACAATGAGAAAACAAATCGTCGTGTGGGCGAACATTTGGTTCACTTCTGTATCGGATCACATCTTAGAAATATGTTTCTCTTGCCTATAAAAATTGTAGGCAAGAGAAAGTAGGCATTCAAATGAGCAAAACCATTTTCGGGGAAAAAAATGGACCATAAATTTTTTTTTAGATGTGTATTCAAAGGATTGTTTTTTTTCTAATTTTATAGGAAAGCCACTAATTTCGTTTGCTATCAAAAGTAACCTGCTGGACTGGCAAAAAATTCTAAATAATACAAATACTAACATGTTCCAGGAAAAAAAAAACTGTTTATTGGACTAAATATCTTCGTGAGAAACATTTTAGTTTTAGTGCTTTAAATATCAATCACTTGCATCACTATTCTGACCGCACGTGAATTTTGTAGGGAAAACAACCAAGCGTTGTGATGTCAAATATCCGGAGGGTACCTCTGCCTGAGAACGAAATTCCTTCATGTCTTTCTATAACATTTCCCTATCTGAAAAAACCAAGCAACGTCATGTTGACAATTCGGCTGGTATGTGTGACTTACAACAAAATTCCCCAATGCCTTTCCAGAAAATTTCCTATCCGAGCAAGAAGAGTATTTTATTTTAGATACGTATATTTGATACTTATTCAAAACGAGTTCCAGTAGTATATTTTAACCAGTTCATAAACAAGAAGCTTTAACTTGCTTTAAACCCAATTTTTTTAACGATAGAAACACATTTTTTTACGTCTAATCCGCAACAGAAACGAAACGAATATTCACAGCCATATGAAGACATTACTTTTTATCAGTGGACGTGAAATCTGGCTAATTCAAACTTTCCAAGCGATTTATTTCAAAAATAGACTATCACAAGCTCAGAAGGGCTGAATTTGTATTTTTAAGTAACAAAAAAAGGCCAAAACATAAAAAAAGTGTAAAAATGAAAATGTACTAAAAACTGTTTAAGCATGCAATTCAACAGACAAAATGAATAATTCATAATTCAAATCTAGGAGGGCGAATTCCCCCACACCCCAGTGTATAACCCCGGCAAAAATATAGTCCAATTATTCTCAGAAAAAAAAGTACCTCATAATTAGGAAGACGGTAAACACAGATTCTTCGATTAGCATCAGCGGCAGCCAAAAATTGACAATCTGGTGAAAATTTAACGTCAGTAATAGCACCACCTTGCACCAATTCTTTCTGATGAGTCAACATACTCTCCGAAAGGGTGTAGATATGCACCTTTAATTAAAAAATAACGGTATATCATTAGATCACCATATCTTTTTGGGAGAGGCAATTTTGAAGAGAGGCTTGTTTTGAAAGTTTCCAAGAACTATGGGATTTTCCTGGTTTTGCTAGCCACCCACTTGCTTGGCATTAATTTGTGTTTTTTTTGATATGTACAATTCGTACATATCAACATACTGTACATCTGTTGACTCGCTAATTTCAAAACTGACCTTGTTGACTAAAAATCTGAGGCTATGATTGAAATACATACTTCTGAAATCAAAACACGTCAAAAAAACACGTCAAGAAAAAAAAACGTAAAGAAAAAACAAAACACATGGGGGAACCCATGCTTCCCCCGCTCTTCCTCCCTTTCACGCATATAGACATGTGTTGCCTCTTTCGAATCAAGATCTGTCCGAGATCTTTGAGAAAAGTACTTAGAGATTAAATTTTAATCATTAAAAATCCTGAAGATGGACCTATAATATCCTAAACGTTTTAAATGTACAAATTAGGAATTCGAGATTTCGAGAAGCGGACTTGACCTTCACCAAATCCTGCTGTACAAGGACATACACGAACAATAAAACAACACAAGCATACGAAAATTCCATTAATGCGTTCTACAGGGTACAACACCTACTTAAATACATTAAGAGCCTCCTCCCCCCTTTTACAACTCTTAAGCTAAATGAAATATAGATGACGGCTATAGCAGAGCACTAATTAACTAATTAACAACTAATTAAAACTAATAGGGATAGAATGTAACGCATTCAATTCCCTAGCATAATACAATGCTGGTGCAAAGTAAGCTTCAGTATCGCAAATACCGGTAAATCTGGTGCAGAGGTGCAAGTATAACAATTTCAGTGATAATTTTCAATAAGGTGAACGGCAAATAAAACAACACATAATATCGTACTATCTAGAAACGGACGTAGAAGAGGCAGGGGGGAGGGCAAAAAAAAACCTCGCGAGCTGTAGTAGATTGACATATTAAGGATATTTCTGGAGTTGAATTCATCAATGTAACCTATTTTTATAGGTATCTTATTGACTCATATTGACATTTATTGACTTTTTTCCAGAAGAAAAAGAGAAATCTCGTATTGAATTTTACTAAGAAATTAATATACCACACAAAAATATATGCTACGTTGATTTTTTTTTTATTAGTATTATTATAATAGCTGTATGCAATTCTAAAAACTGACAATTCTAGGATCAAGGTAATTCTTTAGCTTAGTTTGCTTATTGAAACATAAGCAAAATATCTAAGTCAAATTCAAATAAGGAAAAACAAAGAATAAAAATTAGTTACAACTACTTAATATTATTTTTCAATTGTTTGATGTTTCATTACAAAATAATAATAATTATAGTTATTGTAGTTACTGCATTTTGACGGCCTTGTCTTAAAACATTACTTGTAATCAGTTTTAAACTAACCTTGTGATCTGAGGTTCCTCCTATAGCAACGTCTGGGTGCTCGCCATTTATAGAAGCACTTGATGGCTCAAAATCTGCAGATACCGATGCCACTTGCTTGCCACCCTTCACAGCTGACACCTAAACAAAAAAAAAATAAATAGCCAACTATCTTAACACGAGCTATGAACGCACTAAACCTTAGGTGTCTTTGACGGATAAAGCTGAAGGCCTGACAGCTCGTCGGACAAACCATCATTCTGATCAGATCGTTGGAGTCAAAGTGAGTCATTATTTACTGCTTAAATATATTTTTACGTTTCATTTCGGCTAAACAGTTTTTTTACGATCATTTTTAAGATTTTCAAGGGAGTTTCTCCCTTGAAAAAAACATGTTTCTAAGAAAACATTCTTAGAAAGGGGGAGATTAACGGGGGGAATATAACACCATTTTTGAATGAGATTAAAAAAAAATTAAAGCGTGGGGGGGGGGGAGAAAACAATCATAGAATTCAAAATAAATCGTGTCTAGTAGGAGCTTGTGAACACACCAAGCCTTCGCGTCTTTGATGCACGGAGCTGAGGGCTTGTCAACTCTTGAGACAAAGTCATTCCAATCAGAACCATGGGTCGGAGTAATTCCAAATTCACAACTAAAATAATCGAAGTCATAGCACCTTAAGATTGAGGAATTGGACTCGGTATAAAAAAAAAAAAAAAAAAAAAAAAAAAAAAAAAAAAAAAAAAAAAAAAAAAAAAAACAGGGGAATTCTAACTCCAATCTATTTCCAAACATTTATACCTAATACTTCTAAGTTCTCACACACCATCTCGACATTTGTCCGGTTAAATAATTTATTCGATAACATCAACCCTATGAAATTTCCAGACTCGAAACAGCGTAGTTCGTCCTGTGCAGCATTTGATTTACCATTTAATCTGTAATTTGATTACTTGACATTTTTTAATTGATGTTGACCTTGGGAATAACACTTGCTACTTTGATCTTTTGTTGTGCATACTGGATCACATGTGCATATGTGCACATATATGTTGTGCATATTGGATTACATATTTGTATTTCAACGTATTTTGGATGGGTGCATTGGTTTGACAAAATTTTAAAAAGTAGATATTTTAATATTTTAAAGATTGGGTAAATTTGTCTCTGTAGGCATGCCACATAGTGAACATTTCCTGATAAATTGTGAGTAGATTATGGTTAGTGAAGTATGTATGAAGTGAAGTATGGTTAGTGAAGTGAAGTGAAGTATTATTATTATGTGTCTGATTTTTATGATATTATCTGTGTCATTGTTATTGTTATGTGTGTTATAATTGTTATTTTTTATTATGTAAGTGTTAGATAAGATAGGAGATATTTATTTCAAAAAATGACTATCACAAGCCCCGAAGGGCCGAATTCGCATTTCGGGGTCATATAATAAAAAAAGACATAGAAATAGCACAACAACTAAAAATTGGCTAAACAATGCCAAAAACAACATATCAGAAATGCAGAGCCATTCATTTGTCTAAAAAAACAAAAAGTGTCAAATGTAAAAAAAGTTAAAAAGGCACAAATTAAAACAAAACCAAAAAAAAAATTGAGATAAAATAGTGTTAAAAAGGTTTAAAAGATAGTATATAAAAAGGGGAGGGAACGGAAGAGCCAAACGGACACCAGCATGGGTATCACCAGTAAAAAAAAAAAAAAAAAAAAAAAAAAAAAAAAAAAAAAAAAAAAAAAAAAAAAAAAAAAAAAAAAAAAAAAAAAAAAAAAAAAAAAAAAAAAAAAAAAAAAAACTAGTGGTTTATTTGATCAGTAATGAAGGGGACAAAGGTTTTTTTCATATCTGGAGGTTAAACAACGGATGGGGGACAAGATAGGGATGGGTTCAGAAACAGTACGTGGCAGGCGGTGTCTGGATGGGGAGTGTCTTTTGGGAAAAATGTTTTCCGTGCGAGGGTTTATTATTGCATTTTTTGCAAAAACGGAGGCACAGCGCTCCTCTCCTGTGCTCAAGAGTTTCCAGCTTGGCCTTTTTTAGAAGGAGTGAATACCAAAGTTTTTTTAAAAAATTATTCTTAGGGCTCTTTTTTGAATAGATTCAATTTTATCTGATTCATTACGGGAGATGCCAGGATGCCAAACTGGACAAGCATATTCGAGATGCGGGCGGAAAAAGGAAGTATAAATCCTTAAAGAATGGGATGGGGGGATGTTAAATTTATTCAAGTGCTTAAGGAGAGACATGGACGCATTAGCTCTACGGACAATATCTTTCACGTGGATATCCCACTTTAAATTAGAGGAAATTGTAACCCCAAGTAATTTAAAGGAGGACACAGAAATATCTGGGGGGATAGGGTCAAGGAAGGCGGGAATAGATTTCAAGAATTTTATCGTCATTATATTTGATTTAGTGGAATTTACTTTCATATTTAGGTTCTTAGCTTCATCCGAAATGTGGGTTAGAATTTCAAGGGGGTCACTTTTAACATTCCTGTGACATACTTCGAGGATCGACAAGTCATCCACGTATTTCCACCTTTGGGGGAAGTCCTTACCAATATCGTTAACCATGACTAGAAATAAAAGTGGTCCCAATAAGGTTCCTTGAGGAATTCCACAATATATAGGGAGGGGGTTAGAGAAAATATTTTTGTATTTAACAACTTGGGATCTATTTGAAAGAAACGATATAACAATATTTACTAACAGAGGATCAAGTTTAAAGTTAACCAGTAGTGAACGAATTAGGGTGGTGTGGTCAACCAGGTCAAAAGCCTTTTTGGAAATCAACTAAGACAAGGTTCAGCCAGACATTTGGTTTATCAAGGCTACTTACGATGGTATGCATTAAGTGCACAAGGTAATGGGAGGTGGAAGTTTTCTTTAAGTTACCAAACTGCCGGGTGTCAATACGCGGACAAATTTTATCCTTAAGCCAGTCACAGAGGAAACCTTCATAAAGTTTGGAAAAAACAGAAGTGAGCGTAATGGGGCGAATGTTGGCGAAAGTCAGACTGGCGCATTTTTAGGGACAGGTGTTATAAAACCTTGTTTCCAGCAACTTGGGAATTTACCAAATTTTGTGATGTGGTGGAAAATATTTGATAAAGGCTCAGCAATTTTGTCCGAAAAGGCTTTAATTAAGTCAACTGGGATGTCCAAGGGACAAATACTTGATTTTCTAAGCTTAAGAATTTTATTTATAACATCAGAGGGCGAAATAAAGGGGAAGGGAGTATTGGGAGGATTAGTTGGACTTGAGCCAGTGAAAGGGGGGGAGACTTTGCATGATGGAAGCAAGGTACAAGTTCAGATCGTTGGCAGTCTTATTAGGGGGTTCAGGGAGATGAAAATCAATTTCGGAAGGACTTTTTCCACATATTTCTTTAATTTTTCTGTACCATTGCTTGGGCTTGTTAGAATATAGATCTTTGACTTTAGTATTATAATAATTAGAAGCTGCTTTTCTTAATTTTTCTTTAGGAACAAAAGTGTTGTTTTTTTGTTGTTTTTTTTTCGTCAGGGCCCGAAGAGGCTTTTGTTGCAATACATACCTATCTATCTACTGACATGCTTGGATTAACTTTAAGCCATTGAAGCGAATTGACATATTCTAAACTTCTTTGATATAATGGGATAGACACATAAAAAGTGTATCGTTAAATACTGAGGCTAAAAAAACAATATTGGAAAACCACATCCCGAATCTTTTCAACACATCCTTTTTTGCTATACTTTTTCTAGATATTTAATTACTTTAATTACTTTAATTACATATCCTTTAATTACTACTTTTTTTTTACCAGGGACACACATCAGTTTTACGAGAAAATACAAATGAAAAACATTCAAAAATGAATCCCAACGCAGAGCTGGGCATTAAGACCCGACAACCCATTAAACATAAAATGTAGACGAACAACGCCACTTCTGGAAAAAAGGCCACCCTATATAAGTATTTTAAATGCCACAATTATCATTACTTTCTCATTGACGAACTTTATCAGAAATACATACAGGCAAAATGTATTTTTCGAAATTTAGGAGGGGGGGGGGGTAATTTTGTTTTTGCTGACTTTCTACAATAAAAATACAGAAAAAATAGTATTTTTCAATGAAAATGGGAAAAAAAAAAAAGGTATTTATCGAAATCTTAGGTCTGATACTTCATCCTTGCACAAAAGATTAGTAAAACAAACTTTATAAATTGAGCAGAGCTAATAACCATTGGTTATTAACCGTTTAAAATTATTTTAAACTAAACTAGAGTGAAAATAAAAATTATATAATGCACAAGATACTGTAATAGAATCAAGGTAAATACACATATTGTAAAAACAAAACTGAATAGGTCTGATCTAGTGACTAAGCTAATCATGCCATCCTAGATAGTAATCTACTTTTGCAATTTGAGCCAGGGATATAAAAATGGACAATATCCTGCTAGACTTTAACCAAGTTTCACCACTAGGTTTCAAAAATCTATTGAAACTTCCACTTGAAGGAGTCAGCAAATAGATTAGGTGGGATAACTCTTCGGGAAAAGGACCAAGCAACTTTAGACTCTCAACTACTCTCAACTGAGTAGTTTCTCAACTACTCAAGCCTAAACACTTGAGATTTTCTCTTATAGCGCTGAAAAAGGAAGGTGGCTGTCCTCCCGAAATATCCGTTTTGTTTCATCCAGTATTTTCGTTGGCCTTATTAAACTTTGTTTTTAATATTCTTAGTTTTGTCAGATCAATGTGGTTTAGGAGATTTTCTGATAGGATTTGACTAAAAAAAATACTAAAGCTAGTAAGTATTTCAAAACCAAATATTTTCACAATAATAAAGTTAAAAACAAAACTATATTTTCCTGCACCTGTGTATTAGTTATAATTTAACAAAAGCATTTTTCTTCATCGTCTCTTCATTTCAGTCGGCCTTGGACAATATATACAATAAAAATTGAAACAAAACATTCGGGCGTAAATTTTCTTCGATCTCAAAATTTGGTCGGAGTCTTTACAACTCCGCTTATCGTGTAAAACGTCAACTAAAGAAGCTCCGAGGCCACAACCTCAAATAAGAGTTGATGACCCCTGAATGTTCTATTTCATACAAGGTTAAGGCCAGTTAAGACAAAAACAATAAACCAACCTGATTGACACAAGCAATGACAATTCTATCCCCATAAGCAGAAACTCCACGAGGCTGAGATTGAAGTTTCAGATGAGTTTGAGTGTATTCTCTTGAACCAACGTTAATTTCTCTAAGGGAGTCATCTATCCCAATGGTGTAAAGAGACCGACCATCAACAAGCACCATACCGTTCACTTGATTGCCATGTCCTGCACCATGTATACGCTCATTTTCTCCTAAAAAGCAAAATTACTGCTAACTATAGACAATACAGGTAGCCCAAGACCAGAACATACCGACGAACCAAAGCAATGGGGAATACCCTCATTTTCATAACTTTAAAGGAAAGGCCGTATCCGGAAGGGGGACTAGGGTTTGAACCCCTCCCCCTAAATTTCTGTCCGACTCGTAAAACGTAACAAAAATACATATAAACAAATTTTGATCCGTTTTTTAAAGTGTGTTTTTTTTTTTGTTACAAAAACCCCCGAAAAAAAAATCCTGGATACAACCCTGTTTACAGAGATTGTTTTGGCAAAATTCCGCCTATGCACATATATGTAGCATATAACGTGATTAGATGATAAAAATCACTTCGTTATTTCCCAAAAGCCTGCAACACCACGTCCAATTTAGTGGTTCTGTTACATAATGATATGATCGGTAGTTTTACAATAGCATTATTATTACTTCTGTTTGTAAATCTTAGCATCAAGTAAGGGCAGCCCTCTCGCATATGTCTTCTGTGAAGCAAATCATATTTTAACTTATAGATAGTTAATTAAGCTCAATAAAGCTATATGAAAGAGTGCCAAAAAAAAACTACCTAAAATGAAAAACCAAAATACAAGCAAATAATTGAAAAAGGAAACAGAATAAAAAAACAAAAGAACATATTCCAGAATATACGCATTGCTTACATTATTGTCCACTACTTAGCAATTTGTAAATATCGGCAATAATGTCTCTAATCATCAATTTCAAATCGCCCAAATCCCAATGTTAACATTCCCGAACAACCCCACTCTATCATGAGAAAGACATCGACACTCAGTGGCGTCGATTCACGGAAATGTAGGGGGAGGTGTGTGTGTGGCAAAATGTATAAATGTATTTCCCTTTATCTAGGGGGGAGGGCAATTTTTCAATGAAAATACCAAAACTGGTATCTTTCCATGAAAATACTGAAAAAAGGTATTTTCTTCAAACATAGGGGAAAGGGCGAAAATCCAAGGAGTGAAACACCCACCACCCCTTTCAATTAACGACCTTGCTGGTACTCACATAATATATGATGGTTAATTGTCCATTCCATTCTCAAAATGGAATTAATTAATCTATTAATCTATTAATAGATTAATTAATAATTTAATTAAGATTAATTGATTAATTTAATAATTAGATTAAGTAAGATTAATTAAATAAGATTAATTGGAATAATTAAGATTAATTAGATTAATTTAAATAATATTAATTTAATTAAGATAATTAATTAAGAATAGATACCAATTAATCTATTCCATTCTCAAAATGGAAAGAAATTTAGTTTGTGTTTGAACCCGACCTACTTCCTATTAAATTAGCAACATAAAATTAGCAAATTTATTTCGAGAAATTGTGTGCTAATTCAACATAGATAAATTGTCACTCGAGAATTCAGCAATGGGACATTAAATTACCAACTGGCGAATAAGTGCACCAACGTTTTAACTTGCATCAGTCTATTGCGTCGATTATCTAAAAAAATGAAATAATTAACCCTGTCGTTCAGCGCATGCCCGCTAAATCATAACTAAATTTTGGATATTAGGAATTAGGTAGTAGACAGGAATCGGAAGAGTAAATAGAAATCAGCGGATCAATTATTTTGAACAATTTCAGAGTTTTCTTCAAAGCATAAGATAAGGGACTGGGCTCTCATATAATAATTGGCAAACATATTTTGATGTTATAGGCTTCAAGAGGGCATAAATTTTCTAATATTTGCCACAATCACCACACTATCATCTGCCACACTATCATTCTAGATAATTACAAGTTGTATGGGTAGATAGCTTATAAAAACACCAGAGAATAATAGAGAGACGACAGTGCTTCAATGATTGTCTATCCTTAAAAACGCTACGGTCAAGTGTCTTGCGGTGCAGGCCACACTTGAAAATTAATAACACCCATTGTGAAAAGAGAAAATCAGAGAAAACGGAAGCTTTCCAATCTCATCTAAAAAATTAATAAAGGCCTTCTACTTCCTCGAAATAGTTTTTTTGATTAAACCCATTGCGCAATACAAATCATCTCTATCAGTAATAACATATCTAAATTCTTAGCCTAATTATGTAGCCTAGCCTATATTTCTCACTCCCTCAAGCCCAACCCAAACCCCTAACGTTGGGGATTTAACCCTGATGCTCCTCAGTTTTTTCGTTTAGCATTAACCAGAAATTAGCCATATTTCGTCAGTGAACATTGTTGCAAAAGTATTCACTTAGTCATAGCTGGCGGAGGCACCTTGCTTAAAAAAGCATTATCATAATACTATAATTATTGCTTTTTTTATGTATTTTTACACAGCGGAACCGAAGTTCTCTTTGAATAATGTCTAGGTAAGCACTATGGAAGTGCTTGCTTAAAAGGTTTCCGAAATTGTGTAGTTTAGATAAACGTAAATAATTTCTTAGATTCCATAACATTTTTGAATTTAAACAAATGAAAAAATAGAAAAAATGTGTTATGGGTGAAATATTTTAAACAAGAAAGTGGATACAAACAAAACAGCGAACTTTAAATAATAAAAACTCCAAAAAACACATCACAAAGAACGACGTGCTTTGTGATGTGTTTTTTGGATTTGTATTTAAATATGAGTTTTATTTTCGTCTTCTTTTCTAGCGTTTATGATGTTACCTTTGTTTTTTTTTCATGTTTTGTTTATTTTTTACCGTTGATATAGGCATCCGGATGCGAAGACGACATATTCAGATTTTTTTATTCCTTAAAGTTTGCTTTTTTTTTTTTTTGTCCACTGCCTTGTTTAAAATATTACACCCATTTTTCTAGTTTTTCATTGGCTCAAATTCGTAGACAAAGGCTGCTAATAAAACTCTTATGGCATACTAAAAGCGAGGCCCTGTAAATTGTCTGAAATCTAAAAGCACAGTGGAACAGAAACCTGTCAATTTCTTTGCAGAGAAAAGCCGAAATTAACATTCCGGTTTGAAGGACTTGAGAAAAAACAGCCAAAACTTAGTTCTTTTTCGGTAAAGGTATAGTGCAGGGCAGATATAAGATAGGAAATAACCAAAATACCATTATATTATCCATTTAATGCTCTTTCAAAACATATAAACAGCTGCTGTCTCCATTTCGGCCCAGCCAACTCCCCGTAAATAGGGTCACATACAGCCCTAGACTACCAAAAGAAGTTTGCTGATTTTGATGGGTTTACCAGTATATTTTGCGCTTATTTATCATCAGCAGTTGGTTAGTAGTGTAAAAAAAAGGCAATTTAGGAAAAGAAACGAGCATTAAATGGAGAATCTATATATTTTTATATATTTAGAATATATAAAATATATATTCTAAATATATAATATATATAGAATCTATATATAATATATATAGAATCTATATATATTTTTTCCTATCTGATTTTTGCCCAATACTATACCTTTACCGGTTCTTCGGCAGCATTGCTGAAAATGGAGCAGTGGAGAGACTATAGCCCCATTTTCATCTGCCCATTTCAGGCGGGTTGATCAAGTGACGTTGAAATTATAGGATTTTTCTAGATATAAAATTTGAGGCAAATGAATAGATTTCATAAGTGTCGAGAATTCAGGGTGAAAGAATAGGTTTGAAATCTATTGTTAAGAGGACTAAGTCGCTAAAACAGGGAATAAATGAAGCTGAATCAATCAATCAATCAATCAATTTTATTCAATCAATAAACTCAACAAAATACACTTCAATATAAACTCCCCCGTAAGGCTCTATGGCCAGGAAAAAAACAGGGGAGAAACAAAAAATGAAACAAATACTTAAAAAACAAAAAAAAATTTTCAACATTATACATTCATACCTTTAAGAGACTAAACACAAGAGAAATCATAAGATAAAAAAAATCATAAGATACAATGATCAACATAAAAAAAACAACTTAATTACTAGCTAGAAAACCCCTAACATAATTTTTTGAACATACCAAACGAGTGGCAGCTTCGTGCAGACACAGGGAGCGTGTTCCAAATCCTGTTGCAAGTTGTTGAGGGTTGGAATCAGACCTCACTGATGGAGTATGAAGAATCTGTAAATTGCTGGAAGTGCGGAGATGATAAGTCGATTGATCAGAAACAAAAGACATATTATTACACAGAGCAGCAGGAAGATGGCCGTGCAACTGTAAAAAGATGAAAGAAGAACAAGAAAGAAAATAGAGAGATTTCAAATCAAGCAAGGGTTTAAGTGAAGATCGGTTAGTTTCCCTTGACAAGAGTCCTTGCTTTATCATAAAGTTTTGAAAGTGGCATCAGAGACGAGGGAAAAGTTGACATCCAAATAACAGAAAATAAGAAACATAAGACTGAACTAGGCTGTAGAACAAGATTCTAAGAATCGACCCTGGAAATATGTTGTTTAAGCTTTCTAAGGATTCCGAGACTCCTGGAGACCTTCATTTTAATCAGGTCAATATGATGCTTGAAGGAAAGATTTTCGTCAAGCAAGATGCCTAGGAATCGAACATAACGATTCCTAGGGAAAATCATTCCAAGTGGATAGCTTTACTTACCTGGGTAGCTTTATTAGTAAACATGGTAAAATGCAATAAAATTCAAACACTGAAATAGCCAACGCCCAGAGTGTTGCAGGTGAAGAAAGTTTGAGAAAACAGGAAGATAAAACTCTCAAACTAATATTAGAATGTCGGAAGCCACGGTAATAACCCAGGGCAAGCATGGCTCCAAAAACGTGGGCACTTCGAAAGGTCGAGTAAGATATGCTAGATATGTTGAAGAGTTGTCTCAGAATAGTTTTAGGTGCTCGTGTGGCTGAACCTATATCAAAAAATAATAAGCAGTAAGATAAATGCTATTTGATCCAAACTTTCCAGGGCTGATGAAAAATTAAAATGACTAGGCCATATTTTACGGATGAGGTGATAGATTGCTAAAAATTATGTTTTTCAGCCATCCATCTGGAGACAAAGCTTTGAAAGGATTGGAATGAGGGGGGAGTGTAATCAGCTGTGATGACCTCAAGTGGCTAGTTACTGCAGCGAGTTGTTAGTAGTAGCAGTAGCAATCACGGTACATCAAGATATGGGAGTTCTGACCAAAGCTCATCAATGCCTGCATTGATTGATTATTGCTGCTGAGGGCACTTGGCCAATTCTGAACCAGGCAAAGGAAGATGCTGCTTAATTACTATAACTACTGCTACCACTCACTGCAACACCAAGCCGCCTGAGGCCAATACAGGTACGCACGTCCCTCCCTTTCATCCTAATCAATTTAAAGCCTCCATCTTTACACCCTCCCAAGAAGTTCCAGTTTCCCTTCACTCTTTCCTTTACTACCTCCTCCCACCCAATTTGGGGATGACCTGCTTTCGTTAGACCGAAATGTACGATCGTTGGCAATCTGCTGTCTTTCAACCGCAGAACGTCACAACTTTTTCTCTCATTATAGCCAAGAAAAGCGGGATAGAACCATTTCGTACAGATTACTGTTTGATTTCATTTGGCTCTAGGTGGTTGGCTGACAAGGACGATCTTTGACAATTTGTCATCCGCAGAACGTGTCCCAGCCATCTCAACCTTTCTCAGATTATATCTCTAGAAACCGTGACTGCAAACAGCGCTCCAGGGTGACCTTGAGGAGTGGCGCCCCTCGAGCAAATTATAACCTAGTAAACGACACAGCATTTTGCACTGGATTCTAAAGGATGACCATCGTCAACTAAACGACGGAAAACGTTAAAAAGGAAATCCCTCTTTTGGGGCTAACAAAAAGCCAATTTTTTCAAAAACACCAGGTGATCAAATCTGAGTTTCTTCTCTATCTAGTTAAGCAACAATAGGATATATTCGTCTCCCTTATCTTAAGAAGTAAACAAACAACGACCAAAAAACTGTACACTTCCCAAAAAGAAAAGGAGAAACCAAGGGGGACTATTAAATTCTTTTTAAGCACTCGTGCAATGCAAGCAACTCTAACTAATCGCCAAATAATCACCATCAAGTAAAATAAGGAAAAATAGGACCCTGTGAGAAATTTTCCGTCTGGGATCAAAGAATAAAAAATTAAATGCAACCAAATGGGCAGGAATTTATGGAACTCGATTTCGTATTTCCTAGACTGATATTAATCTCATTTTTGTTTCAGGTTGTGGCCCAAGCTCCAAGTCTTAGAAGATGAAATCGAGGCCCGATTCCCGCTAATGAAAAAAAGGCCAGTTTTGACACTACATATCAAACTACATAATCTACATTTACCATCGTAAACATCCGGCCTGAAAGGCTGGATAAACGAAGAGTTTTCTCCAGCGACCGTACATACGCGAACGATAAGCTAGCCCTTCCATAGAAAAGGCCAGATTTCTTTATGAGATATTATAAGTTTCTAAAGCATGAAAGCTTCAAGAAGAGAACTTCATTTGGGCAAACCATGAATTCTGTATATTAAGTGATATTGGATGAACTAACTCCTCTATAGTAATTTCCATTTAGCATAGAAAATATTCAGCTTTACTAAGTCAAGCTGACCTTAGAGCTGACCTTTGACCTTAAATAAGTAATTTTTTAAAAAAAATGTCAAAATAAGCATTAATGTAGAAAAATTACTAGCCTTGAAGCTCGGTTCTCAACTCAGTACTAAGGATTTGCTGGACTAAGCTATGTTTATTTTCAGACTTATGATTTACTTTCATTTCTGCCAGTATTAGCAGGGGCCGAATTTTAAAGAAAAGGAAGGTGGGTAAAAAATCAACAAAAAAGGGCTAAAAAGATACAGCACCAAACATATTTACTTTGAACCTGTAGTTGTCAATGACAATCAACAGGCTAATATAGTTTGAAATTTTGCGGAACGAAAAACGTGGTAACATTTACTACTAAAGTTTCGATTATTTATTGTCACGGTTCAACGTGGCAACACAAGCAAAATATGATACTGCCGTAAAACTTCTGAATTTTAAACAGCCCAAAGAAAAATCGTGGAAAATCATGGTAATTAGGTATGGATAGACATAAGATGGGTCCATGGGGGGGGGGATATTTTTATTTTGATATTCTTAGTACTTTAACTGAGATTACATTCTGCTGCATATGGCAAATTTGTGAATTCACTGATACAACTTGGAAATTCATTACATTCAATCATTCCCAAGGATTTCATTAAGATGATTTTAGTGAAGTCGTAATTTTTAAACTAGAATGTGAAATCTACAGTTCACTATATCCCAAGTTATCTAGGGCTAAGAAAACCAAAAATTGATTGAACATATCAAACATATATCGAACTATATGTCAAATGATACGAAACAATGAACAATTACGGGACATGGAATTTCAATGCCAACTTTCTAGGGACGTAATAAAGAAAAGTCTTAGATAGGTAGGCCATATTTTAAGGATGATACTACTACTACTGCTATTACTAACACCTCACAGTAGCATCAAGCCACCCAAGGCCAACATAGCTACGTACACTCCTTCTGTATCCCATTCCTGCATTCTGTCGTAAATGACGGCGGTATAATTTGTCCATCAAGTCCCATCCGTGGGCCAATGTTTTACAGCAGTAGTCGGCACTTAATTCTGATTGTTGCGTTTTGTTTTGTTTGTGTCAGACGAATTAGTGTCTTGTGCTTTTTTGTTTTGTTTTTCTTTTTTTTTTGCCTCATCTGTTTTTTTCACTGATGGGTATTAAATGCATTCATTCATACATTCATTCTATTTAGGGCCTCCTTTTGACACCCTCCCAAGAAGTTCCCATATCCCTTAAATCTGTCCTTGCGACATCCTCCCCCCCCCAAAATCGGGACGAACTGCTTCGCGTTTGGCCGTAAATGGTTAGCCAAAAACGACGATCTTTGGCAATCTGTCATCCTTCATCCGCAGAACATGTCCTAGCCATCTCAACCTTTCTTTCATTATGGCCCTAGAAAGCGGGATTGAAACACATTTTTCATAAAACTTACTGTTTGAGATACGGTCAGTCAATCGGGTACCCAAAACAATCCATAGAAGATAGGAGATATTTCACCGTTATTTCGTACATATAGTTCGTATGTAAATTTGTGAATAGTTCACCATACGTATACACCGTAAACCATAGGCGAACGAAATCAAGCCAAATAAAAAGCAGAAGTCCTCGAATGGGGCGGGAAAAGGTCGTAAGAAAGGACTTAAAGGTCATAGAAATTTCACAGTGGAGAATAGAGTAAATCTCTGGATTGGACGAGGTTGAGGAAGGGTGCGCGCTGCTGTTTTGGCCTCAGGCAGCTTGGTGTTTCAATGAGCCTGCCCTTCACAAAACTAGATATTTCGACGTTAGAACTTCATCGTACCCTAAAAAAGCATTCAAGACCTCGTTTTTATTACTATTTAAATCAAAATGGTGCAAATAGAGTTGTTTTTTCTCATGTCCTTTAGTTGCTACTAATTTTAAGCAAATAAAGTAAGAGAATAGATTCAACTGCTTCTGAGAAAGTGTAATTAGAATTGCTTCAGTTCCAAGAATGCCAGCAAAGCCTCATAGAAGAAATATTTGTATCGAAAGCTACGCAAGTTATTTCCAAAGGAAAGCGCAAAATTTCTATTTGTATATAGAACGGAAACGGACATAGAAATCACTCCACTAATTGCAAAAGTAGCAAATATTTGCAAGTGAAGCAAACAATAAAACTTGCTGACCACTTGGTAGGAGATGGGAAGTCAGCCGGGTCAGAGCAAAACCGGAAGAGGCGGTCCATAAACGAAACCATATGCGAAGCGGAAGCCTCCGCTTATTCAGCAAACGAGCATCTTACGTGTTACGTCGTCTATCTATCTATCAAGGTTATGAAATTCTTTCTAATCTTCAGATTCAGCAAAATAAATTTAGAAAGCCAATAGGAACAAAATTGGGCCTGATAGCAGTAGTACCAAAAAATATAAAGCCTCTCTGTAATCGTACATTATGTCTTATATGACAAGACTTGCCAAGTTATAGTTTAAATTTTTGCACATCTGCAGTGGGTAAGAATAAAAAGTAAATAAAAAAACATATGTAGAGAGGCAGAGGCGGTTTTAGGAGGGGGTGTCAAAAGAGGGCGCTTGCCATGGGCGCAGAAACTTTAGGGGCGCAGAATTTCAAATAAATAATCTAATTTTATAATCATTTTGTAGTCTTTGAACTTTTATTTTTATTATGGAAGTTATGAAAGAATGCACGAGTTGCGTGCATCAAGGGATGGTTGGAAAGAGAAAAGAATAAGAAAAAAAAATGAATTGTGTTGGGGAAAATGAAGTTGGTTGTTTTGTTATTTATTATTATTTTTGTTATTTATTTATTTATTGTAGTGGTTATTATATGAGGTCATAAGTTTTTTTTTTCTTAGTTTTAATTTATGAGATGGAAATAATAAGTGTTTATTTTCGTTATTATTTCATTTAGTCGTTGTGTTATAATTAGCTAGGTTAGGTGCTAAAAAACAATGATGATAGTGATGGAAAAGGAAAAAACATGGAAAAGTGATTCAGGAGTGTTTCTTAGTGTATATTAGTGCTTGAGTTTTTGATAGTTCATATAGTGAAACTTCGCCGACGGGCTTCGTAGTATATGGTTATTATGGTAAGATAAACGTCAGGGATTAATGAAAAGTTGGCACTACTAGAAAATAATAGGGTAAATTTTTATGAAGAGGTTGATAGGGTGCTTCAGAATGTTGATGATGTGTGGAGTATGAGACTGGGACCACCAGCGATGTATGCTTTCCCCATTGATAAATTTTCAGTCAATAACCATGGGAAACCTATGCTGATGCACTTGAATGGTCGATGGTTATAGATTAAATAAAAAAACAAGTTTTTTTTAACTGAAAGTAAGGAGCAACATTAAAACTTAAAACGAACAGAAATTATTCCGTAAATGAAAGGGGCTGTCCCCTCCTTAACGCCTCGCTCTTTGCGCTAAAGTTTTTTATTGTTTAAAAAAATAGAGTTGTGAGAAAGAGTCAAACTTTAGCGTAAAGAGCGAGACGTTGAGGAGGGGACAGCCCCTTTCATATATGGAATAATTTCTGTTCGTTTTAAGTTTTACTGTCGCTCCTTATTTTCAGTTAAAAAAAAACTTGTTTTTTCATTTAATTTTGAACGTTTTTGAATTAATGCAGGTTTTGATTTTGGCTCACCGTAGATCAATAATTAAAACAAAATTTGCATATTAATTTCACTTTTATTTGGTTAAATGGCTTTCTCAAAAGTTGCTTAATTTTATTTACGAACGTTTTTATTAGTAATAAATATACGTAACTTACGAATTAACATACGTAACGAACTTCAATATTCATATATTTTTAATTCGTATATTAGGGGGTTCGCCCATTAGTCAATACCTCACTCTTTACGCTAAAGTTCGAATTTTGTTCCAATTCTGTAAAAATGACCCCTTAATCACAAAGGCCGTTAATTAGAATAAATAGATATTATTAAAGTACTAAAAAAAAATCTTTGGCTTAAAGAGCGAGGTATTGACTAGAGGGGAAAACCCAATCATATACATAATAACTTCTGTTCGTTTTAAGTTTTGATGTTGCTCCTTACTTTCAGTTGAAAAACTTTTTTTTAAATTTCTGATCGTTTTTTAAATGATGCTGAAAAATCCGGTGCCTTCTTCATAGCAATGTCCCTTCCCCCATGGAAAGATCCTCCACATAAAAAAGCCCTCCCACGATATTCTAGGACCACTGGGTTGATACGATAACCCCTGAAAAAAAAAAAAAAACAAACAAACACGCATCCGTGATCTTTCTTCTGGCAAAAAATGCAAAATTCCACATTTTTGCAGATAGGAGCTTGAAACCTCTACAGTAGGGTTCTCTGATACGCTGAATCTGATAGTGTGATTTTCATTAAGGTTTTATAACTTTTAGGGGCTGTTTCCCCTTTTCTCGAAAATCAGGCAAATTTTTTCAGGCGCGTAACTTTTGATGGGTAGGACTTAACTTACTTACATATTTGAAATCAGCATTAAAATTGGTTCTTTTGATGTATCTATTGGTATCAAAATTCCGTTTTTTAGAGTTTCGGTTACTATTGAGCCGGGTCGCTCCTTACTTACAGTGCGTTACCGAACTGTTTGAAATAGACAATATTCTTATTTTGATAAACCAGGTATTAATAAAATGAAAGAGCGACTTGAGGAGTGTGATTGGAGTTGTTTAAGTGAATACGCGAATACTGGTGACAGGTTTGCAACGTAGTATGAAAAAGTTACAAATTTGATCAATGAAGTGTGTATTAAGATAACTATAAAGAAAAAAGGCTGCAAAAGACGAATGAACTGAAAGTGAAGTGTTAACAGTGATTTCTGGAATGAAGAATAATCCGCTGGATCAGATTTTTTATCCCTCCGTGTCCTGAAAGAAATTTTTCCCGTTATTAAGGATCAACTTGTCGAACATATTAATGGGTGTTTTAAAGATGAAATCTTCCCTCAGCCGTTTAAAACTGCAAAAATAGTGCCAATTTTTAAGTCAGGTGACCGAGAAGATCCTAGCAACTATAGACCGATATCACTGCTTCCGTCTATAGCTAGAATAATGGAGAAGATATTATGCCAAAGGATTGAGACATTTCTAGAGAAGAAAGGATTTTTCTTTAAGAACCAATTTGGTTTCAGAAAGAAACATTCTACAGAGCATGCAGTTTAGTTTCTTACAACGTTGGTTATGATGGCCTTGATAAACATCTTAAAGTCATAACTGTATTTTAAGATATTTTAAAGGCGTTCGATTCTGTGGACCATGAAATTCTTATTGTGTAAATTAGATAATGTAGGTATAAGAGGAAGAGCTCTGAATCTGTTGAAATCTTACGTAAGTGATAGAAAATTATATTTGGATGATGGAAAACAAGCTACATGTGAATATGATGTCGAGTCTGGAGTCCCACAGGGATCTCCCCTTGGTCCACTATTATTTGCTGTATATATTAATGATATATGTGGAGTTTTATCTAATATTGTTGATTCAGTAAATAGTGGAAACCCAAATGTGATCCCTGTAAAAGCGTTAGTTTTATTTGCTGATGATACTAATTTAACGGTATGCACGAGAACTGAAGAAGAGTTGACGTAAATTGTATAACATCTAAAATTGCCCGTAATGTTGGAATTATTAAGAAATTGAAGCCCATTTGTCCGATAATTGTCCTTAGACTTTTGTATTTTTCACTCGTCCATTGTTACCTTTTATATTGTTGTTCGGTACGATCTTCAACTTTTCAATCCCATCTGAACCGCCTTAGAGCTTTGCAGAATTCTGCAATTAGGATTTTAGCAAATTATGGACCGAGAGATTCAGTGAGAAATGTGTATTTAAAACTGAATATTCTTCCTCTAGCAGGTATATTCCTATTTTATCGACCTATGTTAATGTTTGATATTATTAATAACCTTACCTCAGAATGTTTTAATGGCATGTTTATAACTGGTGTGGATCTTCACAATAATAATACAAGAAATGCAGATGCATTTCGGCGGCCGCAGTGTGAAACAACCCCGTCACTGTTCTCTGCTCGGCATGTTTTGCCCAGCTCCTGGAGTCATTTACCAATTGGGGTTGTGCGTGAGCATGACCGAAATAGTTTCCGGGGAAAATTGAGAGATTTTTCTAATAATATTTATCAATTTTTTTTTTTTTTTTTTTTTTTTTTTATTTTTTTTTTTATTATTTTTTTTTTAGTAGTAGTAGTGCCGTAATGGAATTTTTTTGTTGCGTTGTTAGCCCGTCGGCGGGGGATATTGTTTTGTTTTTGTTTATTTATATTGAAGTATGTGTTGGAAGTTGGAGTTGGCCTAACGAACCGAAAGGTTCCTTGGCGTTTGTTTTTTTGTAAATTATGTGTCAATAAAATTATACTCCTGGAAAAAAAAAATAATAAAAGAAAATAAAGTAGAGGGCGCAGTTATCAAATTAAAATTATTAACTAATTAATAGAATTATTTCAATAATAATTAAATAATAATGATTAAAATAATTAAATTAAAATTGTTAACGATGATTAAAAAATTAATTTATAATTTAAAAATAAATTATTAACCAATTAATAAATTGAAAATAATTTTGTTAAGAAGTGAAAATTTTGTTTATATTTGGCCTGAAAATTTCTGTGGGAGACAGGGGGTGGCTCTAATCAAGATTTTGCTCCAGGTGTAAGAGAGGCCAGATCTGCCGCTGTAGAAAGGAGTATGTTCCAAAATACAAAACAAATTTAGACCGTCATCAGAGGGTGGGTCCTCTTTCCCTATTTTTTCTTTTTTTCTTTGCTTCTTTTTCCTCACTGATGGGCAGGAGCAAAATAAGTATAATGTATACTGACAAAATAACATTTTTATCCAACCATTTTACAAACTGGAATCGAAGAAAAAACAGGATTAAAAAATATTTTACTAGAATTTTTCTGCTAAAAAAAGCTTCTATTATTAGTAGCTTGACTAATATAAAATGATTTGTTAAAGTCACAAATTAATGGAGAGTTTAAATCATACATATGAATCAAATTAATGTCCAAAGAATAGATCCACAATATCTGCAAGAAGAGACCTATCATCCTATCCAAAAAGAAAGGGCATACCTTACATTTTTCAGAATCCTACAAGAGAGTGAAACAAAGTTTTTCTGCTGCTTTTTGAAGAAACAGATTTAGTTCGAAATTAAAAAGGGAAAAAATATGCATAAATAAAGAGCGTAGCTCAAGATGCGGCTTCCTTTTGAGAAAGAGTAAAAAAATTTTGTTGAGTAGTCTTCGAGGGGCACCCGCTTTGGAAAATCATACACAGCAGATTGCGCACATAACGTGCATTCAAAGTGTGCCGTATGTGGCACAGAATATGTCACACGTGGTGCAAAGGAGCGTCACATAAACGAAAACTTCAGAACTACCCATTTCAAAATAAGTGACACTCCAAGGTGTACTGTACCCTAAGTGGTGGACTGTCGGCAAGCCCTTGGTAGCCTTTAAGCCAGAGGTACTGAAATATTCTCCTCCTCCCCTCAATCACGAATTGCCTCCTCGACAGCAGAAGCAAATTTGTTTCTAAAAATGAAATTTTAGCGAATGACTTGACCTATGCCTTGGAAACTGATATTCTGAGAACCTTTTCCATATAGAAGATTAGCCTGTTCTCTAAATGGAAAATAGACACCCCCCCCCCCCCCCTCTCCAAAAAAAGACAAAGAAGTAATGATTCTGTTTTTTTGGCTTGACAGACTCATTGAATGCAAGTGAAGATATCACGAAAGTGAAATTATCCAAGATTAAGGCAGGCACGACATTTCTTGAGATAGAATTCCATTGACGGATCCCACCAACACGAACTCCTATTACAACTCAGCCTCCCACCACAACTCCGCCACCAGATGGACAGTCGGCAAGCTCTAGGTAGTCTCTGAGCCAGAGGTACTGAAACATTCCTCCCTCCCACTTAATCACAGCTTGTATCCTCAAAAGCAAATAGGATTCTACAAATGAAACCAGAGAATAAAAACCCACTTGAAGAACCTTTCTCACTTTATAATTCATTTTTGAAAAAAAAAAGTGTTGCACCCTAGAGAAAACCACTAAAATAACAAAGATTAATAAAAGTAGGTCTCCATTGTTCTGCTTTTACGTCAATCAATTCAGCTTTTACGTTCTCAAAAAGTTTACGATGAATTATTTTGTTTTTGAAGGAATTTAAGACGTGGCCTACTTCACTTTTTGGGTCTCAGATGTACACTTTAAGGCTAAAGAATCAAGAAAAGGTCTAAACAAACAGCCACAATTCTGTTATGTCTTTTAGTTTATACAAAAATCACTGTTAATCTCCAAAACAACAAAGCTCACTGAGGGAAAATCACTAAAAAGGGTGCTAAAACACAGAACGTGCCCATCCTGGCCGTAACTTGTTCGAATTTGGTATCTTCGCAACACCAGATGCGGGTGCTGGTGCTCTAACCCATTTGATTCTGAGCTTCACCCTTTACACCCTCCAAGGGAATTCCTACTTTCTCTAAATCTTATATAATAACCTCTTTCGGCCCCGGTCAAGGACGTCCTGATTTTTGTCTAATCCCTGCCGGATTTCAAACAGGATTTTTGGTAACCTATCACGCCTCATCCGTAAAACATGATCTTGCCATTTTAAGGCTTCTTTAATGATAGCGCTGGATAGTGAGGTCCAAAACAAATTGTTCATGCAGCTTGTTGTCTGATATGTCGTTCAGACATATATGCAAGGCCGTACCGAGAGGGGGTTTAGAGGGGTTTGAACTCCCCCCCCCCCCCGAAATGCTTGTCTGAATCGTAAAAAAACGTAACAAAAATAGATATAAAAAAATTTTGTACGAGTTTCTTTTAGTTTTTTTTTTTGTGTCACCCCCCCCCGAACTCTTTTTGATAGAACCCCCTCCGAAAAAAATCCTGGGTACGGCCTTGCATATATGTAGTTTGTTTGATATGTCGCTTGTAGTTCAGACGAGTGCCTAAAGCTCTCCTTAGAAAACTCCTACGGGAAGCATCTAGCACATCTTCAGGCCAAGATTTACCAATAGGCCCACAAGGACCGCGCCTAGGGGCACACAATGCCAGGGGGCACATTAAATTATCATTGAGTGACTTTTTTCTTAACAAACACTGGACTGCTGTGATTTTCGTAAAGTGCCAGGTGCACTCCGTCGCCGCGCTGCCTATTCACAGAAAAGTGATTTTAAAACGACACAGGAATTCCCTGGCCACTTATAAACTACCAGATGTCTCCCATAAGAATGGCAGCTAAGAGTTCGGTATTACCTCTCTTTTTCATTAAATAAAAAAAAGTTTTTTTAACGGAAAGTAAGGAGCGACATTAAAACTTAAAACGAACAGAAATGATTCCATATATGAAAGGGGCTATCTCCTCAACGCCTCGCTCTTTACGCTAAAGTTTTATATTGATTTAAAAAGTAGAGTTGTGAGAAAGAGTAAAACTTTAGCGTAAAGGGCGAGACGTTGAGGAGGGGACAGCCCCTTTCATACACGGAATCATTTCTGTTCGTTTAAAGTTTTAATGTCGCTCCTTACTATCAGTTATAAAATCTCGTTTTTTTTTATTTAATTTCTGAACGTTTTGAATTAATGCAGGTTTTGAATTTGGCTCACCGTGCATGAATAATTAAAACGAAATTTGCATATTAATTTCACCTTTTTTGGCTAAATGGCTTTGCCAAAATTATTCTGTATATGAAAGGGGCTGTCCCTTCCTCAGCGCCTCGCTCTTTACGCTAAAGTGTTTTACTGTTTTAAAAAGTAGAGTTGTGAGAAACAGTCAAACTTTAGCGTAAAGAGCGAGGCGCTGAGGAGGGGACAGCCCCTTTCATATATGGAATAATTTCTGTTCGTTTTAAGTTTTAATGCCATTCCTTAATTTCAGTTAAAAAACTTTTTTTTTAATTTAATTTCTGAACATTTTTGAATTAATGCAGATTTTGAATTTGGCTCACCGTGCATGAATGATTAAAACAAAAGTTGCATATTAGTTTTACTTTTTTTTGGCTAAATATCTATCTCAAAAATTTTATCAGACGATTTTGAGAAAAAAAGGGGTGGGGGAGTAAACATGCATCCCTGATCTTTCTTCAGGCAAAAAAAATGCAAAATTACACATTTTTGCAGATAGGAGCTTGGGACCTCTACAGTAGGGTTCTCTGATACGCTGAATCTGGTGGTGCGACTTGGATAGTTTCTATGACTTTTAGGGGTGTTTCTTCCTTTCTTTTGGCAAATTTTCTCAGGCTCGTAACTTTTGATGAGTAAGACTAAACTTGATGGAACTTATATATTTAAAATCAGCATAAAAATCCAATTCTTTTAATGTATGTATTGGTATCAAAATTCCGTTTTTTAGAGTTTCGGTTACTGTTGAGCCAGGTCACTCTCTCCCCCTTCATGGAAATTTCCTTCCCCCATGAAAAATTACTCCATGGAAAGATCCTCCCACGTACACCCTCCCCCTGACCCCACCCCTCACCAGAAAAAATATCCCGCGAAAACGTTTGTATGCTTCCCAATAACCAATACTATATGTAAACAATGGGCAAAGTTCATAGCTTGCAGCCCATACCCCAGGGACTGAGGGGGGTTAAATTCGTCCTCAAAGAAATAGTTATTATATTTTTTACTACGCTGAACAAAATGGCTATCTCAAAATTTTGATCCGGTGACTTTGGGAAATAAATGAGTGTGGGAGGGGGCCTAATGGCCCTCCAATTTTTTAGGTCACTTAAAAGGGCACTAGAACTTTTAATTTCCGTTCGAATAAGCCCTCTTGTGACATTCTAGGGCCACTGGATAAATACGATCACCCCTGGGAAAAAAAAAAAAAATATCACATTCGTGATCTTTCTTCTGGCAAAAATTACAAAATTCACATTTTTGCAGATAGGAACTTGGAACCTCTACAGTAGGGTTCTTTGATAGGCTGAATCTGATGGTGTGATTTTCGTTAAAATTTTATTACTTCTAAGAGGCCTTTCTCCCTTATTTTGAAAATCAAACAAATTTTCGCAGGCTCATATCTTTTGATGGGTGAAACTAAACTTAATGAAACGTATATATTTTGAATCAGCATAATAAGCCAATTCTTTTGATATATCTATTGGTATTAAAATTCCGTTTTTTTTTTAGAGTTTCAGTTACTATTGAGCCGGGTCGCGCCTTACATGCAGTTCGTTACCATGAACTGTTTGATTACTATTGGCTCATCAGCTGGGTTCTGCTCAGTCATTACACTATTCTCGAATTTTCAGGGATTTCCTCGAAAATCTCACAAAAAAAAGATCGGCAAAAAAGCTTGGGCCTAGAAGCGTTAAAGCTTTAAATCCAGCCCTGCACATCTTCTTTAGCTTTTTCAAACTTTAGCACGTTTAAGAGAAACACACTTGACCACTATCATTACCGTGACTTCTAGCATGCTAATCTCATTTCTAAGACCTATCTTTTCAATTAAACAGTTCATTGTAACGAACTGTAAGTAAGGAGCTACTCGGCTAAATAGTAACCGTAACTCTGAAAAAAAAACGAACGTTGATAGATAACAATTAATATATGAAAAGAATTGAATTTTTACAGATTCCAAGCAAATAAAATTCATTCAGTTTAATATTACCCATCAAAAGCTACAAGCCTGAGAGAATATGCCTGATTTAAAAAAAAAGAAAAAACGGGAGAAACGCACCAAAAAAACTTAAACGATCTTAATGAAAATTACGCCATCAAATTTAGCATATCAAAGAACTCTACTGTAGAGGTTTCAAGCTCCTATCAATCAAAACGTGAAATTTTATATTTTTTACCACAAAAAAGATCGCAGATGCGTGGTTTTGCTCGTTTTCTCCCTAGACGTGATTGTATCGAACCAATAGTCCTAGATGATCGGAAGAGGGTTCACCAAACGGAAACTAAGAGTTCTAGTACCCTTTTAAAGTGGCCAAAAGTGTTTGGGTTGGAATCAGGCACGTAAGCAAGAATTTGTTTCGGGGGAGGGGGGGGGGTCAAATCCTTCAATTCCCTTAATCTGTAAGAAGTATCAGAAAATTATGGGAAAATAAAAAATCGTGAGATTTCGGGGGGGGGGGCGGGTCCAGAAGCCCCCCCCCTCTGCGTACGTGCCAGGTTGGAGTAAGATGTCACACCCTACGCCTATACTACCTTTTACATCTTCACTGCGCCCGCCATCCTTACCAAAATACTACCTAACATAGTCTATTACCATATTGAAGATAATAGGTAAAAAAAACGATCATACAATGGTTGATTTGCTCGATTTACGATCTGCAATATTTATCCTACGCCTGCGGACACTAAAACTATTAGCAAAATTATCCCTACTAAGCATTCAAAAAGTAAGGGGCCAGACATAGAGGTGGGAATTGAAAATGAAAATTAAAAAATTGGAGAAATACACCAAAAAAGTCGAACGATTTTTGTAAAAAATCATATGTTTTTACAAAATTTGTAAAATTTGTTTTTACAAAACGCATCAAAAAAATTTTTATATGCATTTTGTTACTTTTCTACAAGTCAGATAAAAATTCCGAGAGGGGAGGGGCTTCAAACACGGTACCCCCCTGCTAATAGCACAAAATTTTTACTAGACCGTGAATTAGATCATTCATAAGCCAAATCCACGAACTCCCCCTTTGTATTTTTTTTTCTTTTTGATATTTGAGTTTCAAAGGGATCGACTCTAAATTTCGTACGCTAGAAAGACGTTTCTTAAAGGACTTTACAAACCTGGTACTTATCAGGCTAAAAGTGGGATAACACATTTTACACCAGCTGTTTAAATATGAGTTTCTTCTAGATTAAGAAGGTTTTTTTATTTATTTTTTTTAAACCCTTTTTACTACATCAAGATTAATTTTGAACTTTTTTTTACGCTGATTTACTTAAAATAGAAAGTTTGACTAAATAAAAATGAAGATTTACAACAATGGATTTGTCAAAACACGTACTATAAAGGTGTAGAATCAACAAATCTAACTATATTGATTAACTGACTAATTTATTGGACCCACTTACTAACAACACAAAAAAAAATGGAACACTGGAAGAAAAAATAAACGCAAAATAACTTCTAATAATACAACAAAAAGAGATATTTGCAAGAATATATGGATATTCACCACAAATTTCTGGAGATTTTTTAAATGTTCTTTTTTTAACAGAAAAGGTCCAACGTAGAATAAAGAAAAATAAGCTACTTATTTTTTTTTTTTTATTCTACGTATTTATAAGTTATTTTTTAGCTTATTTTTAATAAAGAAACTTAGGGAGACATATATCGCCATAGACCGGTTTTGGATGGGAAATTAGTTCTAGCATAAATCACCACACTAGACAGACCCCTAGTCCGTTTCCCCGTTTTTGGACACAAGAGAAAAAAAAGCCTCCTGGGGAAGGAGGAAAGCGGGCAACGGCTTAGTCAGTAATAATGGTGATCAAAACAGCAAAATTATGTCAACTAACTTATTTATAACACCTTACTGCTCCCTTCCATGGACAATTCCTTCCCCCTACGGAAACTTTCCTATGGAAAGTCCCTTCCACCAAAAAAATTTCCCCCCATACAATTCCATTCTAACTGAAAATTCCCCCGGGAAATTTCTTGCGGTTGATTCCGGCTGAAAAATTTTTCTTAGCACACTTCCATTTCAAAAGACTTTTATTTATGATTGATTTTAAAATCACGCTGGAAATCCCCTCAGGGGAAAATTCTTCCCGCAAATAACCCCCTCCCCTCCCAGTAAGGAGGCCATGTAATGTCAACTTACTTATTTGCATACTAGATTCTGGAGGATTTGGGTTTATCATAGGGACAATCGATTTTTTTCAAAAAGGTGATTCTGGGAAGGGGGGTTAGATTAAAATACTTGGGTTCCTATAGTTTAAGTGATTTTCTACACGCCCCATGCTGAAACTGAAGTCCGATTCATCTGATAATAAGAAAGAAAAGAATTAGCTTTTTGAGTCTGAAGAAGATACAGTCACTCTATTCCGGAGGAGAAATGTCAGCGGCATATCAAAGGACGCGTTTCCTCCATCTCTCTAGTGATAGCTTTTCTAAATAAAAAAAAAAAAAAAAAGAACGGGTTATGACATGGTCTTTCTCCGTAAAAAATGTATTTCGTGGATATACTGAGAGGTCCAGTAAAATTTCAGATAAATGCAAAGGCCTGAACAAATAAGTTACTTCACGGCTAAATATAAAAAAAAAAATTTCAGGTTTAGTAACTATTATAGTAAGGTATTAAGTGAAGGTAAGGTATAAATTAAGGTATTAAATAAAAATGAAGCTTGGCTGCCATTGCATTCACTTGGTAGACAGTGCAGGTAAAGACTGTCTACGTCGTTCACTCCAACCTTTCAACATAAAAAAACTCCCTGCTACATCTGGGTAATGAGCAATAGCAGTTTGGTGTTACCACGATTTTCGGTATAGGCTTGATGGTTTAGGATAAGGCTGGATTACGGCATGAATCTTATGGTAATTATATTGGTATCTATTGGTATCTATATTGGTATCTTATGGTAATCTATATGGTAAATAGATTTTTTTTTTTTTTGAAGAAGAAGAAGAAGAAGAAGAAGAGTAAATGGAAAAATCTGTCGATTTGATAAGACATCATCTATCGATAAAGTAAAGCTGATTTTTTTTTTTTTTTTTTTTTTTTTTTTTTTTTTTTTTTTTTTTTTTTTTTTTTTTAAGAAGAAGAAGAGTAAATAGAAGATGTGTGGATTTGATAAGTCATCATCAATTAATAAAGTAAAGCTGATGACCATTCCTGATACATCTATCAATTGCAGTTGGATTCAGAATGACCGACGGGTAAAGCCGTTTCTCTACTTCTACCAGTTTTGGCTGTAGGTATCCAGTATTTCTATTCAAACCTCAGGCCAAAAACCATCAGGTCTTAACTATTGGTTCATAACAGTTCTTAGCTATTGGTTTTTATTATTCATTTCTACTAAATCATCAGAAATTCTGGCTGTACTAGAATCTAAATAGTCGTATTTAGATTATGGTAGTGGCCACATGGCTTCATAGTGGTCTCCGAGAAGAAAAGATAGAAACGATGGCAGACTACTAATCAGTCATCTAAACATTGCGAGGCTACTCATCTGCCATCTATGAATAAAGAAAACAAATATAACTAATACCAGTAACACACAATCACAGGTAGTAACACAATCACCATGAGGCAGCATGTAAATAGACTTGTTGGCTGAATTCAGATCAGACTTACCTCGGACCAAGTTTGGCTGAGATTCAGTAGCCACTTATGCTAGTTGTCCTGAAAAGAAAAATATTTAGGGATTCCCTCCCCCAAAAGGTCTGCATTACGTTCGGAGCCCGAATGAATTTTTTTTGCAGGGCCCTCTCTATACATCAAATATTTAAATAAAATATACCTGCATAGTAGTTTACGTACGTAAACTTGTACATAGTGCAAAATATCTCTAATATAGGACTATCCCGATTAAATTCAATAAATTTGACATGAACTTTTACGGTATCAGTTTTCTACATTATAATATGTTATATAGTAATAAACGCACAAATAATCTTATCCAGCAATGCAAATTTAAAATAAAAAAATTTTAATTGTTAAATAATTCATAATTTATCCATTATTGTCCGAAACAATTTGCTTTAAATTTAAAAATGTTTTTTTTTTTTTGTTCATTTTGATGTAAATGCGGATCCCTTTCAAATGCGGGGCCCAATCGCTAAGGTCGTCCTTTATCCGACCCTGGAGACTAACTCTTATCTTATTTAATGTTTGATTGAGATCAGACCATGTTTTCAGTCATATTACCCCGGTGATATGAATTCAGAAGCCCCCCTCCTATTTGCCAGGATGGATTGTATCCATACACCACTGACAAAGGAAGTTACTTTCCGAAAAGCTTGACAGAAAACCAACGACTCCTGTTGTTAGATGTAATGAAGACAAGAGGCTATAAACGGGGACGCATCAAAAATTGTCGTTCGAGGGGGGGGGGGGCAAAAGAATAAAGAAGAGGTTTACTTATCGAGGACTTTGACTAACAGCCGCAAATAAGGATTTTCTAGCCTGCATTTTTGAAGACCAATCTACAAGTCGGAAAAACATGCATTTATGTTTTAGGAGAAATAGTTTCTTTCCTACATTTTTAAGACTAATTCGAGTCATACCCATATTTCAGGAAAGGGTGGTTCAAATATGGTATCCCTTCCCCCCCCCCCCCTGAAACGAAAAAAAGGTAAAGGATACGGCACTAGACACTTGAAGTTTAAACCGGCGGTACTGATCTCTGTTTCAAGGCCCTTCAGCCAGGAAGTGCAATGGGGGCGGAGGGCCAGCAATCCTGTGCTTTCACACAACCTTCCTGCTTACCTTCCCCAGATTTCTCGAGGTACCCATTTAGAGCTGGGTCGACCCTGGCTGAGCTTACAGAGTCACACCACTAACCCCCGTCCCCAAACCAAATAACCGGCCACGCCAGGAATCAAACCCCCGCCCTTTGGACAAAGAATTTCAAATCCAGCGCGCCAACCACTCAGCTAGAGCGACTCTGACTCGGCTAGGACTGTAAACGGCCCTGCCCAGAGCCTCTTGAACATTAATAATACTAATCTGCCACCTATGATTCCACGAATTAAAGATGACTATTACCAGTAACAGCATCCCAGGCAGTAATAAATCCATCATGTGATGCTGTATAAATAGATTTCTTGGCTCGATTCACTTCAAGGGCTGTGATTGGCTTATTATGACCTTTGACAACACGGAGTGGTTTCTCTGGATTATTCACGTCTAAATAGTTTATAAAGCCACTAAGGGAAACAGATAGTAAATGCTGTCCTTGCCATAGACAGGAGACCTAAAATACATAATTAGTGTCACTATTACCAGCTTGAAGCAATATATTTAGGCTACAATTTTTTTTTTTGTGTGTGTATTTTAGAGACGGTAGGCTATATATGGTGTATTTAAGTGTATTTAGAGACACGACAGCGTATTTAAGTGTCAGTTTCGAGACAGTTTTCTTAACTTTTCTTTGAAGACAGGTGGGAGTGTTTTCTATATCCTCTCTTCCTCTGCTACCATAACCACAGAAAGCATACTAAAATTGATTTTATTAATTTATTTTTGCATTTCCTTCTTTTCTTACACATTATACTGTTTTACATTTTTTTTTTTTTTTTAGTTTGAAAAAGGATTTATTGATGTTTCTCCTGAAGAAAAAGATAATAAAGTCCATTAGAAAAAAATAATTAGATTTATTGGAAATAAGTGAAAGTAATCTTTACATTCATGTCTCAGCTCTTGAGCACGAATGAAGGTGAGCTTAAAAATCAATTGAAAAGTATTCTTTTCTTTCATTTTGTTTCCTTCGTTCTATATTATTTCTTTCTAAGTTTAGTTTCTCAAGCCAAGTGAATGGTACAACCCTAAAAAATTATGCTCTTTAAAAACATCATCAAAGACTATATTGCAATATATTAAAAATATAATGCAACGACAGAAATAATAACACGAAATGAATACAAATCAGATTTCTCATGGAGAAATAATCTTTTACCAGTTCGATAACCGGAAACGGGCCTTTTTGTTTCGCCCAAATCAACAAAACGCTTTAAAATTAACACGTTAAAAATCGTCTTTTTTTTAATTCGTTGGTAAATATTTTTAGGACAGAAGGCAAACCTTCTTATACTTTATACTAGTATGTCTTGCTTGTAAACATGCCAAAACCACGCCTACCTCTCCTTAAAAACCAATATCCAGGGCATTACCTGTATATGATCAATGCCACAGCATTACATAAAAGCGGGTATTTGGTTTTCTTCAAAGATTTGATCCCGTCAAGAGAAGAAGTCAAATAAGAGCGTTTAAATTTTTTTTTTTTTACACCAGAAAATTAACACATTACCAGTTTAACAACAAGAAATGACTCCATTCATTTCATCCACTTTGTTATAAAGTTAAAAGCAACCTCATTGGCATCCTTCAAACGATTATATATTACACCACTGCATAAATTAAGAAGAAGCCAACTTATATAAAAGTAAATATGCCAATTATTAAGTAATATTAATGAATGATGGAAATCATCTCTATGGCTTGACCACGTGAAAAGACAAGGACTGGAAGCTAGACAAAATCGATTTTATATTTAAGGCTTTCTATTCACATTCTCTAACACGTAGAATTCAAAACATTAAAATAATAACAAGATTCTAATAAATTTCAAATATCAATGAATTTTGTCGTCCCCTCCCTACTCTTGAGTAGGGAGGAGTACTCCCTACTCTAGAGAGAGAGAGAGAGAGAGAGAGAGAGAGAGAGAGAGAGAGAGAGAGAGAGAGAGAGAGAGAGGAGAGAGAGAGAGAGAGAGAGAGAGAGAGAGAGAGAGAGAGAGAGAGAGAGAGAGAGAGAGAGAGAGAGAGAGAGAGAGAGAGAGAGAGAGAGAGAGAGAGAGAGAGAGAGAGAGAGAGAGAGAGAGAGAGAGAGAGAGAGAGAGAGAGAGAGAGAGAGAGAGAGAGAGAGAGAGAGAGAGAGAGAGAGAGAGAGAGAGAGAGAGAGAGAGGGAGAGAGAGAGAGAGAGAGAGAAAGAAAGAGAGAGAGAGAGAGAAGAGGGGGGTACTTTACAGTTCTACTTTAGTTTACGATTATATATCAATCCTTAATTTCATTTGTCAAACTTGGCAGATAGTAAAGAAAATAAGTGAAATAAATCAAACACTAGAAATAAATTACCAGAAAAAACAGATATAAAATCAACTATAAGAATAAAACACAATTCAACAAAGAACAAACTTACCTGCTGATCCTCAATCGTGGCGCCCATCACAAATTCACAAACCATTGTTTGATCTTCGATGTTCCATAATCTGCAGGTCTTGTCCCCACTGGCACTCAACAGCTGTTTACTATCAGGACTGCTCCAAGCAACCTATACCCAAACAGAAGATATAAAATTGACTTTCACGTTCTATTGAAGAATTAACTGAACACAACCGAGCAAGAGGCCGAAAACTATGGCCAGGTGTTGCGCTGCTGAGTGGGTCCAAGATATCCCTCCCCCCTTTAACAGTTATTCTTGTAAAATAAATTTCGAATTAAAAAACTAAAAATCCAATCTTACACATGGCCTCTTTGAGGCTTGGGCCGTATATTTTGTCCCCTGCCCCCCCCCCCACCCATTCCTTGAAGGCCCTACCAATAGGAAATCAAAATACCTTCACACAGAAGGTAATGGAAAGAATCCCCCCTCACTGAGACTGGTATGAAGGAGTCTTACCAGGAAAATCGGATGATAGTAGTTGCAAAAAAAAAGAAATAACAAATTTCGGAGTCAGGGTTGAAGTACTATCAAAATAACATTTATAGGCCCAGATTTGCAGGGGCATTTTTTTAAAATCAATCTCAAGAGAAAAGAATGTTTTCATGGCTAGAAGGAGAACTGGTTGAATTCATTTTAGGCCAAGATTGGTTATTTTCTGGGAGGGTCTTTAGGACCGTACTTCTCCTTTATGCAGCTACTTGACGAAAAAAAAAAAAAAAAAAAAAACATCAAAATAAGCTCATCGTCTTTGAAAAAAAAAAAACATAACCTGACGTTTTGGACAATGTTTGTTTGAATGCAGTAGACCCCTTCAAAGTCATACAGATTTTCAAATAGCTGCATTCACGGTTTCGCCTACTCCGCATTGAGGATTTGACCCCACAGCGGGAGGGTTTTCGCTCTGAAACCCCTCCCCCATTGGGAGTCCATACAAAACACAATCGAAACCAAAACTTGGTTGAAATATCCAAAGGCAAATCTATACGAGTCCTACACTTTTCAGGTTTTAGTGTCTAAGTGCTCGACTTTTTACAGCCATTGTCAATATGTAAAAACAAATTTTAGAACAGAGGGAGTCCAAAAAAGATGCCTAAGAATTGTAAGTCCTTATAAATAATGTATATAAAAGATTAGAAGTCCTACGAAAGAATAAGATCCTTATATCTCCCTTCTTCGGGAGTCCAAAAACAATTCCTCAGATTTGTAAATTGTAATAAATAATAAATGAAAAGAAATCATAAGTCCTAAGAAAGAATATGATCTTAATACCTCCTCCTTAGGGAGTCCAAAAAAGATGTCTAAGAATTGTAAGTCCTTTTAAATAATATATACACATAGAAATCAGAAATCCTAAAAAAGAATAAAGTCCTTATATCCTCCTTCTTCGGGAGTCCAAAAAAATGCCTAAGGACTGTGAGTCCTTATAAATAATATGTATAAAGAAACCAAAAGTCCTTAGAAAGAAGAAGATCCCTATATTTATCTTCTTCGGAAGCCTAAAAAAGATGCCTAAGAATTGTAAGTACTAATAAATATTATTCATAAAAAAAAACAATCAGAAGTCGTAAAAAAGAATAAATCCCGTATATCTCCCTTTTTCGGAGAGCCAATTCGGTCACCCACAACGAAAACAGAACCAAAAATCCTTACGTTTCGCCAGCATTGTCCTCCGTAGCCTCCAGACAAGTTCACTTTCCCCCTCCCTCCCCACTTTAACCCCCTCTCCTTCACTCTGCTTCACCGATAAAAGTATTTTATCCTAATAAAAGTTTCAAAAGAAAGATATAGAAGATTTTTTTTTCTTTACATAGTTGATATGTTAAATAAGTGAATGTTCTCCCCCTTTTTTTTACCACCCATTGATAATATCTATTTTACAAATTTTCAACTTTTATTCATTGCCGTTTTTTACTAAATTGTGTTTTTTATTTTCACTCATAAGACTAATTTGTTGTTTTTTATTTGGTTTATTTCCGTTATATATTCTGAAAATCATAAACGTTTTTATTCTTTTAACATTTTTTCCTATTTAATGTAATGGCTTTTTTCTAATTAACTTATTATATATGTATATATATATAAAATATTGCCTAAAAGTAAGCGTTGAAAAACCAAGTTACAAAACAACTTAGCTGTGGAATAAAAATCTTTTTTAATTCAATTTTCCTGGCTTCATTTCACCACAAACCTCTATTGCTCAGAACCCAAGTAGCACAAGCTACCGACATTGGTACTGGACCTAAAATGTTTGAAAAAGGGCGAGCTCAATGAGAATTTATGCTAGAAGAAAAACTGGAAAATCTTGGAGATTTGATTGGGCAAGCCTTCCCTCCTTAATACATATTTGGTTTAGGCTAAAGAGTTTACCTGTAGCTGGTAACTCCAGTAACGTATTACAAAACAAACTATTAAGTTATTTAAGGTCATACGACATCTTAAAGGATTTACCCTATCTCGTTCGTAATAAACTAAAACAGATTCGTAATAACGTAATAAACTAATAAACTCAAACCAAAACATTTAGAATTGATTGGGCAGTCATGCCCTGACTTACATAGCTTGGATAAGAGATACGAATAAGTGACAGAGAACTTAAAGCTGATACCTACTTTCCCAGAAATACTTTCCCGATACCTAATTTTCCGGAAAACCGATACCTACTTTCCCCCGTTTTCTACCGGTGCTTGGATAAGAAATACGAATAAGTGACAGAAAACTAAAAACCGATACCTACTTTCCCGGATATTAGTTTCCGGAAATACTTTCCCGATACCTAATTTCCCGGAAAACTAATACCTACTTTCCCCCGTTTTCTACCGGTACTTGGATAAAGAGATACAAATAAGTGACAGAAAACTAAAACTGATACCTACTTTCCCGGAAATTAGTCTCTGGAAATACTTTCCCGATACCTAATTTCCCGGAAAACCGATATCTACTTTCCCCCGTTATCTACCGGTGCTTGGATAAGAAATACGAATAAGTGACAGAAAACTAAAAACCGATACCTACTTTCCCGGAAATTAGTTTCTGGAAATACTTTCCCGATACCTAATTTCCCGGAAAACCAATACCTACTTTCCCCCGTTTGCTACCGGTGCTTGGATAAGAAATACGAATAAGTGACAGAAAACTAGAAACCGATACCTACTTTCCGGAAGTTAGTTTCCGGAAAAACTTTCCCGATACCTAATTTCCCGGAAAACCGATACCTACTTTCCCCTGTTTTCTACCGGTCCTTGGATAATAAATACGAATAAGTGACAGAAAACTAGAAACCGATAACTAATTTCCCGGAAATTAGTTTCCGGAAATACTTTCCCGATACCTAATTTCCCAGAAAACCAATACCTACTTTCCCCTACTTTCCCCCGTTTTCTACCGGTGCTTGGATAAGAAATACGAATAAGTGACAGAAAACTAGAAACTGATGCCTACTTTCCCGGAAGTTAGTTTCCGGAAATACTTCCCCGATACCTAATTTCTCGGAAAACCGATACCTACTTTTCCCCGTTTTCTACCGGTGCTTGGATAAGAAACACGAATAAGTGACAGAAAACTAGAAACCGATACCTACTTTCCCGGAAATACTTTCCCGATACCTAGTTCTCTAGAAAACTGATACCTACTTTCCCCGTTTTCTACCGGTGCTTGGATAAGAAAATACGAATAAGTGACAGAAAACTAGAAACCGATACCTAATTTCCCGGAAATTAGTTTCCGGAAATACTTTCCCGATACCTAATTTCCTGGAAAACCGATACCTACTTTCCCCCGTTTTCTACCGGTGCTTGGATAAGAAATACGAACAAGTGACAGAAAACTAGAAACCGATACCTACTTTCCCGATACCTAATTTCCCGGAAAACCGATATACCTACTTCCCCGTTTCTCTACCGGTGATATTCAATTTAATAAAACTTGCATCATCAGAAAGTTTAAATTTTGTTGTGTTTTTTTTTTTTTTTCGATTAAAACGGAGCAGATTCTTTTTTATGTTCAGGGAAGGGTAGCCCCTTAAAATGTTTGATCATACCTGCTAGGAAAATGCTAAAATCAGGTCAAAAGAATTATCATTTGAGAAATTTGGTCACTTCGGGAGTTCCCTGTGGTACTACCCGCTTTGATTGATAACTCACCAACAAAACCAAGTTAAGTTTAAATATCTATTGAGTAAAATTTTATAGTAAAGAAAAAATTTGAATTGTTACTGAAAAGTTGGTGACCCCGGATTCTGTGAACTGCGTAATAACTCAAAGACACAACTAAGTCCAGATTCTACTTTAGTTCCATCTACTTCAGATGGAAAAAATTTCGTGCCAAAATGTCATATCATTTAATTATTCACAAATATGTCCCTTATGGCTGTCTCATGTGGAGCGGCAATTTTTACGTAATTACACGTAATTTTTTACGTAAATAGCAATTTTACGGTAATTTCACAAGAGCGCAAATTCTGCAAAAAAGCAGCAAGGATAATAGACAAGTATGTTAAAGAAGTGAAGGACACATGTGCTTGTTTAAGTTTTTGGATTTGCTAAACTTTGTATTGTTGTTCCAGCGATTTTCGACTTATAACTTTATAAAAGATACAATTTTCAAAAATATATTTTGTTTTTTGAGCTATAAACAGAAAAACTAAAATCTACACAAGTAGAAATATTTTATTCTTTATAGTAAAACCACAAATTTATGCTCGCAAACTCTAAAACTATAATACTCCCAAACTCTACAAACTTTATACCGCTTTCGACGATAACTAGTCCCCTGGGGGAATTCACTAATGGACCCATTGTACAGCCAACACTAAGGGTTGAAAAATGATTTTAAGCTATCGTATCACTTTAATTACGCAATCATCTAATTATTATGGCTACACAATCAAACACAGATTACAAAGAATGACACAAAATCCATCAAACCACATTTTGGGGAAAGAATTAACGTCCACATATCTGAAGAATAAAAGAAGATAAGAAAAACGGAGTTGCATCACTCAAAAAATTTTGCTTAATTTTAACGAGATGCGTCTTAAATATAAGTGTTACAAAACGTTGAATTGAGCAACCATTGAATTAACGCACCCAAATTGATTAGTTAATTTTGCAGTAGATTAATTTAATTAATAAATTAAAGATTAATTGATCAATTGATTGATTTTCCAGTAGGTCACAGACTGCTTAAAATCCACTGTCAATAAATATTTTTATATAAACGTAAAATAGGATCTATAAAGGACGTGCAAAAAAGGGATAAATCCTTTTATTAGACAGTGAAAAACAATTATAAAAATTCTGAATATTTCGATCACATACACAGCAACCATCATCAGCAGATAAAGATCGAGTTTATCTGCTGATAAAAGTTGCTGTCTAATGATCAAAATACCCAGAATTTGTATCACTGTTTTTCACTGTCTAATATAAAAATGTATTTATTTGAACTGTTATTTGTACGCCATGGAAAAAGCAGTGTGATCTTCGAAAATACCAAGATTTATAAATGAAAATGAATTTTGATCACTTAAATAATTAATTAATTATAGGTATCAATTAAGTAATCTATCATTTATTATTTAAATACATAGCCATTTGATTAACGTTTAACCATTATTAATTGATTCACTTTAGTTTAATAATTACATAATTAAAAAGATCAATTATTAATCAAAAACTTACGGAATAAATGCCACCCTTGTGGGCAGGGTTTCCTAGCTCGCATATAGTCTTATATTCCTTTGTATCATGAATAAAAAGCTTTCCATCAAAACCACCACTTGCAAAATACTCCCCACTAGGAGAGAAACGAACACACTGGACAAAACGGGAATGATCCTATAAATAAAACCAAAAATTATAGATTTTTAACATAGGAAAAAAAGGAGAAGTATTTGAACAACATAGGAGATTATGTGCGACTCCTTTATTGATACATGAAAAGCGCTCATAAGAAAATCAATCTCTGCGTAACAGTGGTAATTTTGGTAATTTTATCCCCCCCCCCCTCCAAAAAAAATAACAAATATGGAATTCAAGTCAGAGAGTAAAATTAAAAATTAATATTTTAATTTATGTTTGAGACAACGATGACCCCGAAATCCGCAATGGAATAATCATGGTGATCTTGATCAGGTTTACTTCAGCAATGACGACAACGGCCCCGTTAAATCGCAGAATTTCTTGGTGTTTTTTTTCAGATTTTTTTTTTTTTTTTACTGAAAATACCTCCAAAAAAGGTATTTCCCAAATGTAGGGAGAAGGGGGGAAGATCTAGGGGACAAATGTCCCTCCCTACTTTCCTCGATTGATGCAGCTGGCCAAATGACCTTTTGTGGTTGTCTATTTAATACACTGTAATAAACCATAGCCCCGAAAAATAGCAGAATTGCTTGGTGTTATATTTTCCTTTATATCCAGGATATAAAGTCAATAGTCATTGTCCAATAAAGTCAATAGTCAATAGTCATTCAAGGACAATAGTCATTGTCCAATAAAGTCAATAGTCATTCAAGGACAATAGTCATTGTCCTTGGAACCTCCCTTAAAGCATTTATTGGGGTAATAGTGGTGACAGACGAATAGAATGAAGGTAAAAATAGTAACTTTAACAAGCCATCTTGACTTTTCGTCTATAATTTGACATAGTTCATCCTATACGATATGATACAGCCAAACATTAGAGCCATGTGAGCAATGGTCTAAAAAAAAACGAAAATACGAAAGAGAACTAAAAAAAACTTCGCAATTATATGCTCAACAACGTTCACTCGGTTTACAAAGATTACATCATTAATTAATCCATGTTTATAATAAACAATTACCAAACTGGACCATAATAAACCCCGTTTAATAACAAACCATGGAAAAAAATTAGCACTGTCATAAATCAATGTCATAATACAGATCATAACTCAACACCGCAATGTATACTCAATTGCCAAAAGATAAAAACAAAGAAAAGATAAAAATTTGCTATAAATAAGGTATTCAAACAGTGGAAACGAATTCGTATAGAATGTAAGAGCTGCAAAATCCAGCATAATAATGAAATTAAAAACGGGATGTAAGAAAGAAAAAAAAAAATGTGGAAGATTCTGAAATCAAAATTCTTAATCAAACGTGGAAATTAGAAATAAAAGACCGCATAAAACTCAACTTATATTCATCTGTATTACGATGAATTGGAAGGAGATCGGGAATCTTTTGGTCTTTCTCCCTTGGAAGGCGGCTCCTTACAGGGTTGCAGGGAGAGGGAATAACTTCTTGGTCCCAATATTCTTGCAAAAAAGATTTCCCTATTGTTCTTCGTGCTTTTGTTGTTTGGTCCCAATATTAATTTTAACTTTTGGGTCAAGGCTGATGCAAAGGGTCTCACGTCTCTCGTGTAGGATTCCTTTTTAAAACAATCTAGAGTGCTCTCCTTTGAATTAATCTAATCCTATTTTAAAAAAAAAAAAAAAAAAAAAAAAAAAAAAAAAAAAAAAAAAAAAAAAAAAAAAAAAAAAAAAAAACCGCATGTACTGGACCTCTAAATTTCGAAAGAAGGTTAGGGGGATTCGATACCTTAAAGGATCAGCCTATCTCGTCCATTATGAACTTTTCTAGTTCGTGTTGCCATACTATTTAGAATTGACTGGGCGATCTTGCCATTACTTGTAGAGCTTGGATAAGAGATCTGAATAAACGACAAAAAACTAAAAGCCGATACCTACTTTCCCAAGAATCTTAAAAAAGTCATTTCACTTCTCTTGTTTTGAGCCAGGGATAGAGATACTCAGTTTTAATGATAATTACATCATTAGAAAGTGTGAATTTGTGCTTTTTTTATAGAAAGGAGGAAATATTTAGGGAGGGTAAGGGTAAAGGACGGTCCTTACTCATGCCCTATGTGCGGAGAAAATGGCGAGGATCTGCTTCACTTCATGGCCTTTGTCCCGAATTACAGGATTTAAGGAAAGAATTATTTTTTGTTAATGTGGGGACAAGTGAGTGGTTGGTTTCAGTAATGGGATCAAAAAATTATGGGACAATTAGAATGATAGCAAAGTATATAAAATTGGGTATGTCACATAGAGATACATTTTTGTAAAGGGGGTGGGGTGAGTGTGGAAAGTATTGTTGTATGTGTGTAAGTTGTTTTCTTGTTTGTTATTTTTGTAGTCATGGCCCTTGATAGATGTAACATACATCTATCTATTTATGTTAGTTTAATGGTATCGTGTGCTTTATTATGTTTTTGTAATGTTTGTAATTTTGCGTTGTTATTGTTATGTAGGCTACCATACTTTGCTATGAGTGTTATAATCATGTGCTATTATTTTGTGTGATTTTCCTTTTTTGCCATGGCCCAAAGTGGCTTTTATTGCAATAAATATCTATCTATCAATCTATCTATCTATTGAATGGAGCAGAATTTTATTAAATTAAGTTTATTAATTTAATATTAATTTAATAATTTATTTTTAAAGTTAAAATTCTCCTTTTGAAATGTAGAGAAAGATCTAGCTTGTATCTCCATTGACATGAAACCAAGGCTATTAACCATAAAAATTGTACAGAACCAAGTAAGGCTTCTTGCGGCAAGCCGCAAAAAACCTGGTAGATAGTTAGAGTAATTATATGTGTATTTGACACATTGGCAAGGGTTCGACATAAAGGATGTAATAATTTTAATAGGGAAATAGTCTACCTAAAATCCATTTAAAAATTTACCGTGGAATACATTATGATCAATCAGATTGAAAGCTTGGGAGTACCAAGGACATTGAAAATAAAGCCTGATTGTTTGAATTGGTTAAGTGGAAATTTACCGAACCAGGGCCGTATCTACAATTTTTGTGTTAGAGAAGAGAGGAGGTTTTTTTTTTTTTAGTGGGGGGTTATAAAAAACTTTAACCCAAGACCATCAAAAATTTGTTTATATGCATTTTTGTTACTTTTTAACGAGTCGAACAAATATCTCGGGGGGGGGGGATTTCAAATCTCCTAACCCTCCTCCTTGGATACGGCCTTGTACTAAATCATATACATCTTCAAAAATTAAGAAAAATCGGGAATTCAGCTTTTAATGAAAAGAGCTCCATATGGAGTTTTTGGCAGTAGCAGGCATCAAATAAAGAAAAAGAAAGGAAAACTTGGGCCAAAACTCACCAAATATAATCTAGATGGCACCAAAAATAATCTAGATGGCACAAAACAGCTTCAGAAGGCACAGCTTTCCTGTGAAGGTGCAGTTTTATTTGGGAATCAACAGATTGTTAATGTTTGAATTTTTTACGACGCAAACATTGCCAAAATTAACTAATTTGTTTTACTTGTTTATTTCCGCGGTTCACCATGGCAACACTGACACAAATCTCATACTGCCCTAAAAATTCCATAATTTGAAACAACCAAGAAAAACCTTAGAAAACAGCAGTATAGAGCTAAGAACCTAAGATGGCTCCAGGGGACAAAAAGTGTTTCTATTTTTATGTCCTTAGTAATTCAATAAAGTCATTTAAAATAAGGTTAATCCAGGTATCAGAGCCGTTCCTTGGAGGGGGGGGGGGGCAACCGGGGCAGTTGTCCCAGGCGCCATGGCTTGGGCGTCACAACTGGGGGACTGCAACTTTGATCCAATTTTTCACTTTGATTCGACCTTTTTTGCTTATATTTGAGTCGCGAGGGGGTGTTGTAATTAATTTTTTCCCGGGCACCACAAACCCTAGGAACGGCTCTTTCAAGTATTAGGTACTACCAGATTTTTATGTATGGGATGAAGGAAGATTGCTAAGTAGCGACAGGAGAGGGTGTATTTGACATTTCCAGAGTGGCTTTACCTTATAAGGAGGAACATACCTCTTATTTCTGGCCAGTGTATCATTTCCAGATTTGTTTTACCTTATAAGGAGGAACATACCTCTTATTTCTGGCCAGTGCATCATGCAACTTAAGGGAAGCTGAAGTAAGAGCAATGGGACGAAATTCTTGAAACCTATACAATCACCCTCCTTTTTACTGGTGCAACTAAAACTATAAATCGACCACCAACGAAAACTAACTTCACCGCGTTACTTAATTCGTCTGCCTTTGCCATCTCCCAAGATATCCCTAGAGGTTTTCAGATCATTTCCAAAATCCTCTTTCAGCCTCGTCACGTTGCCGCCGCAATCAGCCCTATTCCAATTGATTGTTGTACTGCCCTTGTGCCTGGTTTAGGCCTATATTTGACAAAAAGAATAATTTAAATAATTCATTCAAATATTGAATTTATTTCAAATTTGATATTACCTGCTTGTCATTTTGAACTTGAATGGAGGTCCTTCAAAGATTCCAACGCTATTGTCTTCACTTCCTGTTACGACCCGAAATGGTCTTGTTGGTTTGAAGTCACATGAATTCAGCGCTTTGGATTGTCCGCTAATTTCACCATTTGATGTTCCAGTTTCAACAAGAAAAACATGGGCAAACCTAGAGCAAAAATGGAAGAATATAAGCTATTCTTACAGCCATTACTGCATGCTTTTTATGATCATATGAAAGGGGGAAGACGATCCTCCTGAAATAAGTCGAGCTGAATTATCTGTAAATATTAAAAATGCAAACCCTGAAAATGAACTGTTTTTATATTTTAACTCCCCCTCCCAGACAAATCTTTGAATACCATCCCCCTTGAGGGAAAGATCGGTTTGCACCTATGGTTCCGATGATCAATAAGATTAAACAGTAGTCTAAGGGTTAGTTAAAGGGTTAGTTAAAGGACCACTCATGATGACAATTAATTAACGCAAATATTAGGCTAACCTTAGTCCATTGCTAATAACACTTGTTTAATTAGCTAGCTCAGATGGAAAATGTTGTCACCCACTATCTCTGCCTGACCAGGGGACCTGGAAAAGGCCGTATCCAGGGGGATAGGGGGTTTGAACCCTCGCCACTAAATGTTTGTCCGACTCGTAAGAAAAAAATGAATATAAACAAATTTTTATGCGAATATACCCCCCTGAAAAAAAAAAATCATTTGTATACCCCCCCCACCCCACCTCAAAAAAAAATCTGGATACGGCCCTGGGGTTCAATCTCAGCTGCCGCAGGGCCTAGAATTGCACTGATATTATGCATAAGCATATTCAAATAATCAACTTAGAAAAGAAAAAGTTCTTTCACAATTTCTTCCTATACAGCTAAGGATCAATAATGAATCTTTGATTGGCTGGTCTTGGCTAGATTTCAAAAACGTTGAATAAAATTGGAAATTCAGTTCTGGCTCTAGATAGCTCTGGAATTTAGTGAAATCTTATTCTTAATAGGTCTGGCGTCGGCTAAATCTCAGAGTTAGCTAAATCTAACTGTGAATGGGCCTTAACAGCAAGGTTTTCATAGAAACGAAAAGTATACTGTTCCCATTTTTAGGAAAATTGATACCCTTAGAAACTGACGTCACCGTAACGTCTAAAATTTCACAGGTGACATGAGAAACTGCATAACGCAAAGAGCATATGCGGGTAAACATTGCTGGTTTCACAGAAAGCTCGTTTTGGACACCGCTCTCTTGTTTTTTTGTTTTTTTTGTTGTTTTTTTTGCTCCTCTAAAAAGAATGGTTTTTCCAATCATTTGAAAACTAAAATCATGATACAAAAAAAAAAAAGCTCTAAACATACAGTCAAAGTCATCTCTAGAGCATTAAGACCATATTGCAAAGAATATAGCCTTTACCCCCCCCCCCTTTCCCACCCCCGAAATGTTTATCCGACTCGTAAAAAACGTGAAGAGAAATTGAAAATAAGCATTTTTTGATGCGTTTTCGGGTTATTAGTTATTTCATGCCTCTCACAAAGATAAAAAAACGTTTTAAAGAGAGTACACGGCCTTGTTTTATTCCCAAATTGATCAGGAATTCTTCATTATACCAAAAAAAAAATTACAACCAGACAGAAAATTATCCTTTAAGAAAAGTCACAGTTGACTTACTGACCCCCCTCCCCTTTTTTCAAAGAGAGATAATTTGAGGAGGCGGCAAAACATATTTTGCAATATCTAGGGGGGACAAAGTTGTTTTTTTTTTTCGATTTTTTGGCAACAAAAATACCAAAAAAGGCATTTTTAATGAAAATACCTCCAAAAAAGTTAATTCCCAAATGTAGGAGGAGGGGGGGGGAGATCTAGGGGAAAAAAAACTCTTCAAGAAAACCCTAAAACTGAAAAACATTCAGATATTGTAAGCAGATTCGAATTAATTTTCCTTACCTTTCCTTTCCTTCACCGGCCACTACCATCCGTTGGTTATCAGGTGACCAAGCAATATCATGAATTGGACCAAAAAAATGGTTGATATTATGCTTTAAGTATGTGCTCTTTATTTACAGTATCCCATATTCGGACTTTCCCTGCTGATCTCCAGACGCTATATAGAAACACTTGGCGAGTATTTAGCAACGTTTACTGTGCATGAGTGTTCAGTATACTGCTCAGCTATGGCTGGGTTCTAGATACCAAAATAAAACACATTTAATGAATCACCAATTTATTCTAAACATAGACTGTACTGCACCGATGCATGCTTTTTGAACCTGCTTTTACTCCAAATAAGTTCCCGAGCCAGGGCAAAGGAGGCTCCTGAGCTGACCCCCCCCCCTTTTTAATGATTGGAGAATTACAATTTTTTGGTTGGCTGTTGCTAAGTTGCTTTCTTTCAAATTCCAAAATATATAAAGCGAAAAAAAAAAAAAAACAAAAAAATGGGACATTGTGATAACAGGAATGCGAGGGCCAAAGGCTCGAGCCCGTTTTGTAGGTGCCGAAGGCCCGAGCTTCCGACTGCAGCGGTTTTCCTGGTTATTCTCATTCTAAGTAAACAGTGAGGAAGGTCCCTCAAATCCAAGGCCGTATCCAGGGGGGTTTGAACCCCCCACCCCTGGAATGTTTGTCTGACTCGTAAAAAACGTAACAAAAATGAATATAAACAAATTTTTGATGCGTGTTTGAAGTTTCCTTTGTAAAAACCCGCCCCGGAAAAAAATAATTCTGTAAACCCCACACCCCCGAAGAAAAATCCTGGATACGACCCTGCTCAAACCGATAAATAAATTAAAGCTTATTTCAATTGGACCTTCAATTATTAGCTTAAGAGCCTATGAACGAATCTAGTTTTATGAATGGAATCTAGTTAAAATTCCAAATATTAGAAAAGTACATTTCATTAATTCTTTTTCTCTCAATCTGAGGACACTGCTAAAGGAAATTTAATATGTTGCAAAGGAAAAAATAGAACCTGACAATTGCAATCAATGGCTTAGTTTAAAAATACAAATCATAAACTTCCAAATGATTTCAGTTTGAAGTAGATTCTTGAATAGATCACTAATATAAAATCACAACAGAAAAATATTAAACATACCGCCCATAAGTGCTCGGTTGTCTGCTCTGCTATAGTTAGGTTCCATATGGAAAAGGGAAAGACATTAAATGGCATTACATACAGTACGCCCTTTCAGAGCATGAATATACTCCCAATAAGTGCCCAGGGCAAGGGGGCGAAGGGGCCTCTAGGCCTAATATTTCCAACGAATTGCAAAACTTTTGCAATTTAGATACACAGATATTGTTCCATGCTTAATGTAGACTCCTAGAGAAAGCCCAAAACTTGGGTCAATGTATCCTGCAACTAAACTTACAGAGCCTACAAAACAAACTATTGTTTTGTGACTGAGTATTTGCAAGAAATAACAAGTACTGGTGAAGCAGCTATATTTCTCTCTCAATCTAACGATACTGTTGAAAAACATTTAATGTATTAAAAAGTAAAAAAAGGTTTCACTTGCAAATAAATAGTTTAATTTTTATATACATGTTTGCGAATTATGCCAATTTGAAAAAAAAAAAAAAACTCGAATAGATAACTTATCGAACATCACGGCAGAAAACATTACAGCATACTGTGCATGAGTATTCAGTTTACTGCTAAGCTACAGATGGATTCTAAATGAAAACTAAATAAAAAAAAAAAAAAAAGTTTTTCCAACTGAAAGTAAGGAGCGACATTAAAACTTAAAACGAACGGAAATTATTCCATAAATGACAGGGGCTGTCCCCTCCTCAACGGTTCGCTCTTTACGCTAAAGTTTGACTCCGTCTCACAACTTTATTTTTTTAAAACAATAAAAAAACTTTAGCGTAAAGAGCGAGGCGTTGAGGAGGGGACAGCCCCTTCATTTACGGAATAATTTCTGTTCATTTAAAGTTTTAATGTCACTCCTTACTTTCAGTTGAAAAACTTTTTTTTATTTAATTTCTGATCGTTTTTTAAATACTGCTGGGAAATTCGGCACCCCCTTCATAGAAATGTTCCTTATCCCAAGGAAACATCCGCCACGGAAAGATTCTCCGCTTCCTCGTCCTGCGTAACCCCCTCTTCCACCCCCCCCCCCCACCACCAGAAAAAATCCTTCCTGAAAAGGTCTGTATACTTCCCAATAACCAATACTATATGTAAACAATATGCAAAGTTCAAAACTTGCAGCCCTTCCCCCGGGAACTGTGGGGGATTAAGTCATCCTCAAAGACAAATTTATTAGATTTTCGACTATGCTGAACAAAATGGCTATCTCAAAATTTTTAATTGGGTGACTTCGGGAAACAAATGTACGTGGGAGGGGGCCAAGCTGCCCACCAATTTTTTTTGGTCACTTAAAAAGGGAACTAGAACTTTTAATTTACGCTCAAATGAGCCCTCTTACGATACTCTAGGACTACTGGATCAATAAGATCACTCCTGGGGAGAAAAAAAAACAAAAAACAAAAAAAACATGCATCCGTAATCTTTCTTCTGACAAAAAATATAAAATTCCACATTTTTGCACATAGGAGCTTGAAACTTTTACAGTGGGGCTCTCTGAAACGCTGAATCTAGATGATGTGACTTTCATTAAAGTTTTATGAATTTTAGAGGGTGTTTCCCCCTTTTTTCGAAAATAAGGCAAATTTCTCAGGCGCGTAACTTTTGATGGGTAAGACTAAACTTGATGAAACTTATATATTGAAATCAACATAAAAAATCTGATTCTTTTGATATATCTATTGGATCAAAATTCTGTTTTTTAGAGTTCCGATGAGCCGGGTCGCTCCTTACTTACAGTTCGTTACCACAAACTGTTTGAAAATGAATGAAATCAAATATAAATATCTTTAAGGTAAAAAAATAATAATGTTTATATTTTTATTGATTCAGAGTTCAGAGAGTTAAGAGCAATTCAATCGGATAAAATATAGGATTAAATCTGGACTGCTTGTGTAACCAATTTTTACCTGTGTGTGGCTTTGAGCCAAAATTGTGATTATCTTTTTTTGAAGACAAGAAAAATAACTTCTTGCTTTGTTACGATACTATATCAAATTAAGGACTACATTTGTACAAGATCCAAAGTGTGAAAATGACAAACCAAACAATAGAGGCCTAGAAAATGCAAAATGCCCAGTTTTTGCGAGAGATTAATTTCAAATTGGATTTATTACCAGCGAGTTCGGAGAAAGTTAATGCAATACCTGGACTTTCGGATAGCATTGCTGCCTTACAAGTACAGGTGAATAACATTAGTACACAGCTATCTAGCAATGCTAAGACAAATGAAGAAATTAAAAAAGAGCTGGAAAATGTGAAATCAGACCTAGTAATCACATATGAACGAGCCAACCAGCTCGAAGCAGAGCAGAAAAGAACAAATTTGATTATATATAATTATACTCCGCAACACCTTGGCGAGTATACTGCGAAGCAGGAAATAATGGATTTATTAAACCGTACTATGCCATCTCTCAAAATAAGTCGAGGTGATACACGTGACATTTTTAGATTGAAATCAGGGCCAGTAGTAGTGAAGCTAAACTCGGTCGAAATCAGAGACTACATCTTGACAAATAGTTCCTTATTGAGAAAGGTAGGTCTATCGGTGGCCCCAGATTACACGGCTAAACAAAGAGAAGCCCGTAAACACTTAAAGGAAATTACGAATCTTGCACAGAACGACGGCCGTGATGTAAAGTTACGAGGTGACAAGCTGTTTATCGAAGGGCGACTATTCAGGTACGATGGGAAGGCTGTGATTGAGGTTAAAAGTAACTTGGTGCCAGTTAAAAAACATGGTCCACCTCCTAGTGCTAGGCTCCCAAATGACCCTGCTGTTATCCCGATGGGGCTAGATAGTGATGCCAGTGATAGTGATGCCGAGACAGTGATACTATCAACAGCCTATTCTCAGGCAGTATCGGCAACTAAAAGACCTGCTAGTGCTGTTATTAGCCCTAATGACCTACATCGACCAGGCACTCGTAACGTGGAACCCAGAGGAAACCATTCTCCAAGAAAAGGTCTTAACAGAAGACCTCGCAGTGGTTTTTCCCGTGATTTTGTTGATAATAGACAGCGAGATATGCTAACAGATATTAATAGTCGCAGTCGTGAGTATTACCATTTTGCCTTTTCCCCGACAGAGGCCAGGAACGAGAAACTCCAAGAAGAGGCTAGTGATGTTAATGCACTGACAGAAAGCGTAGATGCATAGGAAATAAAGAGCCATATACTGAGTTTAGTGTCATGAACATACAAGGACTATGTGATAAGTTGCCTTATTTATATGATGAATTACTTTCGTTTGACGTGATTTCGTTTATTGAAACATGGAACGATCATTCTCCTATATCACCTCTCCCAGGGTATTTGGTTGAACAGGTTGAGCGTAAACCAGCAAGAAATAATAGACATTATGGTGGTATTTTGGTTTTGATTAAATCATCAGCTATTGATGGTTATGAACGAGTTAATAGTGGATCTGAAAACTTACTTTGGCTACGTATTTGTTTTTAAATGTGGGAAGAGATTAATTTTGGGTGTTGTGTATATCCCTCCACAAAATAGTTCGTGTAGCCGAGAAAATACTTGGGAAATTTTAGATGATGAACTGTCACTAATACAAGAAAGTTATAGTGATTTTGAGGGCGCTTTGATGGGGGATTTTAATGCTTATACCGGTGTTGAGGTTGAGGTTCCAGATTTATTAATCCCAGATTTAGGGGATTTGGTCCCTATTTGTTGTAGAATACCGCGAAGTAATAAGGATGAAGAAAGAAAAATAAATGTTTGGGGAAGAAAGCTCCTGGCGCTTTGCGGGGAACATGTTCTGATCATTGCGAATGGAAGGTTTGGAAATGATAAGGGTCTTGGCGAGTTTACTTGCCTTTCGGGCCCAACTCCAAGTGTTGTAGATTATGCGCTGATTAATACGAAATTTGCACCTGAATCGACTGATATGGATGTACTAGATTTAGTTGGATCCGATCATAGAGCTATTAAGCTTGAGTTGAAGACTGGGAAGCTTCAGGATGATGGTCTTCGAGTTAGAAATTTATGTAGTGGGGAGCTTAGATTAGACGGGGCTTAGGAAAACGAATTAGATATGATTTAACCGATAATGATTTTGAAACATTTAAAAGGGAGCTTATGAAGTTGTATGTAAAAGTTGAAAGCATTAGAAGAAGATGGAAAAGATATACATGGTATAATTATGGAGTTAAATGAAATAATTTGCAGTTGTGCAGTATCGTGTAATCTGACAAAAAAAAAAAAAAAAAAAAAAAAAAAAAAAAAAAAAAAAAAAAAAAAAAAAAAAAAAAAAAAAAAAAAAGCGATATTTTGATTTGGAATGTAAGGTAATGAAAGAAAAGGTCAGATATTTATTGAGTCATTTAAAAGAATGTGATAGAGCTGAAGATCAAAGTTTAAGATTAGCCGAATATACAGATAAAAGAAGAGATTATAAAAGGTTAATAAAAAGAAAAAAAAAAGAGTTTGAGAATAAGAAGAAACTGTATATTGCAGATGATTTTAGAAATAAAGATTTTAAGAAGTTTTGGGGTTATATAAGGAATGATATTGGAAATGAAGAAGGAAATACCCAGGTGGCTCCAGACGTCAATTCATGGCCTGATTACCTAGAAAGCTTAGAAGGTGATTGTGCAGAAATACAAGCGGTACCACATACCCCAGGGATAGTTGTTTATCCTATGAAGGAACATGATTATGATTTAGTAGGGGAAGTGAGTAATGATGAGATTAAGTTTGTATTCAAGAATTTAAAAGGAGGTTCGGCTGCGGGTGTTGATGGTGTACCAATAACGTTATTTAAGAATTTTCTTTCAATATTTATTGTCGATAATTTATTTTTCTTTGTAATAAGGTGTTAACTTCAGGACAATGGCCAAATGAGTGGAAGAGATCATTGCTTATGACGCTTTTTAAGAGAGGAAACCCTAAGTTGCACATTAATTATCGTTTAATAGCGCTTGTCCCTGCTTTAAGTAAGGAAATGGAGAAAATACTAGATACCAGGCTTTCTAAATGGTTAAATAGAAATAATATAATACATGATGAACAAGGAGGCTTTAGGACAGGGTACGGGACGGTAGATACAATATTTACTTTAAAGGCATTAATTGATAAATATGGAAAGGGAAAAAAAAAAAAAAAAACTTGTCTTTATATGGGATTTCTGGACCTCCACAAGGCGATCGACAGTGTCGACAGAGAGCTATTGAAGGATGCCCTGTTTAGAATTGGCCTCCCTCATTTGTTTGTGAGGTTGATAGTGAGTATGTATATTTGTGTGAGTGGAATCGTGTTAGTTGGTAACAGGTTTTCTAGGCTTTTTAATATTAAGCTGGGAGTAAAACAGGGCAGCACTCTTTCTCCTAAATTGTTTAATATTTTTATAAATGATGTTGTTGATTTTTCTAGAGAATAGATGGGCTCCGAAAGTTAGTCTAGGGACCCATAAACTATCACTTTAATTATTTGCAGATGATATTGCTTTGGTGGCTAGTACACCATAAGATCTGCAGACGCTTCTGAGTCTTATAGAAGAATATTTGCAGATGAAAAAATTAAGGCTGAATGTTGAAAAGAGTGGAGTTGTTATTTTTTAAAAAAGGAAAGCAAGTGGCGAAGATAATTATAGATTTAAAATTAATAATAAGGCACTGAAAGTAAGTAAAAGAATAAAATATTTAGGATTTGTTTTATCGGAAAATGGAAGTTTAAAGAGTCATGTTGATGAAATAATTAATAGAGGCGAAGTGGCCATGTCTGCAATTTTTAGAAATCCGACGATAATGGGAATTAAAAACCTAAAAATGCATAAAAGAATATTTAATACAAAAATTTTACCAGTAATAGAATATGGAGCAGAGATTTGGGGCGGAGAAGGCACAGAAGTTGGAGTCCCTCCAGCTCCAGTATCATAAAAGACTGTTTGGATTAAATCAGACAACTCATTCACAGATTCTGAAAGGTGATATGGGCCTGCTTTTGTTAAAACTACGTAGGTCTATTTTGATGCTTAGATTTTGGTTGAAGCTCATTAGGTGTAATGAAGATAGACTAGTAAGAGCAGCTTATTATCAGATGTTGAGTTGTGGTTTGAAAACGTCGTGGCCATCCCAAATTAGGTCATTACTTGAATGAGTGGGAATGCCTTACTTATGGAATGACGGTCTTGGTTCCCGTGATCTACCAACAAATTTAGTAAGCCAGGTACGATTTATCTTAGAGAGTCAAGAAATTCAGTATGGGCAAGGGCTGGTTTCAAATTCCGCTACATTGAATCATTATAATCAGGTTAAACCTAGTTTTGGAGAGGAAATTTATTTAAAATTTAATTTACCGGCTATGATTTTGTGTCGATGGATTCAGCTTAGGGCGAATTGCCTTCCAATCCAGAGCAGGCAAATGGTGTTCGACACGGGGATAGTACATCCTGATGGTCGGTATGTGTGTCCTCTTTGTAGAGATGAGGACGAGGAGGATTGGACCATTTTTCTCCGAAAGTGCCCGGTGCTCTCTGATTTAAGGGAAAATTACTTACATGGGATTGTTTTGCTGCTTCCTGGTAGTTTACAAAGTAGTAATCCAACCACAATATTTCGTACTGGTGCGTACATAGAGAAGGGATTAGAAAGAAGAAGGAAAAGTTTTTACAATAATTATTATTAATTATATGGATTTACATTTATTTTCTCGATAAATTACCATAAGGGTATTTTTTGCTACGTATATACGAACTTGTGTCTCGTAATTTGTTCTGTTGTGATTTCTTTATTTTTCATAATTTTTTGTATGTATATTGCTCTTGGGCTTTGGAAATACACGATCTATCTATCTATCTATCTACAGCCAATTGCAAAATTGTAAGAATGCAAGGCAGTCTTGATAATTATAGTTGTGTCTTATAAAATGGTTTTACATTTTTTTTTGTTTCATATATATCTCAGCACAGGGTTGATACAAAAAGTTAAAACAGTTATTTTTAATGTAAGTTAAATGGTTAATATAAATTTCTACCACTAACGATAGACAATATTTTGAAAGGGGTAACACTAAATTCATGCACTATTTTATTACAATCAAGAGCCACAAAATAAATTATCCTAGAACAAGAAATCTGCAAAAAAAAATTCTTTCCACTTTTTATTATTTAAAAATAACTAAAACTTAAGAAATAAAAATACATATGTGCAAGCATATATAATTCTTGGGATGATGTGTAGTGCTCAGCATACCAGGACACCCAGTGCTCCAAAGACATCTGGTGAAAACACCATACAATGTTTCCAATGTTTACAATGTTACAATGTTTACAATGCTTACAATGTTTACACCTTACAATGTTTCAAGCACGAGAAGACAGCTGATCAGCCATAGCAGGGATAGGAGTTCATCCCTTTTGCTTCCCTATGTGATTTTGGAAAGCGGGAGAGGAGTCTGAAGCCCTCTAAAATCGCATTACAATCACCCTTCTCTATCTATAATAAATGTGCAATTTCTTGAACATTACCATAAAGAGTGCCTACACCCAACAAACAAATAATCAAGTATTTTAAAGTTATCAAATTGATTTTGAGATATCCCTTGAGCAGCTTTGTGCAGAATTTTTACTCATGACAATCTATGAGCATATCATTTGTACCTAATACTATTTCTTTAACTTTGATTTGCTAATTTTTGCACCTGAAACTGGAATGAAATTATCTGAGACAAATAATACCCTTCAAAAACTTATTAACTTGATATATACGTTTAATTTTTAAGCTTACCTCTATATTTCTAATTATCACGCTGTTACTATGTGTGTAAAGAAAGTTTTTCCTTTTGGATCTCCACCAAGTACAATGGGTTGCCCTCTTGTGGTTTTTGGCAATGTTGCAAATAATGACTCTGGAAAATAAGTAGTCATAAAAATAGCATTCTGTATGAATAAAATCATTTCAGCTGTTAAAAAGATATGTCACTTTGAATATTCAACTCTGAAAATAAACTATTTGTTTTTAATATCTAATTATGACCAAACTGTCTCATTTTTTTCCAATAGAGCTACAACTCAGATAAATCTTAAGGTTTATCCCTGCAATGTGTATGCAAGTTATGCCTTCCCAGGGGCGTCATTTGGGGGGGTGGCAAGGGGGGGGGCAGTTGCCCCTCCCCCAATAATGTAGAGAAAAAAAATATTATACATCCCATACCCTTTGGCTATCCAGATATGGACCCCCCCCCTACCCCTAATCAAAATGTTGAAGATTTGCCCCTGTGCCTTTTCATAGAGTTGAGAGAGATATTGATCTTCCAAATATGCCCAAATCTTGGACTGTAGCACCCCCTCCCCTCCTGCTAAACAATTTGGAAAAAGTGTAAAAATTGTAAAAAAAAATTGGACAATAAAGCTTAACATTTTACCTATAGATATTCAATATTGTCGAAAAACTTCAGGGGACTCTATAAATTGTAGGGACCAGGAGACCATGTTCTAGCTTCTGGTTTCCAAAAACATTTATAAAATGTGCTAACTGTCTTTGAGGGGGAACAGATTTTAAAAAGCTAAAAAAAAACTACAAAAAAAAACAAGCAAAACATATGAAGGAGTGTCAGAAGACACATTACATAATTTATTTATTTAAAAACCTCACTATAAAAACATAAAAAAAAACTGTGCATGTAGGTTGAATTTAGAATAGTCATCAAGCAAGTCTTTTTTCACTCTTTGTACTCCTAAATTACTGGCATTACACATTATTTTTACAAAGTGTATGACCTTGCATTTCTGGATTTTAAATTTAATAACAAACAATTTTAAGTATTATCCTTCTTCAAATCACATGTAATGCTGACCGGAAAGATACTTTGCATTTAATGTTAACAATACAAGCATTTAACTAGTTTCATCAGAAATGTATTAACATAAATTTTGTCTTGACAACACACAAAAATATCCTCTTCTTGGTTATCAGAGTAACATTACATTTTTGCAAATAATTCAAAACTGAAATTAAAAAAAAAATTGTATATTAAAGTAGCCTATCCCTGCAAATGGAATATTTTGCTCAGCCTTGGACCAAAGAAATACATTAAAATTCCTCTAATGGCTTCAATTTGAAAAATGGATATAAGTAATTTGAGAAAAAACTGAGCAGACTCAAATAAAAAAACTTATTAGGCCCGTTTTTTAGCACTAAGATCTTACATCTAAGATTTTACATCTTTCTGCAAAGATTATTGTTTTTTAACTCATACTTATTCTAAGATCTTACAGCTCACTGATGTTTACAAAAAGTGTGAAGAACGCCAATGTTCTGTCATATAGAACAATGATGAGAGAACTTTGATGATATACTCATCATTGTTCTCAGACCACTGATCAGAGCACAATGATGAAAAACGTTTGTATAAAAACGACAAAAGATGTAAGATCTTAGTTCAAAGATTTCACTTTTTAAGCATTTTCTAACAAAAGATGTAAGATCTTAGCACATTGATGAGTGAAAAAAAAACGGCCCTATTTTGTTTTTACAGTATTAGCCTAGAATTAGGGACATTAATTATAATGTATTTCAGTCCTCTGTACAAGCACAAAATGCATTTAGAGGAGTACAAAGATGCAGAAAAATTAAAGAAAAAAGAAAGCCCTTTCAGGAAAAAGTTCACAAGAAAAATAACATATCAACTATGTAGACAACACAATTAAACTACATAGTTAAGCAGAAAGTTGACAATACTTTCACAATGCTTATGGAACTTGTCCACAAGCTGCTCCATTTTTTGAAGAAATACCAATAACTCCATATCTACTGGAAATATGTCCGTTGTGAGTCCAAAGTGGCAACTGCAGAATATATTTGCAAAAACAGAAAAAAAGACATCAAATTCTCTTCCACTCAGATAGTGTGAAAAAACTCCATAAAGCCAAGTGGGAGACATTTTGGGCAAAAAAAGGCATTGTAAAGTCTGCCCAGGGTTGTTTTCGTGAAACCGGCCTTTGGTTTAAGCAGGCAGACTGTACATTTTCATAACTTTTCTTTCAACACTGAGATAACAAGTGTTTTAGTAGTTTTAACATTTGAGCCAAAAAGGAGACCTAAGTATTTCAGAGAAGACAATACAGAAATAGTTAAAGAGCCAAAATTGATAGTTATTGGAGGGTGCTGAGACAAACTTTAGACAAGATACTCAGTTTCAGAGGAGGCAGCTTGGAGGCTAATCTCACTGAGACCAGGACAAACTACATTACTGCATTTTGGAGAACTTAGAAATCATCTGATACAAGAAGAATATTGTCTGTTTAACAGAGGTGACTGGCATCAATATAAGCCTCAAACAGGAATGGAGGAATGTTTTGGATGGCATTATTGAAAAGAGCTGGACTAAGCACAGAACCTTGTTTCACACCTTTCCAATCAGTGACACAGTTGCTAAGCTACCTAGATGCACCTAGCTGCTGGCTACCTATGCTAGCTGCTAGGTAGCTGATGGCTACCTAGCTGCACCCATATGGATGCTTTACCATACCAATTCCATAAGAGACAGCAGAGAAAGGGTTTTTGCCACTTCTCAACAGAGGAAGAATAGTTTGTGAGTGAATAATAGAATTCAACCCTTTAAACTGTTGATCACACACACATACAAATTCCTTTTCAGCATCTGAAAGCAGTTTAAAATAGCCAAAAGAATTACATATGCATTTTGCATGCCCAAGCCTTTGGAGTGTCCAAACTGGTTGTCTCCATGGTCACACTTTGGGTTATTTCTTGAAAGATCAGTTTTTCAAAAAGATTACCAATATTAGAGAAAATGGTAATAGGTCTGTATGATTCACAAATCTTTTTTGGATTTGTGCCCTTCTTTCAGACACAGATAATAAGACCTGGTGAAAGGGCAGTTGGAAACATATTGCTGACCAATATAAGCCTGAAATAATAGTGATATATAATGCATAAGAAGTGGGGTAGTGGATAAGTGGTGCTCAGTTTGTACCCTGTTTGATCCTGGGGCTTTACAAGGTTTCATTAGCAAACTTGGGTTTTGAATAGGGCCTGACTTAGATATGGGGTCAGTGTCATTATCAGCTATTGGAAAAAAAAAACTAGCCCTTTTTTTAATGTGCAACTTATACAGAAGATGGCACCAGATTTCCTCAAGTAATTTTTGCTTGTCCAGTCCTTAGGGGTGGAGCCACCAACTCAGTCCAACCATGGTTGAGAGACCAGCAGAGGTGAGTTAAATGAAGTCAAAGTACACTTTTTGTCAATACTAAGCTTCACTGTGAAATAAGCAATGACACACACGTGTTTCCCCCCCTACTATCTTACATAAGCTTTAGGTGTGAATTCTGGCCATGCAACTCCTTAACTGTATTAAAAAGACAAACAACAGCATACCAGCAGCACAGCAGCATACCAGCACAGCACCTACCAGCAGCATACCACTAGTTGCAGAGTGCATGCCCTCTGCACTCAGCACTGCAAATGGATTCCCTTTAGTTATACAGTGCAGCAAGGTAACATGAGACTGAAGCAGCCTATCATATAAAAAATAACCATGTTGGTTTTGTGAAGTCTGGGTGACAGCAGTAAAAATTACTCACCAAAGCAAGTTATTTTTTAAATCTAATTTGCTGGGGCCCTTTGCCCTATTTAACGGATAAATAGCCTTTTTTAATAAACTTAATTTTATTCCTTTTTAAATTCAATACTTCATCTCTTGATTTAGCTACTATTAAATATCATTTTGTCCTATTAATATTCTTACAAACATTTGTGAACCACAGTTAACAATAAAAAAAAAAAAAAAAAAAAAAAAAAAAAAAAAAAAAAAAAAAAATCATGTTAGATTGATGCTCAGGTTGCATTTCAGTGTTCTCGATTTTTCTAATTTTTTTTTTTTTTTCATTTTTTGGAATCCATGGCAAATTATGGACCTGTGAGTGTGAATATGGGCAAAAAATGCAAGGTTTAAACTTTAGGTAAGGTTTTTTTTTTTCTGGAGGTAGATTTATCAGCAATTATATTGGCTATCTGCCTTTGGTATTGTTTTATATGGGCATCAGTATTGGACCCAAAAATCCATATTGACCAGGCCCTAGTATGGACAACTGAAGGTGTAACATTGACAAAGTTCTTCCAGTAATTTTTTATCTATGGTGGAACAGAACATGTTTATAGGTAGCTTCAACCAAAGGAGGATCATCAGAGAAAAGCAAGGAATTTTTTTTTTCCATACAGCAACATTAATTGGGTACAACTGCAAAGATAAATTTGGTGTCAGATTTGAAACTCTCTGCCAAAGATGCTGGGGGTCATTTCTTATTTCATATCTTGAACTTGTCTTGTCACTATTTGAGCTTGTCTATTTTTCCAATTAACCAAAAAAAACTTTTGCACAAGATAAGTTTTTCAAAAAAAAAAAACTAAAGAACTCCATTAAACCAAAAATGAACAAAAATAGAATCAAATAATCTACCAAGCATACAACTACCACAAATCAGTATCAATAAATAAATGAAACCCAAAACAAACAGAAATTAAAATATGTCAAACTCAAAATGAGCAGAAATTAGTTTGAGTAGGGTTCTAAACCCTATGCTTTCTAAAAGCCAGAATATAATTTGTACTTACTGAAAAAATTCAAATGAATATACTGAAAAAAAAAAATGTGCATTGTCAGTTTAATATACATATGCTGATATTTATTCCTTAAAATCTTAATTAATTTTTGTTTTCTTAAAGTTATAAGTGAAAACAATTAAAAGAATTATTTTTCAGTAAAGTAGAAAATTATATTTCTGCTCGTTTTGAGTTTGACTTATTTTAATTTCTGTTTGTTTTGGGTTTCATTTATTTATTGATACTGATTTGTGGTAGTTGTATGCTTTGTAGATTATTTGATTCTATTTTTGTTCATTTTTGGTTTAATGGAGTTCTTTACGTTTTTTGGATTGTGCAAAAAGTTTTTTTGATTAATTTCTGTTCGTTTTATATTGACATAGTATTTTTCAGGAAGAAAGACTGAGTCTCTTCTGAAGCTAAACAACCATTCCTTCCATAAAAACTTTTCATACCCCCCTGGGCATAACTTACAACCTTTGCCCCTAAAACTCTGGGGTTTGTTTCAACCCCCAAAAGCCTTGTTATATGGTATTTAGACTATTTTGAATAGAATGGCTATCTCAAAATTTCTATTAGATGCATTACGGGAAAATATGACGTGTGTGTAGGGGTGAGAGGGTAGCTGCCCTCTGATCCCTTTGACTCTTAAGATGAGCACTAGAGTGTCTGATTACCAATCCAATGAGCCTCCTTTGAAGTTTATGTGACCACACTTTCTATGAAAACCCTATATGTCCCAAGGGCACAACTTACAACCCTTGCCCAGAGGGCTGGGGGGATTTGTTATCCTCAAAAACATAATTTCCAGACCTGTCTGATAGGCTTAACAAAATGGCTATATCAAAGTTTTGATTGGAAGTGTTTGGGGAAATGATAGGTGTGGAGGGAGACATTTGGCCACTGATCACTTTCGACCAATAAAAAAGGCACTAGTCCTCTCAATTTCCAATTGAATGAGCCCTTTTTGAAGTTTCTGCAACAAAAACCTTTCTATAAAAAACGTTATATGCCCCATGGGCATAACTTACAACTCTTGTCATGAGAGCAATCGCCCTCCAATTGCTTCTGACTATTGATAAGGGCACTAGCCCTCTCAATTCCCAATTGAATGAGTCCTTTTTGAAGTTTCTACAACAAAAAGCTGGCAAAGACCTAATTTCCAGAACATTCAACAATGTTGAACAAAATGTCTATCTCAAAATTTTGATTGGATGTATTTGGGAAAATGGAAGGCTTGGGAGGGGCGTTAGTTAGTTAACCTCCAATCAATTGCTTTTGACTATTAAATAGTGGACAAGCACTTTCAATTTCCAATCAAATGAGCCCTTTTTGAAGTTTCTATGACAATACTTTCTATAAAACCTTATATGCCCCCAGGGCATAGCATACAACCCTTGCACTGAGGGCTGGGGGAGTTTCATCCTCAAAGACATAATTTCCAGACTTTTCAATTATGTTGAACAAAATGGTTATCTCAAAATTTTTATTGGATGTTTTTGGGGAAATGGTGGGTGTGGGAGGGGTGTTAGCTTTCCCCCAACCACTTTTGACTATTAAAAAGGGCATAGCCCTTCAAAGTTTCTATTACAATGCTCTATAAAAACCTTATATGCCCCTAGGGCATAACTTACATCCCTTGCCTTAAGGGGCATGGGGGGAGAGGGGGTTGATCATCCTCAAAGACATAATATCCAGAGCTTTTAACAACATTGAAAAAAAATGGCTCTCTCAAAATTTTGATTGGATGTGTTTGGGGGGAAATGGTAGGCATGATAGGGAGGTTAGTTGCCCTCCAATCAGTTTTGACTAGCCTATGAAAAAAAGGGCAATAGGCCTTTCAATTTCCAATTGAATGAGCCTTTTTTGAAGTTTCTATGACAACTTTTTCAATAAAAAAAAAAAAAAACCTTATATGCCCCCAGGGCATAACTTTTAACCTTAGCTCTGGGGACTCTGGGGGGAGTGTCATCCTCAAAGACCTAATTTCCAGAACTTTCATCTACGTAGAACATAATGGCTAACTCAAAACTTTGATTGGATGTGTTTGGGGAAATGGTGAGCTTGAGAGGGGGGCTAGTTGCCCCCCAATCACTTTCAAACTATTAAAAAGGGCACTAGCCCTTTTAATTTCCAATCGAATGAGCCCCTTTTGAAGTCTCAACAAAAAAAACGCTTTCTATAAAAAACCTATATGCCCCTGGGTATAACTTATAACCCTTGCCCTGAGGGGTTTGGGAGGTTTGTCATCCTCAAAATCATAATTTTCAGAACTTTCAACTATGTTGAACAAAATGAATATCTCAAAATTTTGATGTGTTGGGGGAAATGGTGGGCATCAGAGAGGCATTAGTCACTCTCCAATCACTTTCAACTATTAAAAAAAGGCACTAGCCCTTTCAATTTCCAATTGAATGAGCCCTTTTGAAGTTTCTATGACAACACTTTCAACACAAACCTTATATGCCCCCAAGGCATAACTTACAACCCTTGCCCTGAGGGCTGTGGAGGGGAGGGGTTGTCATCCTTAAAGACCTAATTTCCAAAACTTTCAACTACATTGAATAAAATGGCTATCTAAAAATTTGGATTGGATGTGTTTGGGAAAAAGAAGGGTGTGTGAGAGGGGGTTAGGGTGCCCTCAAATCACTTTCGACTATTAAAAAGGGCACTAGCCCTTTGACTTTTCCAATCGAATGAGCCCTTTTTCAAGTTTCTACAACAAAGATTTCAATAAAAACCTTATATGCCCCCAGGGCATAACTTATAACCCTTGTCCTGAAAACGGTGGGGGGAGTGTCCTGCTCAAAGGTATAATTTCCTGAACTTTGAACTGCATGGAACAAAATGGCTATCTCAAATTTTATTGGATGTGTTTGGGGAAATGGTGGGTGTGGAAGGGGTGTTAGTTTCCTTCCAATCACTTTCGACTATTAAACAGGGCACTAGCCATTTCAATTTCAATCAAATGAGCCCTTTTTGAAGTTTCTACAACAATGCATTCTATAAAAACCTTATATGCCCCCAGGGCATAACTTACAACCCTTGCCCTGAGGGGTGTGGGGGGGGGGGGTTTGCCATCTTCAAAGAACTAATTTCCAGAACTTAAAACTACATTGAATAAAATGGCTATCTCAAAATTTTGATTGGATGTGTTTGGGGAAAAGATGGACATGAGAGGGGGGTTAGTTGCCCTCCAATCACTTTCCACTATTGAAATTGGAACTAGCCCTTTGAATTTCCAATCAAATGAGCCTTTTCTGAAGTTTCTACAACAATGCCTTCTATTAAAAACCTTATATGTCCCCAGGGCATAACTTATAGCCCTTGCCTGAGGGCTGTTGGGGAGTATCCTCAAAAAACATAATTTCTTTCTGGAAATCAAACTATGCTGAACAAAATGGCAATCTCAAAATTTTTATTGGATGTGTTTTGGGAAATGGTGGGTGTGTAAGGGCTGTTAGTCACCTTCCAATCACTCTCAAACTATTAAAAAGGGCACAAGCCACTCTAATTTCCAATTGAATGAGCCCCTGTTGAAGTCTCTACAACAACTTCTTTGATACAAAGTGCCCTGTTCTTAAGGAAAAGAATAATAAATAATACATTGTGCCAACATCATTTCTTATATGCTCCCAGGGCATAACTTAAAACCCTTGCCCTGAGGGTTTTGGGGAGTGTCCTCCTCAAAAAACATATTTTCTATCTGTAAAATCAACTATGCTGAACAAAATGGCAATCTCAAAATTTTGTTTGGATGTGTTTGGGAGAATGATGGGTGTGTGGGGGGGCTAGTTGCCCTACAATCACTTTTGACTATTAAAAAGGGCACTAGCCACTCCGATTTCCAATCAAATGAGCCCTTTTCGAAGTTTCTAAGACAACTCCTTTGATAGGAAATGCCCTAGTCTAAAACAAAGAAAAAAAATAATACATTGTGCCAACATTGTTCTTTACTTAGGCAGTGCAATTGCACTGCCTATGATGGTGGAGAGCTTTTAGGAACCCATGTTTAGTTGACTTAACTTGATGTTCTAACTTGTAACTAAGTAGTCTGCATTAAAACACAGCTTGAGGCACCTTCATAATGTGTTAACTACAATTTTCTGTATATTATGAAGTAAGAATTGTTGCTGGTAAAATTCTAGACAAGCTACTTTTTGCTATCTTAGAAATTATGGCGAAAATGTTTTACCTCAATTTCAAGTTTTCAATCTCTTATTCATTGGCTTTAGCTTTGAAAATGTAATTCCTGTTATTTTGGTAGAATTCTAAGCCATGTCTTTTTTTCCAAAATTTAAGACATAATTTTGTTAGCCTTGAAAACCTTATAAATTAAGATTGGGCAAACAAGGATGGTATGAGGCTCAAAACCTTTTTCTTGTGCTTCATGTGAAGAGAAGACCTAAATCGCAAGGTTACACTTTTATAACACAAAGATTGTTATCAATCTTCATCATCAAGATCAGTGCCCCCTTAAGCAATAAAGGTTGAAAGTAGATGCTTCAAAATATTTTCCTAGAAGATAATCAAAGCACTGGATGTGCTCCTGAAAATGTCATGATAAAATTCTAGACAAGCTACTCTTTGCTACCTTGGAAAGTGGCTAGGTTAGGAAAATAAAACTTTTAGTAATGAATGGGACCAAAGACATACTCTGGGAAGGTATGGCCAAGCTACTGTGTTAATCCTCTTCTGATTTCTAAGTCTTGTAAATTTTTCTACTAGGCCTATTGGAATTTTGACAACAACATTTTACTGTAATTTTCAGTCTCTTTTTCTCTTGTTTTAGTCTTGAAAATGAAATTCCTGCTATTTGAGTAGAATTTTATACCATATGAATGGGTTTTTTTTCTAAATTTAGGAAATGTATTTACAGATCTTTGAAAACTCATAAATTGGGAATGATTAGAAGATCACAATAGTTTGTTCTACTTCATTTAAGCAGAAGATCTATTTTTCAAGGTTCCACTTTTATAACACAAATATTTATAAAGGTTATCAAAGGTCAATGCTCTCTAGAGGGAGAAGGAGTAGAGGTAGGTACTTCAAAATACCTTCCTGTGACATGCTTTAGTCTGTAGGCCTAGATCTATCCCTGTAAGTTTCATTTTCCTAGCCTAACCCCTTTCCAAGATAGCAAAAAGTAGCTTGTCTAGAATTTTATCTTGTTTTCTTAACATGTTTCCTTTTCAATAGTCCTGATTACCATTTAATACCATTTTTATCTAGTGCTTATGGCTTCAGGGGGAACCATCAGGGGGACCATCATATATGGAACCATGCATGGTCCATATATGGACCATGCTATATATGGAACCATCAGAGGGAGTGCATTTGCAAGCAAATTGATTACTATTGTATTTGGAAAGAGAGACAAAAAGGAATGGAGTAGTGAATTCATCTTGTCCCTATCCCTGGTGCATCCAGGAGGGCTGGGAGGGGGGGGGGGGGAGCAGGGCCTCCCCCCCAAGATTTTTTCTGTCACCCTCTTTCCCTGTTTTTTTTCTTGTTTTCACTCTTTTTATTTAGAATAAATTTGTGCCCTTGTCATGTCACCCCCCTCCCCCAAGATTTTGCTCTAGATTGGACCCTGGTCTGTATGCAAGATATGGAATCATGTAAATATTTACCAGACCATATATTTCCACAATAAGAGGAAGGAGGGTAAAGTAAACTGAATACTTTTAGCCTAGGAATGATGTTAGCCTAGTAGGCCTAAGTGTTTTAGAATCTGTTTACATGTTTTTAAACAATTATATCATTCCTTCTGAGGAGTTTAACCACTAACCTTCTACTTAAGTAAGGGTAAATTTTTACCAAATCATGTTGTTGATTTACAAATAAAGTGAATATACCCCTTGATACCTTTTTTATGCTCTTTCCTAATATAATAACCATTTCTGTTGGAAATGAATTTTACCACCACCCCTATATACCAAATTCAGGGTATACATTTGCAAATTAGGGGAGTGGGTTAAGTTTAAACTTACCTCCCATTTATATCAGAAATAAAATTTACCCCCCCCCCCTAATGTGCAAATATAGGTAAATTTTTACCAAATCATATTATTGACTTACAAATAAAGTGAATACACCACTCAATGCCTTTTTTTATGCTCTTACCAAATATAATAATCATTTTTGCTGGAAATGAATTTTACCCCCACCCCTGTATATACCAATTCAGGGTATATATTTGCACATTAGGGGGAGGGGGGCACATTTTATGGTCAATATATACCAAATCATATTATTGAGTTTCAAATAAAGTGAATACACCATTCAATGCCTTTTTTTTATGCTGATTACAAATATAATAAGCATTTCTATTGGAAATGAATTTCAGCCCCCCCCCCCCTATATAGGCTACACCTAACCCAACCTAACCTAACCCTGAATTGGCATATATTGGGGGGGGCTGAAATTCATTTCCGATAGAAATGCTTATTATATTTGTAATCAGCATAAAAAAAAGGCATTGAATGGTGTATTCACTTTAGTCCTAATTCAATAATATGATTTGGTATATATTGACCCATTTTCTTTCTGATGTACATGGGAGGTAGGTTTAAACTTTACCCCCACTGCCCTAATGAGCAAATATATAGCCTACCCTGAATTGGTATATAGGGGTGGGGGTAAAATTCATTTCCAACAGAAATGATTATTATATTTGGAAAGAACATAAAAAAAGGCATTGAGTGGTATATTCACTTTATTTGTAAGTCAATAATATGATTTGGTAAAAATTTACCCAAATATATAGGCTAGGCTATTTGGAAGAGCATAAAAAAAGGCATTGAGTTCAATGCCTTTATTAATATTCACTTGATTTGTAAGTCAATAATATGATTGGTAAAAATTTACCTAAGTATGTACTTTAGAACTTCTGAAGTAGCCTAGTTTCCTGAATTTTTATTTTGCTTCCCCAGCCTATGGAAAGTAGGCTGGAACCACTATATACTTAGCTAGCCTACCTTTTATTTGATATTTTCATTTAAAATACTGCGTCTTGATACTGTTACTGAAAAAGAACAGCCCCCCTAGACTTTGAAAAAACTATTTTGACCCCCCCCCCCCCACACACACACACACACACACACTTCTTGAACTGATGCCCTGTTGTCTTAATATGCAAATTTAGCAAATAGCCTACACAGTTACTAAATTAAGAATTGATAAAGCTGTCAGTTTCTTTAAAAAATCATACTTTGACTCCAAGAGGCCATTTTGGTCAGACAAAAATGGTCTTTTTCAATTTAAAAGTCGCCCTTTATTTTATTCAATTGTCTTCTTCCTAAAAATGGTTTGGATCAAACAGTAATTTGCGTCATCTATAATTTATAAACACTTGGGCCTATTATGCATATTATTATTTTATAATGAAATTATTCAAGGGGCATATTATTTTATACGAAATATAAAACGGGACCAAATTGAAGAGAAGAATATGTTGAAATATTTAGCAGGCAAAATCGGGGGACCTGGTAGCTGTGTTGCCACTTATACCGCATATTGCGGTGTAATACCGCAATTTTGAGGGAAATACCACACGATTTTCACAAGATGCCGCGAAGTGGCTTACTGCCGCATTTATATCGAGTAATGTCATCGTACAGGGAAAGGGGCAAATTTTTTCTCTCAACTTCTAATGTTAGAGACAGCAGGCCACGGCGAAACGGGTTCGGAATTCAGACAAATAAATAGTTTTGGACAAAAAACAGTTTGGATATAACGGTGTATTGGCGCTGTATTCTTGCAACGAAATCGTTCGCAGGATGTGTTATGTTAGAAAACATTTTGAAAACTATACAGTACTCTTTTCCATTGCCTTTGTAAAATATCATTGATGAGTGCCTTTTCAGTGTTTTAATGGAAGTCAAAACTAAAAGGCCAAACTGTCTTAGTTGAATAGCTCTTTGGTCGACACTAATAGTCGAATGCGGCCTGAAACGTCGGTTAAAAGTTAGTTGTAGCAACAAGAAGGTTGAGTTAAGGCAAGGGCTTCTTGGGTGGATTCTTAAAGTAAAAGCCAGTGCTACTTCGAATGACTACATTTCTATGAGTCAAAATATTCTTTACAGCGCGGCAAACGTAGTCTTTGGCGAATCTCCTGACAGGCCGTCTGATTCCGATTGACCTTTGTCTGTCAACGTGAATGGGATTTTTTAACGTTAGCATTACCTTTAATAGGATGACTCTCATTAAAACATAGTCATAGTCATAGTAACAGTTTTTTCTTATCCGTTTTTACGTCTCATTTTCTTGAATTAATTAAAAAACTTTTCCCACAAAATAAGTTTTTCAAAGAAAAGTAAAGAACTCCATTAAACAAAAATGAGCAAAAATAAAATCAAATAATCTACCAAGCTTGAAACTACCGCGAATCAGCATTGTTAAATAAATGAAACTCAAAACGAACAGAAATTACAATAAATAACCGAGCCAAACTCAAAAACAGCAGAAATTAAAATAAGTTGGGCTCAAAACCCCTATGCCTTCCCAAGGCCAGAACATAATTTGCACTTTACTGAAAAAAATATAAATGTTTTTACTGTTATAACTTTAATAAATCAAATAATATTAACATTTTGATTACTAAATATCAGTATATGTATATTCAACTGACAATGCATATTCATTTGTATTTTTTATAGCCCTTTTTGAGTTTCTACGACAACACTTTCTATAAACACCTTATATACCTCCAGGGCATAAATTACAACCCTTACCCTAAGGGCTGTGAGGGTGGTTGTCATCCTCTAAGACATAATTTCCAGAACTTTCAACTACGTTAAACGAAATGGCTATCTCAAAACTGATGATTGGATGTGTTTGGGAAAATGGTGGGCGTGAGAGGGGCGTTTGTCGCTCTCCCATCACTTTCAACTATTAAAAAAGGCACTAGCCCTTTCAATTTCCAATCAAATGAGCCCTTTTGAAGTTTTTACGACAACGTTTTCAATAAAAAACCTTGTATGCCCCAAGGGCATAACTTACAACCATTGCCCTGAGGGCTGGGGTGTCATCCTCAAAGACCTAATTTCCAGAACTTTCTAGTGCGTTGAACAAAATGGCTATTTGAAAATTTTGATTGGATATGTTTGGGGGAATGGTGCAGGTAAGAGGTTGGTTAGTTAACCTCCAATCACTTTCGACTATTAAAAAGGGCACTAGCCCTCTCAATTTCAATTGAATGAGCCCCTTTTGAAGATTTTACGACAACTCTATCTATCAAAAACCTTATATGCCCCCAGGGTATAACTTACAACCTTTGCCCATTGGGGCTGTGGGGGGTTTGTCATCCTTAAATACATAATTTCCAGAACTTTCAACTACGTTGAACAAAATGGCTATCTCTAAATTTTAATCGAATGTGTTTGGGGAAATGGTGGGTGTGAGAGGGGGGTCAATTACTCTCCACTCACTTTCGACTATTAAAAAGGGCAATTTCAATTTCCAAACAAATGCTTCTACAACAACTTTCTATATTAACCTTATATGCCCCCAGGGCATACCTTACAACCCTTGCTCTGAGGGCTGTGGGGGGGGGAGGGGTTGTCATCCTTAAAGACCTAATTTCAAAAACTTTCAACTACATTGAATAAAATGGCTATCTAAAAATTTTGATTGGATGTGTTTGGAAAAAGATGGGGGCGAGAGGGGGGTTAGTTGCCCTCAAATCACTTTCGACTATTAAAAAGGGCACTAGCCCTTTGAATATCCAATCGAATGAGCCCTTTTTCAAGTTTATACGACAAAGATTTTGATAAAGACCTTAAATACCTCCAGGGCATAACTGATAACCCTTGCCCTGAAGAATGTGGGGGGAGTGTCCTGCTCAAAGATATAATTCTCTGAACTTTAAAACGCGTGAAACAAAATGGCTATCTCAAAAATGTGATTGGGTGTGCTTGGGGAAATGGTGGGTGTGGAAGTGGTGTTAGTTGCCTTCCAATTACTTTCCACTAATAAAAAGGGCACTAGCCATTTCAATTTCAAATCGAATGAGCCCTTTTTGAACTTTCTACGACAATGCGTTCCTTAAGAACCTTATAAACCCCCAGGGCACAACTTACAACCCTTGCCCTGAGGGCTGTGGGGGAGTGTCCTCCTCAAAAACATAATTTCTATCTGGAAACCAACTACGCTGAACAAAATGGCTATCTAAAAATTTTGATTGGATGTGTTTGGGGAAAAGGTGGTCGTGAGAGGGGGGCTAGTTACCCTCAAATCACTTTCGACTGTTAAAAAGGGCACTAGACCTTTGAATTTCCAATCGAATGAACCCTTTTTCAAGTTTTTACGACAAAGATTTCAATAAAAACTTATATGCCCCCAGGGCACAACCTATAACCCTTGCCCTGAAGACCTTGGGGGAAGAGTCCTGCTCAAAGGTATAATTTCCTGAACTTTAAACTGCGTGGAACAAAAGATCTATCTAAAAATTTTGATTGGATGTGTTTGGGGAAATGGTGGGCATGGAAGGGGTGCTAGCTGCCTTCCAATCATTTTCGACTATGAAAAAGGGCACTAGCCATTTCAATTTCCAATCGAATGAACCCTTTTTGAAGGCTTTACGCAACCCGTTCTATAAAAACCTTATATGCCCCCAGGGCATAACTTAAAACCCTTGCCTTGAGGGCTGCGGGTGGGGGGGGGGGGAGGTGTCATCCTCAAAGACCTAATTTCCAGAACTTAAAACTACGTTGAATAAAATGCTATCTCAAAATTTTGATTGGTTGTGTTTGGGGAAAAGATGGGCTTGAGAGGGGGTTAGTTGCCGTCTAATCACTTTTGACTATTAAAAAGGGCTCTAGCCCTTTGAATTTCCAATCGAATGAGCCCTTTTAGGAGTTTCTACGACAATGCCTTCTATAAAAACCTAATATGTCCCCAGGGCACTACTTACAACACTTGCCCTGAGGGCTGTGGGGGAGTGTCCTCCTCAAAAACATAATTTCTATCTGGAAATCAACTACGCTGAACAAAATGGTTATCTCAAAATTTTGATTGGATGTGTTTCGGGAAAAGGTGGGTGTGGACGGGGTGTTAGTCGCCTTCCAATCACTTTCGACTATTGAAAAGGGCACAAGCCACTCCAATTTCCAATTGAATGAGCCCTTCAAAGTTTCTACAACAACTTCTTTGATACGAAGTGCCCTGCTCTAAAGGAAAAAAATAATAGATAATACATTGTGCCAACATCGTTCTTATATGCCCCAGGACGTAACTTAAAACCCTTGCCCTGAGGGTTGTGGGGGAGTGTCTTTCTCTTAACTTAGTCCCCGTTTCTTGTCTCGTTCTCGAGTGTCCCCGTTTTTTACTTAGGCAGTGCGATCGCGCTGCCTATGTTTTATGCAACAACTTTCTATATAAGCCTTATATGCCCCAAAGGGCATAACTTACAACCCTTGCACTGAGGGCTCTGATGGGGTTATCATCCTAAAAGACCTAATTTCTAGAACGTTCAACAACGTTGAACAAAACGGATATCTCAAAATTTTGATTGGGTGCAAATTTTGTTCTGGCCTTGGGAAGGCATAGGCGTTTTGCGCCCAATTTATGTTAATTTCTGCTCGTTTTGAGTTTGACTCGGTTATTTATTGTAATTTCTGTTCGTTTTGGGTTTCATTTATTTATCGATGCTGATTTGTGGTAGTTTCACGCTTGGTAGATCATTTGATTTTAATTTGGCTCATTTTTTGTTAAATGGAGTTCTTTACTTTTCTTTGAAAAACTTATTTTGTGGAAAATGTTTTTTTTAATTAATTTCTGTTCGTTTTTTATTGACATAGTCTTTTCAGGGAAAAAGAAAATAACACTTTAAATCTTTTCGTTTTTCAAGACTTTATAGTTTGGCCTGCTTTTTGTATACTGGCAAAAAATTTTCAGCAATTTTTAAACAACATACACCCCTTTTAAAATCTGAACACAAATAGTACTGTTTAATTTAGTTTCATACCTTCTTTAGTTAACCTGAAATGGAAAACTTGATACCATTCGCAAAAAAATCTGTTTACTTTCTTTGATAGCTTGGATATACTTACGCTATTTTGATTTGGTTAAATTTTATGAGCAGAAGTAGCCCCAAAAGTTTGAACACAATAACCTCAGTCGTTCCTCGGATACTGCTGAGATGCCTTATTGGGAATTAGCATTAAGACAGTGTATCTTGATTTAAGGCAACACTTAGTTTTTAAACATTATTGGCAAATGGGAGGGTGGGCGTGGGAGGGTAGGCGTGGAAGGGGCATTGGTTTCCCTCCAATCACTTTCGACTATTAAAAAGGGCATCAGCCCTTTCTATTTTTAATCGAATGATCTTTTTTCGAAGTTCCCACGAAAACTCCTTCGATACGAAATGCCCAGGTCTAAACAACAACAACAACAAAAAATAATACATTATACCCACATCGATCTTTATAATAAAATGTCAAGCCTTCCAATCACTTTCGACTATTAAAAAGGGCACTAGGCCTTTCGATTTCCAATCGAATGAGCCCTTTTGGAAACGACAACACTTTCTATAAGCACCTTATATGCCCCCAGGGCATAAATTACAACCCTTACCCTAAGGTCTGTTAGGGTGGTTGTTATCCTCTAAGACCGAATATCCAGTACTTTCAACTACGTTAAAACAAAATGGCTATCTCGAAATTTTGATTGGATGTGTTTGGGGAAATGGTGGGTGTGAGAGAGGCGGTAGTCGCTCTTCAATCACTTTCAACTATTAAAAATGGCCCTAGCCCTTTCAATTTCCAATCAAACCAGCCCTTTTGAAGTTTCTACGACAAAACTTTCAACAAAAATCTTATATGCCCCCCAGGGCATAACTTACAACCCTTGCCCTGAGTGCGGGGGGGGGAGGGGGGTGTCATTCTTAAAGCTAATTTCCAGAACTTTCTACTATGTTAAACAAAATGGCTCTCTGAAAATTTTGATTGGATGCGTTTGGAGGAATGGTGGGCGTGAGAGGGGGGTTAGTTACCCTCCAATCACTTTCAACTATTACAAAGGGCACTAGCCCTCTCAATTTCCAATTGAATGAACCCCTTTTAAAGTTTTATGACAACTCTATCTATAAAAACCTTATATGCCCCCAGGGCAGAACTTACAACCTTTGCCCTTGGGGCTCTGGGGGGGTTTGTCATCCTTAAATAAATAATTTCCAAACTTTCAACTACGTTGAACAACATGGTTATCTGTAAACTTTGATTGAATGTTTTTGGGGATATAGTGGGCGTAAGAGGGGGGTTAATTACTCTCCACTCACTTTCAACTATTAAAAAGGGCAATTTCAATTTCCAATCGAATGAGCCCTTTTTGAAGTTTCTACGTCAACGCGTTATATAAAAACCTTATATGCCCCCTGGGCATAATTTACAACCCTTGCCCTGAGGGCTGTGGGGGGGGGTGTCATCCTCAAAGACCTAATTTCCAGAACTTAAAACTACGTTGAATAAAATGGGTATCTCAAAGTTTTGATTGGATTTGTTTGGGGAAAAGGTGAGCGTGATAGGCGGGTTAGTTACCTTCTAATCACTTTCGACTATTAAAAAGGGCACTAGCCCATTGAAATTCAAATCGAATGAGCCTTTTGTGAAGTTTCTACGGAAACGCCCTCCATAAAAAACCTTATACACCCCAGGGCATAACTTACAACCCTTGCCCTAAGGGCTGTGGAGGACTGTCCTCCTCAAGAACATAATTTCTATCTGGAAATTGACTACGCTGAACAAAATGGCTATCTTAAAATTTTGATTGGATGTGTTTCCGGAAATGGTGGGCGTGGAAGGTTTTTAGTCGCCTTTCAATCACTTTCGACTATTAAAAAGAGCAAAAGCCACTCTAATTTCCAATGAATGAGCCCTTTTCGAAGTTTCTACGACAACTTTCTTCGATACAAAGTGCCCTGCTCTAAAGGAAAAAACTAATAAATAATACATTGTGCCAACATCGTTCTTATATGCCCCAGGACGTAACTTAATACCCTTGCCCTGAGGGTTGTGGGGGAGTGTCTTTCTCTTTACTTAGTCCCCGTTTCTGTCTCGTTCTCGAGTGTCCCCGTTTTTTACTTAGGCAGTGCGATCGCGCTGCCTATGATTTATACAACAACTTTCTATATAAGCCTTATATGCCCCAAGGGCATAACTTACAAACCCTTGCACTGAGGGCTCTGATGGGGTTATCATCCTAAAAGACCTAATTTCTAGAACGTTCAACAACGTTGAACAAAACGGATATCTCAAAATTTTGATTGGGTGTGCTGTGGAAAATGGTGGGCGTGAGAGGGGCGTTAGTCGCTATCCAGTCACTTTCAACTATTAAAAAAGGCACTAGCCCTTTCAATTTCCAATTGAATGAGCTCTTTTGAAGTTTCTACGACAACGCTTTCAATAAAAACTTTATATGCCCCCAGGGCATAACTTAGAAACCTTGCACTGAGACCTCTGATGGGGTTATCATCCTAAAAGACTTAATTTCTAGAACGTTAAACCACGTTTAACAAAATGGATATCTCAAAATTTTGATTGGATGTGTTTTGGAAAATGGTGGGCGTGAGAGGGGCGTTAGTCGCTATCCAATCACTTTCAACTATTAAAAAAGCCACTAGCCCTTTCAATTTCCTATTGAATGAGGCTTTTGAAGTTTCTACGACAACACTTTAAAAAAAAACTTTATATGCCCCCAGGGCATAATTTACAACCCTTGCCCTGAGGGCTGTGAGGGGAGGGGTTGTCATCCCTAAAGACCTAATTTCCAAAACTTTCAACTACGTTGAATAAAATGGATATCTAAAAATTTTGATTGGATGAGTTTGGGGAAAAGCTGGGCGTGAGAGGGGGGTTAGTTGCCCTAAAATCATTTTCGACTATTAAAAAGGGTAATAGCCCTTTGAATTTCAACTCAAATGAGCCCTTTTTCAAGTTTTTACGATAAAGATTTTAATAAAAACCTTATGTGCCCCCCGGACATAACTTATATCCCTTGCCCTGAGGGTTTTGGGGGGGAGTATCCTCCTCAAAAAACATATTTTCTATGCGGAAATCAACTACGCTGAACAAAATGGCTATCTCAAAATTTTTATTGGATGTGTTTGGGGGAATGATGGGCGTGGAGGAGGAGGGGCTAGTTGCCCTCCAATCACATTAGACTATTAAAAAGAGCACTAGCCCTTTGAACTTCCAATCGAATGAATTTTTTTGAAGTTTTTACGACAACCCCTTCTATAAAAACCTTATATGCCCCCAGGGCATAACTTAAAACCTTTGCCCTGAGGGCTGTAGGGGAGTTCCCTCCTCAAAAACATATTTTCTACCTGGAAATCAACTACGCTGAACAAAATGGCCATCTCAAAATTTTGATTGGATGTGTTAGGGGGAATGATGGGCGTGGAGGGAGGGGTTTCTAGTTGCCCTCCAGTGACTTTCGACTATTAAAAAAACCCTAGAACTCTCTATTTTCACTCTAATGAGCCCCTTTTGAAGTTTCTATGACGAGCCCTTCCATATGAAGTGCCCTGCTCTAAAGGAAAAAAATAATTAATGATACATTGTGCCAACATCGTTCTTACATTCTATTCGTAATTCTTTCAGATCAAACCCCCCAATCCCCCCCCCTCTGGGTGCGGCCTTGAACACAATGGTCTCCAAGCCACTGTGAAATAGATGGCAAGGAAAAAGCTGAAAATTTAACTAAGGAGGCTACCCTTCTAGGCTTAAGAAGTTCAGAGTGCACAAGTTTTTATTCAGAGTATCAAAGAGTTGCCTGGTTAATAAGAAAGTCATAAATAACATGGAATCTTGACAAATCTAAAATTCGATATGTACAATATTTCAAAGGAAAGACACCAGATAAAAAGTATATACCCACAACAAGGAAAGCAGCAAATATTATATTTCGATTAAGAGTCCAACATACAGCAACAAAAAAAAAATTGAAATTGATTTTATGCGAACCAATATGTGCAATTGCGCATATGATGTAGAGTCTATCCGTCACCTGCTGGAAGAGTGCCCGAATACCGGAAACCTAAGGACATCACTGAAAAAAATATGTGACTCACTAAGCTTCAATTATAGAGAACAACAATGTGTATTTGTTGTTCTCTTGTCCCTGATAGCTTTTTGTGTGGAACCGTCACTTCTGTTCTTAAACGAGGTAAGAATCCATTAGACTGTTCTTCTTAAAGGTCAATCACGGTTGCTTGTAATCTTAGTAAAATTCTTGAATACATCCTACTTCCTTTCATCAATTTGAATGCTAATTTTGGGAAGAACCAGCTCGGTTTTCGGTCTGGTATCGGTTGCCAGTACGCTCACCGTGCTCTGGCTTGCCTTCTTAAAGATGCTTCTGATAAAGGGTATAGTCTTCATATTTGTGCCTTGATCTTTCTAAGGCTTTCGACAGTATTGTACATGGTCAGGCTCTTTATTCTCTTTATAGTCACGGCATTAACCTTTCACTTATTTTTCTTCTTAAGTTTTTTGGTATAGTAAATCTTATCTTCGATTTAAAATTAATGGTGTTCTTCTTCTTTTATTGTTCCTGTTCGTCGGGGTGTGCGGCAAGGAGGATTTTTATCTCCATGTATTTTTAAATTTTGTATTTCTAGTATCCTTGAAAATATTTCTTCTATATGTTTTGTTGGGTTAACTGATATTTCTTACCTTGCTTATGCTGATGACATTCTTCTAATTAGCCAGTCTAAATTCAGACTATCGCAGATGGTTCATAAAGTTTCTTATTCTTTTACTAAAATCGGTCTTTCGCTTAACGTTGGTAAATGTGAGTATCTTTCTTTTAATTTTTCATCCCCTCCCTAAATCTCTAAGCTCTAAAAAATGTTTCATCCCTCATGTAGACTCGATGCGGTGGTTGGGTGTTACACATACCAAAAATTTAAAAACTCTTCGGGAGTGTGCTGTCCGGGATGCCAAAGCAAAGATCCAGATTGGTTACTCAAAAATTGTAGCCAATCGAGGCAAATATAATCGCATTACCCTTGGAAAGCTCTATTCTACCTTTTCTGATCATTCAGTTCTTTACCTTTCTGGGCTCTGTCCTATTTTTAGGAATAAGGATTTTAGTGATATTCGAGTGGCCTATTTCCGTTTTTGTAAATATATTCTATATCTTCCTCTTTGGTATAGGAATCGAAAAATAATAAATAAATTTACCTTCCTAATATTACTGAGAAGCAGACTGATTTGCACTAAAGACTTTCGGGAACAGCGTATAGGCGTTTGTCACCTCACCATGGTTTGATCCGTTTGTTTTATTAATTTTTATTTATTTAATGTTTTTGTTGTTTAATTGTTATTGGTGATTTATTGTTGGTCTGTTTTTTTTTTTGTTTGTTTTTTTATTGTACTCTACTATTTATCTTGTGATGTATGTGGGTTATAAGTAAATATATATATAGTGAAGTGGATAAGTTATTCCACTCACAGAGAGCAAGCGACTATGGGGCATTAACTAACAGATTTGCAAATGTCGTTTCATCCTCAAATCTTGAAATCATTTAGTCTAAATTATTGAGCTTCTATGAAGAAGAAGAAAAGAATTGCATGGAGATTATGCAATGGCGTCTCCAAATAACCAATCAAGAAGAAGAAGGAGAAGAGAACAACAAGCTCCATAACATGAACATGGTTGATTTAGAGAACAATTTTGAGATCTAATGCTATTTTTGCAAGACATCCCAACGAAGGATGAATTTAGTTAAGCAAATGTGGAGCAGTTAATCAATTTGAAGCAAGGTGTTGCATTGAAAACGGTTAGTATATTTGATAAGATTCTGGAAAACAATCCGTTGCGATGCACTGTTGTCTGCAAAAACTTTTCAAAATATTTCAAATGATCAATAACAATATTTCATGCCCCATAAAATTGAAAACAGAAATTTTCTTGATGCTGTCGTGGATTAATTATTAGTAGGTTTTGTAAGAAATGTGGAAATAAGTCCAAATCCAAATGAGAGTGGGAGAAAAAAAAACTTAAAGCCAAGTAGAAAATTCAATTGAGCCCAATTGAACAGAAAATGCTCAGGCATTAGAAATATTCTAAAGGATCAGATGAACACTCAAAAACATTCTTATGGTTACATTTGACAAAAAAATATATTGTGTGTGGTTGGTCATACAGCTGTGACTAGTATTTTAGACTTGAATTGGTTGACTCAAAAGCCTTGATTAACCCTCAGATAATTTTCCCTGACAAACGTGTTTCGGGAGTTAAGCTTCTCAAGTTGAAGCTAAAGTTAAATAGAAATTTGATTTGCAAAAAAAGACACAAAAAGCATCAATTGAAATAATTTTTGTGCATTAGCGCACGTGTAGGGGAACAATAATAGCAGATTCTAACTGCATGACGGTCTCGTCTGTTTTCCAGCTTCCAATTCAATGTCCCTTCCACTCATGTCCCTTGAGGCGTAAAACTAAAATTTGATAACAAAATAATATTGATTCCAATATTTCTGCTAAAAATTATTTTTATTCTACAATAAATATTGCCAAGAGCCGCTAATCATCAGCCTATACATGAGCCACTCCTTAACAAGCGATATATTTCCGTTTTTCGGAATAAGTAGCTCTTCCTTACTGTTATTGGACTATCGACACATATCTACTGCACACTGAGTTTGTTGAAATGCTTTAGAGTTAATTTAAGAGCTGGTGAGAACAAAAATTAATTGCAATACTGAAAAACAGTTTGGTACCTCTTTACTAAGTTTTGTTAAGCAGTTTATGATAATCAATCGTAAGTAAGAATAGTAAGCACTAACAAGAGTTAGGGAGGGGAGGTAGAATCATGAGAAGAAACCATGTCCTAAGTTAAATACATGGAAAACACTAAACTCCATGATTTAAAATGACACAACATTTTCCCTCTAATTTTTCAGGACAGCAATATATATGATACATTCTCCTATTAATGTTGATTCTGAAAATTTAGAATTTATTGAGTTTAAGGCTATTTATGAAAGGTTACTAGAGTAGGAAGATTTAAACAATTCTAGAAAAGGGGGTACAAATTCAAAGGGGGCAGAAGGGGCGTCTTGAATAGAAAATATACCGTTTAATTCAACATGCCCGTGAAACTTAGATTGGAGGTCCCTATGATGCCCCTATGTGCAAACATGGATGAAGATTTGCTAGATAATTTCCAGAGAAATTGCCTACGGATTGTTCTGGGTACCCGCCTGACAAATCGTATTTCAAACAGTAGGCTTTACGAAAAATGTGGTTCAATCCCGCTTTCTAGGGCTATAATGAAAGAAAGGTTGAGATGGCTAGGGCACGTTCTGCGGATGAAGGATGACATATTGCCGAAGATTGTCCTTTTCATCCAACCGTCTTGGGCTAAACGGAAAGCAGTTCGTCCTCGTCTTGGGTGGGAGGATGTCATAAAGGAAGATTTAAAGGAAACGGGAGCTTCCTGGGAGGGTGTAAAGAGGGAGGCTTTGAATAGATTGGGATGGAGGAGAAGTGCGCGGAGCGGTGTTGACCTCAGGTGGCTTGGTGCTGCGGTGAGTTGTTAGTAGTAGTAGTACTAGTAAGTGCAAACATACAATATTTTGTTCTTTTTCCAAAGAAAATTGTCAAGGATGCGTGTTTTTTTTCTTTTTTGTACCAGGGATGATCCTATTGAACAGGGGGTCATAGAATATTAAAAAATCGTCATAGAACATAAGGACATCGGACATTATCGCCTAATTTCAACCCTAATATCCTTCTTAAGCAACAAAAGAAGCCAAGGGCCAGAGAGATACCTATTTCTGCCTTTTCTTTCTGCAAAACAGCAATTATAGCCAGAAAAGGGCTAAAACAGGGGGTGTAATTTGCTATGGGGCAGGAAGGAAAACTGCCCCTACCAGACTTGGTTCCCCCAGACCAGAGTTTGCCCCCCCCCCCTCATCTGAAATTTAGTTTTTTTCTAAAATCTTGTCAAAACTCTGATAAGCTTGCATAATTCAAGCATCCACAGAAACAGGTCAGTTTTCTTTAGCATATCTTTAACTTTATGGTACTAAATGGCTCATTTTTCAGCTTTCACGGTCATTTTCACTTGATTTCGTCGCTAAAACTATACAAATTTTACGCAAAATGAACAGTTATTATGAGCAATTCATAAAGTAATACATACGACTATACAACAATGTTTAGTAGTACACTGGCTAATTTTGCTGTGATTTTTTTTTGTAAAGAAGGGGTGCCCAAAGCCCCTATACGTGCATATTTGGCCTATAATTTTTGAACTTTCCTTGAAATGTCCTTTGGGCAGAGGAGAAGGGGATTTTATCTCTAGCCATCCTTAATTTGGAGAAATATATTTGAAATGAGAATTTAATATGGAAACCGAGGGGTTGATTGATCCCCTTCTATTATTCACATATTTTGAATTAGAAATGATCAAAACATACACAAATGCTTGGCTTTGCGAAGGTGGAAGACATGGGAGTAACTTGCAGAAACAGTATTATTTTAACTGAGCATCCCCTCCTCCTTCTTAAACAGTTAGGAAAACCGTGCCCTACAAATTCATTTTTGGCATTGCAGAACACGGGATGAATATAAGGGATGAATATGACGGAGAAATTTTTCTTTTTTATTCAAATCTTTTTGTCGAATAAATGGACTCTAAACATTATTGATAATATGCGAATACCAAAGCGCTGAAAGTCTTCCGTGCTAGACAGAGTAGTACAGTTTGGATCGGAATTCCCATACCTTTGGTTCTTTTAAAAAACACCTAAAAAACTTATGTTGGAAAAGAATGGATGATTGAATTATTTTCTAAATTTTGTTGTTTCATTTTTATTTTTTTTTTTTTGGTTTGTTTTAGCGTTGGTTCTTTTTGTCGATGCTAAAGTATGATTTGTTGTTGGTGTTTGGGGATGTAGAGATCGGTTGTCATCGTGTAAGGATTCATACGAGCAGTAATTTTTATTTATTTTTGTCTAGGCCTAGTTCAGTAACCTGCAAATGATTAATATGTAGTTTTTTTTTTTTTGTCCAGTTAACGGGCCTCTGGGGCCTTTGGCAATTTTACTTGGATTGTAGTGTTTTTTATGTTTTTTGAATAAAAGAAATTGAACTTGAACTTAAATTGAACGCTGGCCATATTCGCCTGTTCGCGAAGTCCAATTTACCAATGAAGAAACAATACCAAAACAACAGGAATCCTAATATTACGGATGGACTTTCGTTGGTATCCTCAAAAAAAGATCATCTATACTTTTACCTTTTTTAAGAGATTCCAAGAGATCCTGTAAAATCATTTGCACCTGACAGCTATTAACGAAACAGACTCTGTGGCCAAAGAGGCCATACCAGCAATCATCAAGACAGCGATTGATCTCTATGGACAAATGAAAACCATGGATCACAGCTAAAAACGTAATGCCTAGCAGGATAAGTGAAATTTCTGTAATAAATCCAACCACAACGGCTAGGATACCTTGAATCCCATCATGAACAGAGCATAGCAGGAGATACGAAGCGCACTGTGTAACTATGTGGAGACAAAATATGAAGACTGCAAATTATTATTAAAGACAGGAAATAACAGAGCAGTTTTCAGGACCTAGTAATAATGCATGAATGCATCAATGATCCTAGAAAAAGACGGGAAAAAATTAGGGATTCAATTATGAATCTTGAAGATGGACACTATATTTCGAAGACAAACTTAACTGTTCAAAAGACACTGATCCTGAAATACTGACTCTGATCGCTGATCCACTGATCCACAGACAAACTTAACCGTTCAGTAGCCACTGATCCTGAAATACTGACTTTGATCACTGATCCACTGATCCACAGACACGCTTAACCGTTCAGCAGCCACTGATCCTGAAATACTGACTCTGATCACTGATCCACTGATCCTCAATATGTTCGCTATACTCCAGATTAAGTTGGAGTGCAACAAACTGTTTTATTCTATTAGGTATGGTAGATTTTTGTTGTTGATGTTGTCGGGTAATGGCCAAACTGAAAAAAACGTATTCGCTAAGTATCGATATTGCTAAGTAACGATATCTTCCGTAAATTGTTTGAAATTGTTGTGTTTAGTGAGGTCCCAAGCAAGTGAAAGATGCCTCCACATCAGCTTACTTCTCGAAAACGCCTCGTTTGCATATTCTTCATCTTTTGGCTAACATATTGATTATGTCAAGAGAGCTTATGACTCGGGGTTTTATTCTCAGATTCACAGAGCTATATAAAAGAAGTTTTTATTAAGCATATTGATCTGAAAGCAAGTGCATGTGAAATGAAAGCATGTACTTGCTAGCTCTAGCTTCCAAAGACTAGGCAACCTCTGGAAAAAACAATCATCTATCCAAAAAGCTCAGGATGTGACTATTCAAAAGCTTGGTTATTCCTATAGACTTTGATAGACGCGAAAAATGGACACTCACAGCTGAAGACGAAAGAAAATGTCTAGCATTCGAGTATGTCTTTGTCGCATCGATAGATTCAAAAACACTGACCATGTGAAAGCACGCCATGTACTCCAGTCCACTGAAACAAGCAATAGCTGCACTGTTTTGGCCAGGTCAAGCAAATGGAGCCAAACGTCTTCTAAAAATTTCCCTTGAAGGATCTCTTTATAGCCTTTGTCTGTGAGACAAGCCCTGAAAAAATATGAACGAAGAACTTCGTCAGCATTAACAAAACCCAGTTATCATGAACTCCACCAGATGAAACGAAACCCAAGCTCTTACGAATGAAGTGACGGGAGTTTAGGCACTAAATATCCCACAAGGATCACTGGGACCTTAGTAGGTAAAATAGGTTTACTTTCAATAGAAAAAGGCTTATAAAAAATAGGTTTACTTTCAATTTTATTTAAGTATTGTAAGTTCCAGCAGCTCCACTAAAATATGTCGAACATAAGCCTCAAGTCACTATTTTGTAATACACAATATACAAGCTTTAGCCACCAGATGTGGCAGCTAGCATTGGCGATACCCATATTAGTTTTCTGAGATATCTCTTTACTTTGAAAATAGGAGGGACGTTAAAAATTCTAGTTTGATGGTAAGATTTTTGTATTTTTGTCATTTGCGATTATTGAGGTTATAAAACGGATAAATACAAATTTGTCTTTGTTTCTTTTTCTTTTAGACAAAATTCGTTTTTCAAGATTTCAAACTTGACACTATCACAAAATAAGAAAAAAAAATGGAGAAAGGAATTGATCTGGATGGATATGATGTTCGTCTAATGTATTCAATACATGGCTAATTGAGGAGAGAATGTATTCGCTTGAAGTTAAACCCAAGCAAGCGATATGCTCACCGTCTTTCTTTTTGTCCATATTTTTGATTCATTTGCGACCATTCCCGAAATGACCTATGAATTTGAATTATCTCTGAACATGTCTTTCAGCAGGTCTATACGTAGAAATATTGGTACGGGGAGGGTGGTAATGACAAGGCGAGAATGAAGAGTTTACCAGAGACAAGAGATACAAGGACTACAAACCTCAATAAATATTCTGGGCTTCAGCTGCTCAGTTATTGCATGACTTCAAAACCACTAAAAATAGTACAGCTTGGGTTCTAATATGTGTTTGAGTTACTGAAAGCCCCTCTGTGTAATTTTTTTTTTTAATATGAAGTTTGGGTTAGATTTACCACACGTGTTTACCGGGGATGATCTAATGACTGGTAACATCTAAAGACCCCTTATTAATTTACTAAATTTTGAACTCTCTCCGACTAAATTTGGAATTCTCAAGATTCTTTATATATATATATATATATATATATATATATATATATATATATATATATATATATATATATATATATATATATATATATATATATATACATATATATATATACAAAAAAAAAGGACGCAAATGTAGTTTCTTGGATGGACTTAATTACCAAACTAAATTCAGACTACAATAGAAAGAAAAAGCTGGTGTCGTTGGTTATTTGATTTGGAACCTAGGCTATTGGCATGGTTCTGTAAGCTCAACCAGAGTTGACCCAGCTCTAAATGGGTATCTGGAGACGTCTGGGGAAGGTGAACAGGATGGGTGTACGAAAGCAGAGGATGGCTGGACCCCAGCCCCCCATTTAACTTCCTGGATGAAGGGCCATTAAACGGAATTCAGCACCACCGGTAGGGATTGTAAAATCTAATGCCGTATTTTAATACCTTTACAAGCAAAACTTAGGTTCTGCAGTTTGCTTTTTTGCCCCTCACCACTGTAACCAGTAAAACCACCCCTGGATCCACCCCTTCCTTATACTTTTCTTTTCAGAATTCATTCAATTCAATTGATTCCCAAAATGTATTTACTTGTAAGCAAGTTTTACAAGGTGGCGTTTGTTTACTCGAATGTTTACTCGAATTTTGCTCTGTTTCTGGATTTTCTCTATTAACAGTGTTCTCAAGAATGCTTACATAGTACTTTATTACGTCAGTGACGCTGCACTTAACCTATACTTTATTGTAGGTTAAGAGTACAGGTTTCTCAAAACCCACAGATAAGCTAATATATGAATGATTTATTCTAAGTTGAATGACCTCTTGCATCTCAATATTGTAAACTTCCGATAAAATGGCTTGCAAGTGGAATTTTAGTTAAAACTAGACCGCCGGAGCCAAGACCCCGTGAAGTTCAAGAGGAATTTTGACACTAGGGTCTTAATTGGGTAGCAGCAAAACGACAACCTCTATGGTATTAGAATCGCATCCTCTCAAGGCATGGGTGCCCATAAGCTGAGTCTTAGGGTGGGGGGGGCTTGGTTGGTTGGTCTAATCGGCCCTCACAATGTTGTATATAAACCCCAACACCGCGCTGGCGCGTGCTGCAAACTTTGCCAATGAGAGACCCGTCGATTGCCACCGAACTGTCATAACGCCGCCGGCGCGCCGCCGTCGGCTGAGGTGGCAGTGTTCCGCTGACTTTGAATTAATTTGAGCCAATTTCTTTATTGCGTCAACCGCAATGTTGGAGCTTTTCTTTTCTCGTGTGGCTAAGGATTTTGATTTTCCTGCTTAGAAAATCAAGTACGGTTTTTCAAAATTAAACAAACAAGTGCGCATACAAATAGTTCTCAAGAATTCCTTGTGCTTCCAGCTTGAGTTTTTATTCAGCACTAGTTCTTGTAGTACATCCATTGAATAGACAATTGTCTTTCGAACAGACGCCAGATTAAATTCCATGTAGGAACTTGAGATTTAAGGACCTCTCTATTTCAAGACACCTTGGTATAGCAAGGAATCAATATTTCTTGAGTCTTTGCCACCATGGGCAGGTGTTTGTAAATACTGAGGTTTTGATTCCGTGACAAAGCACCGTTACTTGAACCGGTAGGCTCTGAAAATTCTCAAGTCCCTGAGGGTAAGGAACGGGAAGGTAATAGTTTTAGTTATTTGGTAAATGAGGGGTATGGTTGTGTCTAAGATTAGGAGCGGTGACCATTCTGCGTATTATGTTAAATTGTAATGATTTTGGTTCTCGGCGTCCAGGAATGGACTGAGTATTTTGGTTATGTGTGATTTATTCTTTTCATTTGTTAATAAACCAATTGAACTTGAACATTGAACTTGATAAATTCTGAATTTATCATCGAGGACAATTAATGTGTTTCCTTATTTGTCATAAAAAACACAGGAGGTGTAATATCTAGGAGCAGACTAGGTGTCTAATTACAGGACAGGGACATATTTCAGACATCAACAGAAATGAATGGGAAGGAAACTACAAATACAGGTCTCCCTAATCACCATCTCAATAGTTATATCTATTATACCACCTGTAAAATTAATTTTTTCGCTACTAAATATGTCTGAATTTTCTCAACAAGTATTTCCTCTATTTGAATATTTAACCCATATATAATGGTAACTATTTTAAATTTACAGACATTTAATAGTAGAGAACTAATTGCAATTGCAAACTTTTAGCTGGAGTCTAATCTTGGTAAATAGGCTACTGCCCAATCTTGAACAAAGGATCTTAATATTGAAGTATCTTAATCATGGACAGATTCAACCACTGACATGTGTTGTGAAAAAAGAGTAATCGTATTTAAAGAGGCTTGGTCATAAGATTGTAGTCAACCAATCCCAGCTATCTGCATCAGGTCCAAGATTAAGAACTTGCTATTCTTGTTTAGGGAAGGTACATTTTAGTCAAAAACATTTGCACAAGATATCACACTGTCCAAGTACTTGGGTGTTTTACCCTATATCGTCTTTCATGAAGTAGATATAATCTGGCTGTTCCAGACACTTTCACCTCATAACCTCTCCCACCACTCACAGTCGTCACACTGCCTCTGCAGTAGGTTCTACGTCTTCCCTAATGGCCCTTATAGATGACTTTTATAAAGTTGCCAACGGCAACCCAAATCACAACTAAGTTCACATTCCTTTTCACTATCTTACCGAAGAGAGAACTGTCTGAGTTGTAATCAACAGTCACTGTCTGAACCTTTTCAGTTTCATTTTCACTCTCAGTGCTGTCTTCTCACCAAATCTCTTCACAGCCTGCTTCTTTTTTCTTGCTTTTGTTGCTTCAATTTTCTTTTCCGTCTCTTTTTTGCCTTCCTTGTAGCAAAGGCAGCTTCAATCTTGGCTTTCATTGACGTATCAGTGGTCACTATTGCTCTGCCCTCATTTCTTCCTTGAAGCATTTTTTTCTTGGTGATGCTGGGATAGGGTTGTACTTATTCAGGTGTGACTATCCTATTTCACAGTGGCTTCAAAGTCACAAGGCTTACTGAAAGTACAGCGTGAGAGGATGGTAGTGCAGGTGGGGATGGGGCTGGAGTTAGAGCCTCTGATGAGCTTGGAAATTTGCCACCAGCTTCATGGGCTAAAAAACATTTGCTTCGTCTGTATTTAAGAGCATAGATCTTCATTATCAATTCAATCTGGATTGGAAGGTGATATACCCCTTCTCCTTCCCTTCTGGATATTTCTCCCTTCCGAATCCCTTCTGGATGTTTGATGGTATGAACGCTAAGGGCAAAGATTTTCTTATCAACCCAGCTGTAATGTAAATGGTGACAGTTCTTCTTGATGGTGACGGTTGTTCGATAAAAAAATACTACTAATTTTGATAATTGATTCTAATAGGAATATAGTGCTGTCAGACATTCAACTATTATGCAAGGGTTCTGAAATGCCATAGCTATTTCGTTTCTACCAGATTTCTACTTCTTTTGACGAATAACGAAGAAGACCAGCGTCCAGCCAGCAACTCGTGAAGTTTCTAAATTGTGAATAAGTCAAACTCTGATATAAATTAAAGCTGGGATTTGAGAAAGACTGATAAAACATAAATGTTTATGGTAAAAAATGATCGTACCAGCGGCGCGCCGCTGCTGCTATTTTTGCCCCCGTCACCGCCAACCTTCCCTTATCGGTGCGGCGCCTGGGTAGAATATTATAAGAATAGAATAATAATAGAATTGAATAATAATAAAAGACTGTTGCTTTTTATAATGAGATGTTTTTTCTTCCTTTTGTGAAATGATTTTGAAATATTACCAGAATTGCTTTATTAATTATCTGAAATTATTCAGATAGTTTTCACTTACGTTCCTTTGCACCAATTAATACTTAGCTTGTTTTGAATCGAGTCAGGACCTATCAAGTAGACCCCGAAGCCGCGCCGAAAGTTGGCGGCGTGCCACCGAAAAAAAAATGGTGGCGCGCCGCCGAGCTTGCGTCAGCGCGCTGACGCCGCCGCTGATTCTATCGGCGGCGGCGTCTCTAATACGCCGCCGTTTTTTTTTGTTTTTTTTTCTCTCTTTTTTGGTTATCGATGTCGACCTCCGGGCTTCAACCGTCATCCCGGCTAATCTGTTTCTTAAAGATAAATACTGTCATCATCTTGGGCTCGCCATGTATATCGGTTCGTAGGAAGGAGAAGAAGAAATTTTTCTTGAAACAAAAATTCTACCTTCCACTTTAAAATTCTGTTCATTTTTCTTTCTGATTTTTCGGATGAAAAGAGGCAGGTAAAAGAGCATTAGGCAAATCAGGATGTTATCATAGACAGCGCAATCGAGCTGCTTAAGTAAAGAACAATGTTGGCACAATGTAGCATTTTTTTTTTCCATACCAGGGCAATTCGTATCGAAGGAGTTGTCGTAGAAAATTCGAAAAGGGCTCATTTGATTGGACATTGGGATAGCTAGTGCCCCTTTTAATAGTCGAAAGTGATTGGAAGGCACCTAACACCCCTTCCACGCCCATCATTTCCCCAAACACATCCAGACAAAATTTTAAGATAGCCATTTTGTTCAGAGTAACTGATTTCCACAGAGAAAATATGTTTTTTGAGGAGGTTACTCCCCCACAACCCTTAGGGCAAGGGTTTTAAGTTATGCCCTGGGGGTATATAAGAACGATGTTGGCACAATGTATTATTTATTATTTTTTTCTTTAGACCAGGGCACTTCATATCGAAAAAGTTGTTGTAGAAACTTCGAAAGGGCTCATTCAATTAGAGATTGGAGTGGCTTGTGCCCTTTTCAATAGTCGAAAATGATTGGAAAGCAACTAACACCCCTTCCACGCCCACCATTTCCCGAAACACATCCAATCAATATTTTGAGATAGCCATTTTGTTTAACGTAGTTGAAAGTTCTGGAAATTAGGTCTTAGAGGATGACTCTAATAATTTGCAATATAATAATTTGCACTTTACTGAAAAAAAATTACAAATGAATGTGCATTGTCAGTTTAATAAACATATGCTGATATTTAGTAATCAAAATATTAATATTATTTGATTTATTAAAGTTATAAAAGTAAAAATATTTATATGTTTTTCAGTAAAGTGCAAATTTTGTTCTGGCCTTAAGAAGGCATAGGGGTTTTGCGCCGAACTTATGTTAATTTCTGCTCGTTTTGAGATTGACTCGGTTATTTATTGTAATTTCTGTTCGTTTTGGGTTTCATTTATTTATCGATGCTGATTTGTGGTAGTTTCCCGCTTGGTAGATTATCTAGAGCTAGTATAGAAATATATCTATAGAAATGAATTAAATTTTTTTTTTGCACAGTTAGCAGAGCACACTGAAGTTGAAGTAGCCTTAAACTTTGACTTGAAACTTCATAACTTGACCACTTCTTTCAGAAAAGAATTGTGGAGGGTTGTTCCGTGTTGATAAGAAAAGAGGGTAAAGGTGCAGTTTAGTTCCTCCTGTAGTGTAGGGCGCAGGAGCCCTATGGTAAAGGTGCAGGTTTGTTCTCCCTTATAAAAACAACTTATTTCAGCAGATACAAAGAAAAAGCCCATTTGCGGCATTCTGTGGGACCCCAAGGTCCAATGCTAGTATCAGATCCCGCGAGTGGCAGTTTACGCTCGTCAAGTTCTGGCTGTAACGGCCACAAGTGCCCCAGCTAAATGGCTTTTTAGCACGACAGGACTGATAATGACTGCAAAGAGATCAATGACTCCAGGCAGAGTGAACAAACTCACTTTTGTTACATCAATTGTAACTGAAGTGATGTAGCCGCTGATTTAAAATTGTTGGTGTTGTTAAGCCATGGTATCTGACTTGTATACAGTGTTTTTTCGATGTTGTTATTTGTTTTTTTCACTTCTTTTCGTATGCATCTGAAGAACAGGAGATGTTTGAACTTCAAACTTTGAAAGTTATACACACATTAGCCCGAATTATTAACAAGAAGGAAATGACTAAACACGGGATTTTATAGGAACAATGCGATGTTAAACACAAACACAACATAGGTTTTTCTGGGTCTAGTGGCTAAAAAGGAGAATTCTACTTGGTCTGATCGACGTTGAACATAAACACTTTCCGCACGGCCCAACAAAATCCTGTTTTGTCATATTGTTCTTGTATATTTTTAGCCAACCATTTAAAAATCCTTACTAAAATCGAGGTTGAACGTGCTTGGTGAAGTGGAATTTTTTATTATTACTTTTAATCAGAAAAATCGGCACGCCGTGGCCCGCCGCAAAAAAAATTTCGGCGCGCCTGGCGGCGTGCCGCCGCCGGTACTAAATCACACATTTGCCGCCGTCATGTCGGCGTGGCGCGGCTTCGGGGACTACTACCAAGTTTCTACACTGAGTCAGTCTAGAGCTTGGACTTGGCTCATTGTTATGCTGAATTGAGAACCCTTGCATAATTCCTCTATAAACAGGACAGAATATATACACTTTTCTGTTAAAAGTTGGCGGTGCAGAAGGAGGTGGTTGTTGGAAGATTACGGAGCATATTTTCTACCTCCAACCATACAGAATCAAGTTCTTCACGTGATTTTGGTTTTAGCCACCTGCAGCGCGGCCACATTTTGTTTTTATTACAGTTTTCCCGAAAAACTGGCTATTTTTTTACGATTTGGGTCATTAGCCTTGGTGCTGTGCTGTCCTGCCCTCTCCTATAGTCTTTGAGGCACATTTTTTTTCTTTTTTTACCTTTTTATCAATCTATGTGGAAGGGCTATCTCCGATTTTTATCCGATTCCGTGGCGAGTAACGAGGGCTATCTCTGGCAGTGGCACCAATTTACGAAAATGCGGGGGGGGGGGGGCAAGGAATTTTTTCAACTTTTTTAAAATGAAGATAGAAAAAAATTTCTCAGAGTCGCTACCACATAGAGTACACATTTTTTGGGGCAATGAAAATGCCAAAAAAAATTATTTTTCAATATCAAAACAAGCTAGTTACCACCTGCCCCCCCCCTCACTGACCACAATTAGTGCCTCTGCCCAGTGGCTAAATGGGGCACAGGAGAGGGGCTGGGAGCCCTATATTCAACTTTGAGCTATGAAAAGTGAGGTACAATTTTCAATTTTAGAGCAAAATAAAAAAAAATGCTGTAAATGGTGGACAATAACAGGGACGGCAACTTCGATGACATGATACAAAACTGTCAAGGACGGCTTCCATAGAAAGATAGAAAGATCTCATAACTACGCTATCCAATATAACCTTTTGTACAAGGCTTCCTGTCAAATATTCTACAACCCCTAGCTCGATACCTTTTAAAGGCATCTTTTTTTTAGAGCTTTCACTAAAAAAAAAAAAAAAAAAAAACGAATTGTTTCCTGTAGATTTTGAAAAATACGTTAGCCCACCCTCTATTTTCATAAATTGGGTCCCACAGCTGTCTCCACTCGAAGGTTCTCATGATTTACATATGGAATGTCATGGTGTAGTTTTTATAAGGATTTGCCTATTTTTAGCGGTATTTTGCCCTTCTTTCTCTATTTATACGAATGTTCTTAAACTAATTACTTTTGATGGGTAACTTCAGCTTAGCTAAATCCATTTTGTTTTTAGTTTGGCTTGAAAGGAGAAGGGCCTATCTTTATTTAAAGATCGTTTCACGGGCGGTTTGGTTATACGATGTTGATTTCTTTGGCTGTTGAGTTCAAAGCGTTCTAAGGACAACACTACTACTGCTACTACTACTAACAACTCACCGCAGCACCAAGTTGCTGAGACCAACGCAGCTACGCACGCTCCCAGGTTTCTTCCCCACCGCGGACAACCTGCTTTCCGTTTAACCCTAGACATTTGACCGAAAAGGACAATCTTTGGCAGTCTGTCATCCTTCATCCACAAAACGTGCCCTAGCCATCCCAACCTCTCTCACATTACCCAAAATAATCCGTAGGCAATTTCACTGGAACACTTCTTGCAAGTCTTCCTCCGTTTTTTGGAGCGCCCAGGCTTCAGAACCATATTTGACCACTGTCATCACTGTAGCTTCCAATATTCTAATCTTGGTTCGCAGACTTTTCTTAGATTAATTTAATTTGAATTATAGATCTGCTTTAAGTCTCAGAAGCAAAATAAACTACAATTTTGAGAATGATTCGTGAACATACGAACAAAATTCCAAGAAGACACCACAGTGTTTCGGAGGTAGGGAATTTATTGGAGATGGAACTCCAGGAGTGTAAAGGACAATTTTGGGCGATTCAATATAAACCTTTAAAAGTGTCGACAGTTAAAAAACTATTGTCTGCAATTATTGAGACAAAGTAAGTCTTTTTTCCTATTTCATTTTATTTTGCTATTTTTATTATTATTATTAAATGTTGGTTCTACCACAGAAATGCTCTAACTAAGAAAAATCTACTTTTATAAAAATTTCTACAGAGTACTTCATTGGGTAAATTGTTTTTATCTAAATTTGAGCTGGGGTTTAGCAAAACTTATGAGGGTTAATTCAGGAAGCAAAAATTAAAAAAAAGCTAATAGTTGGAAAAATACCTTCTTCCATTGTGGGAAGTAACGTTTTTCTCCTACTTTTATTTTAAATTCAATATTAGCTTCATCCTGCGCAGAAGCGTTTTAATTAAAAAAGACATTTTTCCTTTTTTTAGATTCATTACAAGGTTTATCCTACGCAGAAGCTTCTTAATTAAAAAAAATATTTTTCCTGCTTTCTTTGAAATTCAATATTAGCTTCATCCTGCGCAGAAGCGTTTTAATTAAGAAAGAATTTTTTCCTGCTTTTTTAAAAATTCAATATAAGGTTTATCCTGCACAGAAGTATCTTAATTAAGAAAGAAATTTTTCCTGTTTTTTTTTTCATTCAATATAATGTTTATTCTGCGCAAAAGCGTCTTAATTAAGAAAGAAATTTGTGCTGTTTTTTTTTCAATTCAATATTAGCTTCTTTCTGCGCAGAAGCGTTTTCATTAAGAAGGATTTTACTTTTAGAAGAATTTCAGGGAAAACTTAATAACGAAAAGCTATTTAGACTAAAATTGCACGACTCAAGTTTGGCAGACATGTGCGCAGGATTTTGTTGGAGGGAGCAGGAAACAAAAATTTGAAAAACAATTTTGGGATTTTGGTAGATGGGTCGGGGGGGGGGGGCATTACCTGTGTCCCCCATTTACGGGCTTTGTATTAAGGCGTACCTCCAAAGACGTTGATTATCTACACAACCTTCGGTCAGACAATTATAATTATCTTTCCAAAAGTGCTGACGATGCGGATGAATACATCTGAAAAACGTAAATTCATTTTCTTAAGATGCACACATAAGATAAAATGTAAAGTTTCTTCTAAGGTGAATGACCTTTTGGCAATTTTCGATGGTAGAAAATTGCTCTGAAATAAAGAAGGAGTAAGATTTAACAAAAATAATCAAATTAGTTGTACTTAATTTGACAAGGACGAACTTTGAGCATACTAGTGGAATAATAAGCAGTGATAGTAAGATAGTAATTTAGTAACTAAAGCTTATTTAGTAAAAGCGGTAATGATAGGATTAGTCGGTAGTAATACTAAGATAGTAGCGTGCAAGTAAGGTACTAAAAATACTCTTTCAATCCTACAAAAAGTTAAGAAAGAGTTGAACTTGGGCTTCTAGGAACCGCATTTTTTGTCATGGTGTTACAGACTAAGGATGTGCTTTTGCGATAAAAATTGTGCTCTTTGGCCGTACATTGGGGTCGAACAAAGGGACGTTCGTCCCTGAATAGGGTGGGAAGTAGTCTTAAGGAGCGGTTTTAAAGGATTGAAACATAATCGGAGGGAGTTTCAGATCAATGCGAAACGTGGAATCATCTGAAATGTGGATGTTCCGAAAGACGGAGAAGGCTTTGCCAGATGTTTTACAGAGGAATTGTCTACGAAAAATTTTGGGTACCAGTCTGACTGACTGTAGTTCTAACAGTGAGCTGTACGAAAAATTTAGTTCTATTCTGCTTTCTACGGCTATAGCCAGAGAAAGGTTGAGATAGCTAGGAGTCATTCTACTGATAAAGGATAACAGATTGCCAAAGATCGTCCTTTTTGGCCAACTATCTAGTTTCAAATGAAAAGCAGGGTGGAAGGAGGTTATAAGGAAGAACTTAATGGAAATTGGCACTTCTTCGGAGGGTGTGAAAAGGGAGGTTTTGAATAGATTGGGATGGAGGAGGAGTGTGGGTAGCTGTATCGGCCTCAAGTGGCTTGGTGCTGGAGTGAGTCGTTCGTAGTAGTAGCAGCAGTATAGTGGGGAGTAAAGAGTGAAGCTTTGAACAGATTTGGATTGAAGAGGAGCATTTATATCTTTATTGGCGCAGGCGGTTTGGTGCTGTAATGAGTTGTTAGTGGTAATAGCAAAATCTGGCGTCAATTTATAACGGTGTCGAGAAGGCTATGTCATTTTGGAATCTCTCTAAGAGCATGGGGTAAATTACAAGAAGCATTGAAGTGTAAAAGATCCACTTCATCAAAAGGAGTTCTCCTTTCAGTGGCCATTAGTTTGGAAGTTTGATTAGAAATGTGAAGTACCATCTTGTGATTGGATTTTCTTTTGGTTTGCCTGGGTTTTCAGATGTGACTTTTATGCATGCACACTGATTTAAAGGCACGTGCGTAGTTGTTTCTTTTGGGAGGGGACGAAGGTTAATGATTGGACATCGATCACAATGATCGGGATCGGACAGATCAACGGCAGAGGAGAACGACTCACTGAATACTGCCGAGATAACGAGCTTTTTATCACAAATACAATGTTCAAGCACAGACGAAAGAGAAAAGTCACGTGGTGGTCCCCCGATGGAAGGACTGCCAACATGATAGATTATATACTGGTATCCAGCGATGGAAATCTTCATTCACAGACACAGTGACGCTAGGAGGTGGGGACTTTGATAGTGATCACAATCTCCTCATGTCATCGCTTCGCCTAAGATTAAAGGCCGTTGTCAAGCCGAAACAAAAAGTTCCAAGATTCCGGATAGAAGCCCTTAAAGACCTTAAGACGAGACAAGAGTACAGAATGCAGCTCAACGAACGACTGTCAAAGACCTTGCAAGAAACACCTGATCTGCTGAGTCCAGCCGACATCAATCTACTTGTTTCGCAAAGCAGCCTGGCCGTATGCGAGACAGCTGATCTCGTCCTCGGCCGTAAATCTGCAGAAGACAAGCCATGGATTACCCAGGAGATTATTGATATGTGTACCGAGAAACGAACTCTCCAAAACAAGAAAGATCGAGAAAGAAAGGATAGATTCAAAAACCTTAAACGTCAAATTGAGAAGAAAACCCGCCAAGCACTAAAAGACATGATTACTGAAAAATGTCGGCAGTGTGAGGAGGACTCCCGTAGGGGTAACTCACACCTCATGTTCAAACGTGCTAGAGAGCTGACAAACCGCAAAGATGCGAAGTGCCTCGATCTCTTAGATAAAAATGGACACAAAATCACTACTTGTGCCGGAATCCGAGATCGCTGGAAAGAACACTTCCAGGAAAAGCTTAATCTCACAGTAAACCCAGATCCTGAAGTGCTTCGAAAGCTCCCAGCACACAGAGATGAGGAACCACCCCCACCACCCTTAAGGTCAGAAGTAGAAGCCGCACTCAAATCCCTCAAGTCAAATAAGGCACCCGGAATAGACAGTATACAGGCAGAACTGCTAAAAGTGGAATCTGATATCGTCGTAGATCTGTACCACAAAATAGTAACAGCTGTATGGGAAATAAAATACTTCCCCGAGTCTTGGTCGAAATCTGTCATAGTGCCCTTGCACAAGAAAAGGATCTAAAAGTAACTGCGAAAACTACAGACCCATATCGCTCACTTGCCAACCAGCTAAAATCCTTACGAAAATTCTCCTTGATCGGATCAGAAACCTGACAAGACACGTAATCCCTGAATATCAAGCCGGCTTCCGTCAAAACCGATCCACCATAGACCAAATTTTTGTGATCAGACAGATTATGGAAAGATACCTGGAATTCGGGAAAGAGCTATACCAGCTGTTTATCGATTTTAAACAAGCTTTCGATCTAATTTGGCGAGATGGCCTATGGCACATCCTGGCACACTACGGTATTCCCACTGACATTATTGACATTATCAAGAGCATGTACGAGACGTCGAGAAGCATGGTGCAGACCAGTGAAGGCTTTACTGAAGAATTCTCAACCTCTTCAGGAGTGCTGCAAGGATACCTACTCTCCCCCACTCTGTTCTGCCTATTCCTGAACTCTCTACTGGCACTGGTGCCCAATGACACGGGAGCACTCATGAGTGGACACCTCTTGACTTGCTTGCATACGCCGATGACATTAATCGCCTAAACGAACAACTAGAGGAACTGCAATCAAGCGCTAACGATATTGATCATGCAGCTAGTTCCTTTGGGATGAAAATCAATGCTAACAAGACAAAAGCCATGAAGGTAACGCGGCATACAGATACAGGCCTTCAACCCAGCAAAATTATGATCCAGGGGGAAGAGATCGAGTGGGCTGACCATTTCGTTTACCTAGGAAGTGAGCTGACGTCCACAAACGACTCCTCAAAAGACATTAAACGACGCCTCGCCCTTGCCTCAGCATGCTTCAAGTCATTGCGATCGATCTGGAAAAACAAACATCTGTCGCTGAAACTAAAAACACGCCTTTTTCGAGCTCTTGTGGTTCCAGTAGCAACGTACGGAGCAGAGACATGGACCTTGAAAGCAGAAGACAAATGCCGGTTGGCGGCCTTTGAAACAAAATCCCTCAGGAAGCTTGCTGGCATCACCTACCTTGACCGAATATCAAACGAACGGCTATTGTCTTCGCTCAACTATTCCCAGACCATCATGCAGACCATCCAGCTTCACAGCTTCGATGGTTAGGCCACGTTCAGCGGATGTCCCCAGCCCAACTTCCAAAAATTGCGTTCGAAGGAAGGATTGATGCCTCCCGCCCAAAAGGACGACCTCCAAAGCGCTGGAGGGAAAACTTTCCCAGCCATCCCCTGTCGGTACTCCTTCGGACTGCAGCGAACAGGGAATCGTATAGGAAGCTTTGCCATAGTTCAGTCAGAGGAGAAGCCCCGAGTCGGCCAATCCGGCCGGATGGGAGTTAAGTAAGTAAGAAGGTTAATGATAGAACACCAAATGTTTTGATAACCAGAATGTTAAACGTCCAAAATTAAAAAAAAACAAAAAAAAAACGGGAGGGCCAAGGCTCCCCTACCAGGTACTTCCCTGCTGGCGAATCCATCCAAAAGTGAGGATTTCCAGGCTAGAAATTTGATAATTCTGGAGTTTCCTGTTTAAGAAATAAGTTCATATAAAGAAAATTGCAAAAATCTATAGAGAAAAAAAATATCGAACACCTCAAAATTGATATTAAAAAAACAGGCAATAAACATGATAAAAATCGGTTACAATAGGTTAATAAATTGAAATGTTAACTTATTCATAAGTTTTCTTTGGGCTTAACAAAGAGAGGTGTAGATCAAAGTCATTAGAACAAATACAGGAAAGTGCCCGACGAGAAATGGAAACAATGATGCTAAAGATGTCAAATAGCACACACATTTAATATGTGAAGTACTTGGAGGAATATGAAATGTATGCATAGAGTATTATACTTTTGGGATTAATAAATGAACAATTTGCACCCCATATGTGTACCATATGTTGGGTGCCATTTTGATAATATCTATAACGTTGCCATATCTATTAATTGTAAAAAAAAAAACAGAATAAATTTATTTATTCTGTTTTTCAGGAGGGGTCTTTTTAGAAGGACCCCTTGAGGGATGTCTTCTGTGCAAAGGCATTTACCATAGAATTCCAGTTCTTTTCAAATGAGCAAAATTTTCATTCTCAAATAGACAGTTAAGAGGCTAAATCCACTATGACATCGTCCGTCTGACGACATTCATATTCCTATTTAAACTTGCACTTTTTCTTCTAATCGCTTGAAAATGTAGCCCATGCAGCCCATGCAGCCCATGTCGTAGTGTCCAATTTATACTATAATTAATTATTTTTCTGCACAAATTAGCCCATGCCAATCATGTAGCCCATCATCATGTAGCCCATCAATCATGTAGCCCATGCCAATCATGCAGCCCATGTCGTAGTGTCCAATTTATACTATAATTAATTATTTTTCTTCTGCACAAATTATTTTTCTGAACAAATCTTAGCCTTGAGGAAAGATTTAACTCAGCATTATTTTGCAAATGCTCATATTAATATTGATTTTTCAAAGTTCAATAAAGCGCTTGAGTTTGCAGTCTCATAGAAGACGTTGATTTGACACTAATATTCAAAGAATTAAAGTCTATTTTTCACGCTAACTTATTGACTATGTGAGTACTTGTACTATCATTATTTGAATAGCTATTTGAGGATTTATGTGATTTAACCGAATTGTTATTTGGCCGAAACTGTAAATAAAAACATGAACACTTTTTTGCATCTTTAGAATATCATGAATCTTGTTAGTAGTATTTTTGTGATTTGTAATTATTTTTTCAAAGGATTATTGCAAATTGAAATTTCTTCTTCGCTATAATGAGAAAAAAGTTGAGAGGGCTACGACACGTTCTGCGGATGGACGATGATAGATTCTCCATGATCGTTCTCGCTGGGCCAACGTCTAGGGCGAAGCGAGAAATAGATCCTCCTAGAATGGAGTCGGAGGATGTCCCAAAGAAAGATTTAAGAAAATGGAAACTTCTTGGGAGTGCGTAAAGAGGAAGGCGTTGAATAGACTGGGGCGGAGGAGTAGCGTGTGTAGCTGTGTTGGCCTCATGTGGCTTGGTGCAGCAGTGAGTTGTTAGTAGTAGTAATAATAGCAGTAGTTTCAAAGTTAGAAGTTTTTAGGGAAGTGCCATATTTTCGTCAGTTTTGCCACGTTGAACCAGGGAAACAGATAAGCAAAATTAATTAGCCAAATTTGGCAACACTTTTCGTCTTTGAAAATTCAAACATTAGCAATCTGCTGATTCCCGAAGACATTTACACCCTCCAAGGAACGCTGCACCTTCTTAAGCAGTTTGGTGCCACATGTTTTTAGCTAATTTTCTGCTGATTTTCACCCAAGTTTCTTTTTTTTTAATTTGGCCCCTAGCTACCAAAACTGCACCTTGAGATTCTTTTCATTAAAAATTGAATTCCCTATTCCTTGTAAACTTTTTTTTTTTAGATATATAGGGGTTTATGGTTGTGTAACACTTAGCCTATTCAAGGAATAAAGTCTCATTGTCACTGCCCTTGGTACTCTAAGAAGTAGCTAGAGAATTATACGGAATGTAGTAAATAAGTTCGGAAGGAATTTTGAACCATTATTTTTATTTAGAATTAAACCTGATAAAAATGATATTCAATTTTACATTATGAACCGAATATAAGCCGAATAATCATCCAATATTTTCTAAGGGTCGAGTCAAATCCAAAATCCATATTACAATAGTAAACCGCGATGCAAATTCAAATGCTATAAACTCAGAAAATTGTTACGTTGTACTGAACTGAAGTCAGCTGAGATGAGCAAGGAACTCTAGGACTTTTTTTCTAAAGAAGATTCAGAAAAGAGATATTTCAATTTTTTCTCATAAAAATATCTAACAGAAGGTATATTCAAACCTAGGAGGCAATCCCCCCCCCATTGGCACCCATATTATTGGTTCTTATGGATTCCAAGCTTAGATGGATTCTTTTGCTGGGGATCTCTTCCGGCTGTCTAGTAGACTGTCTAGTCTACTGTGTCATTACTGAATCACCTTGAGATTCAGAATACTGAGGAATAGCTTCAAGATTAACATTCGGACCCCGCAGCAGGACTGTCGATTTGTTATTGAAGGAATGAATGAATGAATGGACTTTATTTAATGTCACTCACGGAGTAATAAAATGAAAGATAGCAACAACGAAAGCATCAAATAAGAAACGCACAAATATACGGGCCTTCAAGCAGAACAACAAATGGACACATGGGACATAAAAATGGACATATAAAACTCCTCGAGTCTTTTCTAAAAAACCGTGTACGCCTCCGGTGTACTATATTAGTTGCTAATAGCTGCGTTACGCTTCCAAGGAGGCACACGCAAAAGGAATTTACAATAGCGGTAGCAACAAAAACGCACTGTACGTTTATTTTTATCAGATAGGAGAACCCAAAAGGAGAGAGCGTCAATTCCATTGGTAACAGAAAAACAGCTCTTTAGGTAAAAAAAAAACATAAGTTCCTTAAAATGTAGCTTGAGTCAGAATCACGTGGATCATCATGAAAAATTTTCCGTGATCTTTGGCTTACATGGCAAAAACAGAGTTATTATTCTATTTTATAAAGTGCAAATCTTGCGAAAATATGTGCGTTGTATGTGCAAGGAACTCTAGGATTTTTTTTCTAAAGAAGATTCAGAAAAGAGATATTTCAATTTTTCTCATAAAAATATCTAACAGAAGGTATATTCAAACCTAGGAGGCAAACCCCCCCCCCCCCATTGGCACCCATATTATTGGTTCTTATGGATTCCAAGCTTAGATGGATTCTTTTGCTGGGGATCTCTTCCGGCTGTCTAGTCTACTGTGTCATTACTGAATCACCTTGAGATTCAGAATATTGAGGAATAGCTTCAAGATTAACATTCGGGCCCGCAGCAGGACTGTCGATTTGTTATTGAAAGAATGAATGAATGAACTGAATGTCACTAGCGGAGTAATAAAAGGAAAGATAGGAACAAAAAAAGCATCAAATAAAAACGTAATATCAGGCTAAGCAGAACAACAATGAGTACCACAAAAAAAGGAAAGATAGGACACAAAAAAAGCATCAAATAAAACGTAAAAATATACAGGCCTTCAAGCAGAACAACAAATGGACACAACATAAAAATGGACATAAAAAACTCCTCGAGTCTTTTCTGAACAACCGTGTACGCCTCCGGTGTACTATATTGGTTGCTAATAGCTGCGTTACGCTTCCAAGGAGGCACACGCAAAAAGAATTTACAATAGCGGTAGGAACAAAAACGCACTGTAAGTTTATTTTTGTCAGATAGGAGAACCCAAAAGGAGAGAGTGTCAATTCCATTAGTAACAGAAAAACAGCTCTTTAGGTAAAAAAAAAAAACAAAAACATAAGTTCCCTGAAATATAGCTTGAGTCAGAATCACGTGGATCATCATGAACAATTTTCCGTGATCTTTGGCTTACATGTCAAAAAAGAGCTATTATTCTATTTTATCAAGTCCAAATTTTGCGAAAATATGTGCGATTCATTATGAGGTGAACAACCTCGCCATGGGTTGCATTGGTCAATGGTCCACTCAAAAGAACTAAACACAGACAGAATGAAAATCTATAATATAGAAACATAGAATATGGAATTGCATAGACATAGAGTATCGCGGAATTTCTCACAGTATGTTGTATAGAAATATATGGAATTGGAGTACATTAAAACGATAATGATAGAAAACAAGTAAGAATTAAAATAATAAAAAAGAATAAAAAAGCTGGCAAATAATTACATAGAATATACAGAATTACGGGTTAATTATCAATAAAAATAGAGCAGAATATAGAATTTAAAAACACGGAATACAGAATATTTGTCATTTGGTAAATTAGAATAAGGGCTTTCAAACCTTTCTTCATGGTGACACCGTATTAGTACCGACAATTTTATATGACTCCCTTTCACCAATGCCTGTAAAGACTCCTATATTTGTTAATATGTTATTTCCAATAATTACCGAACAACGATACAAAAAATGATATGCTGTAGAAAATAAACTACATTTATTATTGTGATCATTTCAGTTTGTAGTTGGTCTTTCCCATGTCAATACTTTGATAGTAAATGGGTTTCCTTACAGTCAGTTGGATAGGGAGTGCCGGTCCCACTTGCCTAGTATGGTCACTGAAGGTACCGTACTGTTTTAGTTTTATACCCTTTTAAGGGTCACTATTGCTTTTGCTGAGGGTTGCTACAAAAATATACAGGAAATTGATAAGAGAGAAAACATAGTCCCTCTCGTTCGCAACTCATTACGTCAGAAAATTAGCGCGTTCGGACAGGGGCGTAATTTGGTATGATGCAAGGGGGAAACTACCCCCAGACCCCAGTTTGTCCCCCAGCTAAAATTATTAGCGTGTTCAAAATATGGTCAAAACTAAGATAGGCCTACAGAATTCAAGCATCCACAGAAACAGATCAGTTTTCTTAACTATACCTTTGCCTTTATGGTACTATATGGCTCATTTTTTATTTTCGCTTCACTTTGGAAAATCAGCTTCAACTTTGCCCCCTCAGGATCTTGACGAAATCTAAGCTCCTGGTCCAGACCCTACATATTTTGTTTGTATTTTTCTTTCACATAATAGGTTTTAATATAGATAGTATTTTTTATAATTTTTTACGATTCTTATATGATTAGCCTGCATTTTATTTTTTATTTTTTATTTATTTTTTTTTTCATAGCAAAATTGGAACTTCAAACTGATTGAATGATAATTTTGACTATTTTATGGATGTCCTAGACTATCCACGAGGGACAAAGGGCGCATTATAAAAAGGTAATGCTTTTTAGCAAAATTACTAAAAAGCATTTTTTTTTTTTAGCAAAATTGGGACTTCAAACTGATTGACTGATAATTTTAACTATTTTATGGATGTTCTAGACTATCAATAAGGTAGAAAGTGCACATTATAAAAAACAAATGCCACGTGTACAAAAAGTACATCTAAGATAACAATTCTAGTTTTTTTTATTCATATGTTTAACGAGAGAGAGAGAGAGAGAGAGAGAGAGAGAGAGAGAGAGAGAGAGAGAGAGAGAGAGAGAAATCGAATTTCATAGAAAAGCAACTAAATCCTATGCGAGACAAAATTGTGCACACTAGCTATTTGTGTTTGAGTCCCCAAAAAACTCAGGACACAACAGAGGTACGCTGGTAGGCAATGGCCAAAGTACTAGTAGAGACAGGGTTGCCACCAGGTGAAAAAATAAGTCTCTTGATTCTTGAAAAAAAAATCAATAAATCAGAAAAAATCACTAAAGTTATAATAAGCTGCTTCAACAGACAACGGGGTTTTTCATATTATAATAGCTGGTTTTAGTAGCTGTTTCGGCTTTTAACACTAGCTATTGCTTGAGTCTCCAAGAACTTAGGGTACAACCAACATACACTGGTATGCAAGGGCCAAATCACTAGAGATGGTCCTCGCTTGAAGTGATGAAGTCTTTCTATTCTGCCACCGGCACACCAAAGGGGCTCACAATCGATTAATCTTGCCTTTTCCACAGCAGCAGAGAAAGGCTTGCAGCTTGCCCTATCTTGTCATGTTCGTAATAGTAGAGAGCTATCTTATACTCCTGTCCCTCACCCTGCTGCCACTACAACTTTTTTACATAGTTTAATGAGGACAGGGTCAATGACCTCTTTCTCCATGACCTCTTTCTCCAGGTGTGTTTTTGGCACGCCCTCAGCGAATGTCAATGTTGTTGTTATTGTTTCCGAGGCAAAATGCCAAGGTCAATGTTGTTGTTGTTTTGAATAGAGTCATTAGTGAGAATGGGGTCAATGGCCTCTTTCTCCAGGTGTGATTTTGGCACGCCCTCAGCGAATGTTGTTTGTTATTGTTTTGAACAGAGTCATTAGGGAGAACACGTGGTTAATGGGGTCAATGTTGTTGTCGTTCGAAGCAAAGTTAATGACACTTCCTTCCTGTTCGAGGCAGATGTTATGATCCGGAAATAGTATTTGTTATTGTTATTCGAGCCAGATGTTATGAGGTTCCGAGAAACAGTTAATGACACTTCCTTCCTGTTCGAGGCAGATGTTATGATCCGGAAATAGTATTTGTTATTGTTGTTTCCAAGCCAGATGTTACGAGTTCCCGGAAACAGTTAATTAATGTCTGACAGATGACGTCAAGTTAATTAATGTCCTTGCATTTCCAAAGAGAAATGTTTCCGAGAAACAGTTAGATCACACATGATGTCATGTTTGTTTGAATTGTCTCCGGCGCGAAGTTTATTAATGTCTGGAGTTCTAACAAGAGAATCGTTTCCGAGCAGACGTTTTGATCTTAGCGCGCGAAAAGGTTTCCAAATAATTTGAAATGCATTGGCGCAGAGATGCCAAACAAAAGGAACATGCCGAAATTCCGTTTAGGGATAATTTTGGCGAAACCGTTTTAGCTATTTTATGGAACTATTTCGGCGAAACAGCTAGAGACATTTTAAAAGGTGATTTTTGAAGAGATTTTGGAAAAGAATTTGAGTGTGGTCGTTATAATACACAAGTTTCAATTGAACAGTATTGTGAGGTCCTCTACCCAACCCCAAAGGTTCCGATCCCCCTACCACAACCCCGAAGGAAGCCACCGGTCCTCAAAGGTTCTCTGGGCTTCCAAAGGACCCCCCCCCCCCGGACCCCAAAGACCCTCACCCAGTCCCCAAAGGTCCCCAGGCACCAAAAGGGCCCCAGACCCTAAAAAGGCCATACCCGAGCCCCAAAGGCCCTCCCCTGTCCCCAAAGGTCCACCAGACCCCAAAAGCCCTCCCGGTCCCCAAAGGTCCACCAGAACCCCAAAAGCCCTCCCCCGGTCCCCAAAGGCCCTCCCCCGGTCCCAAAGGCCCTCCCCGGGCTCCCAGGGCTCCCAAAGGGCCCCGATTACTCTACCCCTACCCCGAAGGAAGCCTCCGGTCCTCAAAGGTCCCCCAGGCTCCCAAAGACCCTCACCCGGTCCCCAAAGGTCCACCGGGCTCCCAAAGGGACCCCAGACCCCCAAAGGTCCACCAGGCACACAAAGGGCCCAATCCGTGCTCAAGGGCCCCCCCGGACCCCCAAAGGTCCTCCACCCGTCCCCAAAGGCCCTCTCCCGGTCCCAAAGGTCCACCAGGCACCCAAAGGGCCCCAGACCCTAAAAAGACCATACCCGAGCCCCCAAAGGCCCTCACCGGTCCCCAAAGGTCCACCAGACCCCCAAAAGCCCTCCACCGGTCCCCAAAGGCCCTCCCCGGGCTCCCAGGGCTCCCAAAGGGCCCCGATTGCTCTACCCCAACCCCGAAGGAAGCCTCCGGTCCTCAAAGGTCCCCCAGGCTCCCAAAGGACCCAGTGGACCCCCAAAGGCCCTCACCTGGTCCCCAAAGGTCCACCGGGCTCCCAAAGGGACCACCGGACCCCAAAGGGTCCCCCGGACCCCAAAGGTCCTCCCAGGTCCTCAAGGGTCGCCCAGACCCCCAACGGACCCACCGGGCCCCAAAGGGCCCAATCGGTGCTCAAGGGCTCCCCGGACCCCCAAAGGCCCTCACCCGGTCCTCAAAGTCCACCGGGCTCCCAAAGGACCAGTCGGTCCTCAAGGACCCTCTCAGACGTGCAAAGACCCCCCCCAGACCCCCAAAGGCTCATCCCGGTCCCCAAAGGTCCCCTCAGGCTCCCATATGACCACTCCACCCCTCAAGGGCCCCTGGATCCCCAAACGCCCTCCCGGGACCCCTCCAAAGAACCTCCTCTCCATTTTTAACACTTTTTATGGCTTTATTATATCCTTTTAGAACAAGTTCCTTTCATAATGTCCCTCCTAAACCCATTTTCCAACTTGAAGTACTTATCTTTTTCACCCACTTTCTCAATGAAAAAGAAATTAGTTTTTAATCAATTCTAATTTTCCAAATAATATAAAAATTTTCCACTTTAGTTCAGATCTGTCTCGAAGAGATGAAAAATTTAAAATACTGTTCCAAATTTTCGCAGAAGATAAAAAAAGTTCAAGTTTTCTTCTGAATTTTACCAAAGAACGTGCTCCAATTCTAATTTCTCCAGAGAAAACAAAATCTTCCACTTCAGTTCTATATTTCACAAAGATATAAAGAAATTTAAAGTTCAAGTCTAAATTTTTCGGTGGAAGATAGAAAAAGTAATACCATACTTGTGAATATTTTCACGGAAAATAAAAAGTTCTAGTTCAATTTACAATTTCCTCAACGAAGTGAAGAAAGGTTCAAGTTCTCTTCTGAATTTTACTAAAGAACACGCTTCAATTCTAATTTTTTCAGAGAAAACAAAAATCTTCCACTTCAGTTCTTTATTTCACAAAGACATAAAGAAATTTAAAGTTCAATTCTAAATTTTTCGGTGGAAGATAGAAAAAGTAATACCATACTTGTGAATATTTTCCCGGAAGATAAAAAGTTCTAGTTCAATTTACAGTTTCCTCAATGAAGTCAAGGAAAGTTCGAGTTCTCTTCTGAATTTTACTAAAGAACAAAATTCAATTCTGATCTCACCAGAGAAAATAAAAAATCTTCCACTTCAGTTCCTTATTTCGCAAAGACATAAAGAAATTTAAAGTTCAATTCTAAATTTTTCGGTGGAAGATAGAAAAAGCAATACCATACTTGTGAATATTTTCCCGGAAGATAAAAAGTTCTAGTTCAATTTACAGTTTCCTCAATGAAGTCAAGGAAAGTTCAAGTTCTCTTCTGAATTTTACTAAAGAACAAAATTCAATTCTAATTTCACCAGAGAAAATAAAAATCTTCCACTTCAGTTCATTATTTCACAAAGACATAAAGAAATTTAAAGTACAATTCTAAATTTTTCGGTGGAAGATAGAAAAAGCAATACCATACTTGTGAATATTTTCCCGGAAAATAAAAAGTTCTAGTTCAATTTAAAATTTTCTCAACGAAGTGAAGAAAAATTCAAGTTCTCTTCTGAATTTTACTAAAGAACAAAATTCAATTCTAATTTCACCAGAGAAAATAAAAATCTTTCACTTCAGTTCTTTATTTCACAAAGACATAAAGAAATTTAAAGTTCAATTCTAAATTTTTCGGTGGAAGATGGAAAAAGCAATACCATACTTGTGAATATTTTCACGGAAAATAAAAAGTTCTAGTTCAATTTACAATTTCCTCAACGAAGTGAAGAAAGGTTCAAGTTCTCTTCTGAATTTTACTAAAGAACAAAATTCAATTCTAATTTCACCAGAGAAAATAAAAATCTTCCACTTCAGTTCTCTATTTCACAAAGACATAAAGAAATTTAAAGTTCAATTCTAAATTTTTCGGTGGAAGATAGAAAAAGTAATACCATACCTGTGAATATTTTCACGAAGATAAAAAGTTCTAGTTCAATTTACAGTTTCCTCAATGAAGTCAAGGAAAGTTCAAGTTCTCTTCTGAATTTTACCAAAGAACAAAATTCAATTCTAATTTTTTCAGAGAAAACAAAAATCTTCCACTTCAGTTCCTTATTTCGCAAAGACATAAAGAAATTTAAAGTTCAAGTCTAAATTTTTCGGTGGAATATAGAAAAAGCAATACCATACTTGTGAATATTTTCACGGAAAATAAAAAGTTCTAGTTCAATTTAAATTTTCTCAACGAAGTGAAGAAAGGTTCAAGTTCTCTTCTGAATTTTACTAAAGAACACGCTTCAATTCTAATTTTTTTCAGAGAAAACAAAAATCTTCCACTTCAGTTCTTTATTTCACAAAGAATAAAGAAATTTAAAGTTCAATTCTAAATTTTTCGGTGGAAGATAGAAAAAGTAATACCATACTTGTGAATATTTTCCCGGAAGATAAAAAGTTCTAGTTCAATTTACAGTTTCCTCAATGAAGTCAAGGAAAGTTCAAGTTCTCTTCTGAATTTTACCAAAGAACATGCTTCAATTCTAATTTTTTCAGAGAAAAACAAAAGTCTTCCACTTCAGTTCTTTATTTCACAAAGACATAAAGAAATTTAAAGTACAATTCTAAATTTTCGGAGGAAGATAGAAAAAGCAATACCATACTTGTGAATATTTTCCCGGAAGATAAAAAGTTCTAGTTCAATTTTAAATTTTCTCAACGAAGTGAAGAAAAATTCAAGTTCTCTTCTGAATTTTACCAAAGAATAAAATTCAATTCTAATTTCACCAGAGAAAATAAAAATCTTCCACTTCAGTTCTTTATTTCACAAAGACATAAAGAAATTTAAAGTTCAATTCTAAATTTTTCGGTGGAAGATAGAAAAAGTAATACCATACTTGTGAATATTTTCCCGGAAGATAAAAAGTTCTAGTTCAATTTACAGTTTCCTCAATGAAGTCAAGGAAAGTTCAAGTTCTCTTCTGAATTTTACCAAAGAACAAAATTCAATTCTAATTTCACCAGAGAAAATAAAAATCTTCCACTTCAGTTCTTTATTTCACAAAGACATAAAGAAATTTAAAGTTCAATTCTAAATTTTTCGGCGGAAGATAGAAAAAGTAATACCATACTTGTGAATATTTTCCGGAAGATAAAAAGTTCTAGTTCAACTTACAGTTTCCTCAATGAAGTCAAGGAAAGTTCAAGTTCTCTTCTGAATTTTACCAAAGAAACACGCTTCAATTCTAATTTTTTCAGAGAAAACAAAAATCTTCCTCTTCAGTTCTTTATTTCACAAAGACATAAAGAAATTTAAAGTACAATTCTAATTTTTCGGTGGAAGATAGAAAAAGCAATACCATACTTGTGAATATTTTCCCGGAAAATAAAAAGTTCTAGTTCAATTTACAGTTTCCTCAACGAAGTGAAGAAAGGTTCAAGTTCTCTTCTGAATTTTACTAAAGAACAAAATTCAATTCTAATTTCACCAGAGAAAATAAAAATCTTCCACTTCAGTTCTCTATTTCACAAAGACATAAAGAAATTTCAAGTTCAATTCTAAATTTTTAGGTGGAAGATAGAAAAAGTAATACCATACCTGTGAATATTTTCACGGAAGATAAAAAGTTCTAGTTCAATTTAAAATTTTCTCAACGAAGTCAAGGAAAGTTCAAGTTCTCTTCTGAATTTTCTCAATGAACACACTTCAATTCTAATTTCTCCAGAGAAAATAAAAATCTTCCACTTCAGTTCCTTATTTCGCAAAGACATAAAGAAATTCAAAGTTCAATTCTAAATTTTTCGATGGAAGATAGAAAAAGTAATACCATACTTGTGAATATTTTCACGGAAGATAAAAAGTTCTAGTTCAATTTAAAATTTTCTCAACGAAGTCAAGGAAAGCTCAAGTTCTCTTCTGAACTTTACCAAAGAACACGCTTCAATTCTAATTTTTTCAGAGAAAACAAAAATCTTCCACTTCAGTTCTTTATTTCACAAAGACATAAAGAAATTTAAAGTTCAATTCTAATTTTTCGGTGGGTGATAGAAAAATTAATGCCATACTTGTGATTATTTTCACGGAAGATAAAAAGTTCTACTTCAATTTTAAATTTCCCCGGAAGATAAAAAGTTCTAGTTCAACTTGCTATTATCTTTGCGAAAACACACAAACTCAGAAAAAAATGTTCAATGTTCCTTTAGTACCTATGCAATTAGACTAAAAATGAAGATATTTATGCAGAGTTTCAACTCGCTATGGCTAAGTTTGCTAAAAACAAGCTATTTTCTTGCGAAAACACACAAAATCAGAAAAAATGTTCAATGTTCCTTAAGCACCTACGCAATTAGGCTTAAATGAAGATATTTATGCAGAGTTTCAAGTCGATATGGCTAAGTTTGCTAAAAACAAGCTATTTTCTTGCGAAAAACACACGAAATCAGAAAAAATATTGTTAGGTTAGGTTAAGTTAGATTAGGTTAGGTTAGCCTACGTACGCGCGCATATAGGTTAAGTTAGGTTAGATTAAGTTAGATTAGGTTTTGTTAGGTTAGGTTAGGTTAGATTAGGTTAGGTTAGGTTAGCCTAACCTAACTTAATCTAACCTAACCTAACCTAACTTAACCTAATCTAACTTAATCTAACCTAACTTAACCTATATGCGCGCGTACGTAGGCTAACCTAACCTAATCTAACTTAACCTAACCTAACAATATTTTTTCTGATTTCGTGTGTTTTCGCAAGAAAATTGCTTGTTTTTAGCAAACTTAGCCATATCGACTTGAAACTCTGCATAAATATCTTCATTTAAGCCTAATTGCGTAGGTGCTTAAGGAACATTGAACATTTTTTCTGATTTTGTGTGTGTTTTCGCAAGAAAATAGATTGTTTTTAGCAAACTTAGCCATAGCGAGTTGAAACTCTGCATAAATATCTTCATTTTTAGTCTAATTGCATAGGTACTAAAGGAACATTGAACATTTTTTCTGAGTTTGTGTGTTTTCGCAAAGATAATAGCAAGTTGAACTAGAACTTTTTATCTTCCGGGGAAATTTAAAATTGAAGTAGAACTTTTTATCTTCCGTGAAAATATATCACAAGTATGGCATTAATTTTTCTATCACCCACCGAAAAATTAGAATTGAACTTTAAATTCTTTATGTCTTTGTGAAATAAAGAACTGAAGTGGAAGATTTTTGTTTTCTCTGAAAAAATTAGAATTGAAGCGTGTTCTTTGGTAAAGTTCAGAAGAGAACTTGAACTTTCCTTGACTTCGTTGAGAAAATTTTAAATTGAACTAGAACTTTTTATCTTATCTTTCCGTGAAAATATTCACAAGTATGGTATTACTTTTTCTATCTTCCATCGAAAAATTTAGAATTGAACTTTGAATTTCTTTATGTCTTTGCGAAATAAGGAACTGAAGTGGAAGATTTTTATTTTCTCTGGAGAAATTAGAATTGAAGTGTGTTCATTGAGAAAATTCAGAAGAGAACTTGAACTTTCCTTGACTTCGTTGAGAAAATTTTAAATTGAACTAGAACTTTTTATCTTCCGTGAAAATATTCACAGGTATGGTATTACTTTTTCTATCTTCCACCTAAAAATTTAGAATTGAACTTGAAATTTCTTTATGTCTTTGTGAAATAGAGAACTGAAGTGGAAGATTTTTATTTTCTCTGGTGAAATTAGAATTGAATTTTGTTCTTTAGTAAAATTCAGAAGAGAACTTGAACCTTTCTTCACTTCGTTGAGGAAATTGTAAATTGAACTAGAACTTTTTATTTTCCGGGAAAATATTCACAAGTATGGTATTGCTTTTTCTATCTTCCACCGAAAAAATTAGAATTGTACTTTAAATTTCTTTATGTCTTTGTGAAATAAAGAACTGAAGAGGAAGATTTTTGTTTTCTCTGAAAAAATTAGAATTGAAGCGTGTTCTTTGGTAAAATTCAGAAGAGAACTTGAACTTTCCTTGACTTCATTGAGGAAACTGTAAGTTGAACTAGAACTTTTTATCTTCCGGGAAAATATTCACAAGTATGGTATTACTTTTTCTATCTTCCGCCGAAAAATTTAGAATTGAACTTTAAATTTCTTTATGTCTTTGTGAAATAAAGAACTGAAGTGGAAGATTTTTATTTTCTCTGGTGAAATTAGAATTGAATTTTGTTCTTTGGTAAAATTCAGAAGAGAACTTGAACTTTCCTTGACTTCATTGAGGAAACTGTAAATTGAACTAGAACTTTTTATCTTCCGGGAAAATATTCACAAGTATGGTATTACTTTTTCTATCTTCCACCGAAAAATTTAGAATTGAACTTTTAAATTTCTTTATGTCTTTGTGAAATAAAGAACTGAAGTGGAAGATTTTTATTTTCTCTGGTGAAATTAGAATTGAATTTTATTCTTTGGTAAAATTCAGAAGAGAACTTGAATTTTTCTTCACTTCGTTGAGAAAATTTAAATTGAACTAGAACTTTTATCTTCCGGGAAAATATTCACAAGTATGGTATTGCTTTTTCTATCTTCCTCCGAAAAATTTAGAATTGTACTTTAAATTTCTTTATGTCTTTGTGAAATAAAAGAACTGAAGTGGAAGATTTTTGTTTTCTCTGAAAAAATTAGAATTGAAGCATGTTCTTTGGTAAAATTCAGAAGAGAACTTGAACTTTCCTTGACTTCATTGAGGAACTGTAAATTGAACTAGAACTTTTTATCTTCCGGGAAAAAAAAATATTCACAAGTATGGTATTACTTTTTCTATCTTCCACCGAAAAATTTAGAATTGAACTTTAAATTTCTTTATGTCTTTGTGAAATAAAGAACTGAAGTGGAAGATTTTTATTTTCTCTGGTGAAATTAGAATTGAATTTTATTCTTTGGTAAAATTCAGAAGAGAACTTGAATTTTTCTTCACTTCGTTGAGAAAATTTTAAATTGAACTAGAACTTTTTATCTTCCGGGAAAATATACACAAGTATGGTATTGCTTTTTCTATCTTCCTCCGAAAAATTTAGAATTGTACTTTAAATTTCTTTATGTCTTTGTGAAATAAAGAACTGAAGTGGAAGATTTTTATTTTCTCTGGTGAAATTAGAATTGAATTTTGTTCTTTGGTAAAATTCAGAAGAGAACTTGAACTTTCCTTGACTTCATTGAGGAAATTTTAAATTGAACTAGAACTTTTTATCTTCCGTGAAAATATTCACAAGTATGGTATTACTTTTTCTATCTTCCATCGAAAAATTTAGAATTGAACTTTGAATTTCTTTATGTCTTTGCGAAATAAGGAACTGAAGTGGAAGATTTTTGTTTTTCTCTGAAAAAATAGAATTGAATTTTGTTCTTTGGTAAAATTCAGAAGAGAACTTGAACTTTCCTTGACTTCGTTGAGAAAAAATTTAAATTGAACTAGAACTTTTTATCTTCCGTGAAAATATTCGCAGGTATGGTATTACTTTTTCTATCTTCCACCGAAAAATTTAGAATTGAACTTTAATTTCTTTATGTCTTTGTGAAATAGAGAACTGAAGTGGAAGATTTTTATTTTCTCTGGTGAAATCAGAATTGAATTTTGTTCTTTAGTAAAATTCAGAAGAGAACTTGAACTTTCCTTGACTTCATTGAGGAAACTGTAAATTGAACTAGAACTTTTTATCTTCCGGGAAAATATTCACAAGTATGGTATTACTTTTTCTATCTTCCACCGAAAAAATTTAGAATTGAACTTTAAATTTCTTTATGTCTTTGTGAAATAAAGAACTGAAGTGGAAGATTTTTTGTTTTCTCTGAAAAAAATTAGAATTGAAGCGTGTTCTTTAGTAAAATTCAGAAGAGAACTTGAACCTTTCTTCACTTCGTTGAGAAAATTTTAAATTGAACTAGAACTTTTTATTTTCCGTGAAAATATTCACAAGTATGGTATTGCTTTTTCTATCTTCCACCGAAAAATTTAGACTTGAACTTTAAATTTCTTTATGTCTTTGCGAAATAAGGAACTGAAGTGGAAGATTTTTGTTTTCTCTGAAAAAATTAGAATTGAATTTTGTTCTTTGGTAAAATTCAGAAGAGAACTTGAACTTTCCTTGACTTCATTGAGGAAACTGTAAATTGAACTAGAACTTTTTATCTTCCGTGAAAATATTCACAGGTATGGTATTAATTTTTCTATCTTCCACCGAAAAAATTTAGAATTGAACTTTAAATTTCTTTATGTCTTTGTGAAATAGAGAACTGAAGTGGAAGATTTTTATTTTCTCTGGTGAAATTAGAATTGAATTTTGTTCTTTAGTAAAATTCAGAAGAGAACTTGAACCTTTCTTCACTTCGTTGAGGAAATTGTAAATTGAACTAGAACTTTTTATTTTCCGTGAAAATATTCACAAGTATGGTATTGCTTTTTCCATCTTCCACCGAAAAATTTAGAATTGAACTTTAAATTTCTTTATGTCTTTGTGAAATAAAGAACTGAAGTGGAAGATTTTTATTTTCTCTGGTGAAATTAGAATTGAATTTTGTTCTTTAGTAAAATTCAGAAGAGAACTTGAATTTTTCTTCACTTCGTTGAGAAAATTTTAAATTGAACTAGAACTTTTTATTTTCCGGGAAAATATTCACAAGTATGGTATTGCTTTTTCTATCTTCCACCCGAAAAATTTAGAATTGTACTTCAAATTTCTTTATGTCTTTGTGAAATAATGAACTGAAGTGGAAGATTTTTATTTTCTCTGGTGAAATTAGAATTGAATTTTGTTCTTTAGTAAAATTCAGAAGAGAACTTGAACTTTCCTTGACTTCATTGAGGAAACTGTAAATTGAACTAGAACTTTTTATCTTCCGGGAAAATATTCACAAGTATGGTATTGCTTTTTCTATCTTCCACCGAAAAATTTAGAATTGAACTTTAAATTTCTTTATGTCTTTGCGAAATAAGGAACTGAAGTGGAAGATTTTTATTTTCTCTGGTGAAATCAGAATTGAATTTTGTTCTTTAGTAAAATTCAGAAGAGAACTCGAACTTTCCTTGACTTCATTGAGGAAACTGTAAATTGAACTAGAACTTTTTTATCTTCCGGGAAAATATTCACAAGTATGGTATTACTTTTTCTATCTTCCACCGAAAAATTTAGAATTGAACTTTAAATTTCTTTATGTCTTTGTGAAATAAAGAACTGAAGTGGAAGATTTTTGTTTTCTCTGAAAAAATTAGAATTGAAGCGTGTTCTTTAGTAAAATTCAGAAGAGAACTTGAACCTTTCTTCACTTCGTTGAGGAAATTGTAAATTGAACTAGAACTTTTTATTTTCCGTGAAAATATTCACAAGTATGGTATTACTTTTTCTATCTTCCACCGAAAAATTTAGACTTGAACTTTAAATTTCTTTATATCTTTGTGAAATATAGAACTGAAGTGGAAGATTTTGTTTTCTCTGGAGAAATTAGAATTGGAGCACGTTCTTTGGTAAAATTCAGAAGAAAACTTGAACTTTTTTTATCTTCTGCGAAAAATTTGGAACAGTATTTTAAATTTTTCATCTCTTCGAGACAGATCTGAACTAAAGTGGAAAATTTTTATATTATTGGAAAATTAGAATTGATTAAAAACTAATTTCTTTTTCATTGAGAAAGTGGGTGAAAAAGATAAGTACTTCAAGTTGGAAAATGGGTTTAGGAGGGACATTATGAAAGGAACTTGTTCTAAAAGGATATAATAAAGCCATAAAAAGTGTTAAAAATGGAGAGGAGGTTCTTTGGAGGGGTCCGGGGAGGGCGTTTGGGGATCCAGGGGCTCTTGAGGGGTGGAGTGGTCATATGGGGAGAGCCTGAGGGGACCTTTGGGGACCGGGATGAGCCTTTGGGGGTCTGGGGGGGGGGTCTTTGCACGTCTGAGAGGGTCCTTGAGGACCGACTGGTCCTTTGGGAGCCCGGTGGACCTTTGAGGACCGGGTGAGGGCCTTTGGGGGTCCGGGGAGCCCTTGAGCACCGATTGGGCCCTTTGGGGCCCGGTGGGTCCGTTGGGGGTCTGGGCGACCCTTGAGGACCTGGGGAGGACCTTTGGGGTCCGGGGGACCCTTTGGGGGTCCGGTGGTCCCTGTGGGAGCCCGTTGGACCTTTGGGGACCAGGTGAGGGCCTTTGGGGGTCCACTGGGTCCTTTGGCAGCCTGGGGGACCTTTGAGGACCGGAGGCTTCCTTCGGGGTTGGGGTAGAGCAATCGGGGCCCTTTGGGAGCCCTGGGAGCCGGGGAGGGCCTTTGGGGACCGGTGGAGGGCTTTTGGGGGTCTGGTGGACCTTTGGGGACCGGTGAGGGCCTTTGGGGGGCTCGGGTATGGTCTTTTTAGGGTCTGGGGCCCTTTGGGTGCCTGGTGGACCTTTGGGACCGGGAGAGGGCCTTTGGGGACTGGTGGAGGACCTTTGGGGGTCCGGGGGGGCCCTTGAGCACGGATTGGGCCCTTTGTGTGCCTGGTGGACCTTTGGGGTCTGGGGTCCCTTTGGGAGCCCGGTGGACCTTTGGGGACTGGGTGAGGGTCTTTGGGAGCCTGGGGGACCTTTGAGGACCGGAGGCTTCCTTCGGGGTAGGGGTAGAGTAATCGGGGCCCTTTGGGAGCCCTGGGAGCCCGGGGAGGGCCTTTGGGACCGGGGGAGGGCCTTTGGGGACCGGAGGAGGGCTTTTGGGGTTCTGGTGGACCTTTGGGGACCGGGGAGGGCTTTTGGGGGTCTGGTGGACCTTTGGGGACAGGGGAGGGCCTTTGGGGCTCGGGTATGGCCTTTTTAGGGTCTGGGGCCCTTTTGGTGCCTGGGGACCTTTGGGGACTGGGTGAGGGTCTTTGGGGGTCCGGGGGGGGGGAGTCCTTTGGAAGCCCAGAGAACCTTTGAGGACCGGTGGCTTCCTTCGGGGTTGTGGTAGGGGGATCGGAACCTTTGGGGTTGGGGTAGAGGACCTCACAATACTGTTCAATCGAAACTTGTGTATTATAACGACCACACTCAAATTCTTTTCCAAAATCTCTTCAAAAATCACCTTTTAAAATGTCTCTAGCTGTTTCGCCGAAATAGTTCCATAAAATAGCTAAAACGGTTTCGCCAAAATTATCCCTAAACGGAATTTCGGCATGTTCCTTTTGTTTGGCATCTCTGCGCCAATGCATTTCAAATTATTTGGAAACCTTTTCGCGCGCTAAGATCAAAAAGTCTGCTCGGAAACGATTCTCTTGTTAGAACTCCAGACATTAATAAACTTCGCGCCGGAGACAATTCAAACAAACATGACATCATGTGTGATCTAACTGTTTCTCGGAAACATTTCTCTTTGGAAATGCAAGGACATTAATTAACTTGACGTCATCTGTCAGACATTAATTAACTGTTTCCGGGAACTCGTAACATCTGGCTTGGAAACAACAATAACAAATACTATTTCCGGATCATAACATCTGCCTCGAACAGGAAGGAAGTGTCATTAACTGTTTCTCGGAACCTCATAACATCTGGCTCGAATAACAATAACAAATACTATTTCCGGATCATAACATCTGCCTCGAACAGGAAGGAAGTGTCATTAACTTTGCTTCGAACGACAACAACATTGACCCCATTAACCACGTGTTCTTCTCCTAATGACTCTGTTCAAAACAATAACAACAACATTCGCTGAGGGCGTGCCAAATCACACCTGGAGAAAGAGGCCATTGACCCCATTCTCACTAATGACTCTATTCAAAACAACAACAACATTGACCTTGGCATTTTGCCTCGAAAACAATAACAACAACATTGACATTCGCTGAGGGCGTGCCAAAAACACACCTGGAGAAAGAGGTCATGGAGAAAGAGGTCATTGACCCTGTCCTCATTAAACTATGTAAAAAAGTTGTAGGTGGCAGCAGGGGTGAGGGACAGGAGTATAAGATAGCTCTCTACTCGTAATGTGCTTATTTTTTTGTACTGGGCTGTGACATAACTTCTAAAGTTCTACCCAATCCCAATGCATAAATAGTAAATTTTTAAAGGTACCAATATGGCATCTCAAGATTCTTTTGTGACAGCTCATCCCCTAGAGAACCGTTTTAGGGGGGTATCTAGCCCCTATACTCCTAGAGCATCTACCTATGTCGCTTTATATCTCTAGTCTTAAAGCTTTTATGTCAGTAGACATAAAGCTTTTAGTGTCAGAGATGGCGATGTACAAGCCTCTTTTATTTGACACTAAATAAAAAAAACAAGTTTTTTTTAACTGAAAGTAAGGAACGACTTTAAAACTTAAAACGAACAGAAATTATTCCGTATATGAAAGGGGCTGTCCCTCCTCAGCGCCTCGCTCTTTACGCTTAAGTCTGACTTTCTCACAAATCTATTTTTTTAAACAATGAAAAAACTTTAGCGTAAAGAGCGAGGCGTTGAGGAGGGGACAGCCCCTTTCATATACGGAATAATTTCTGTTCGTTTTAAGTTTTAACGTCGTTCCCTACTTTCGGTTAAAAAAACTTGTTTTTTTTATTTAATTTTTGAACGTTTTTGAATTAATGCAGGTTTTGATTTTGGCTCACCGAACATGATTAATTACAACAAAATTTTCATATTAATTTTACTTTTATTTGGTTAAATGGCTTTCTCAAAAGTTGTTTAATTTTATTTACGAATGTTTTTTATTAGTAATAAATATACGTAACTTACGAATTAACTTACGTAACGAACTTCTATATTCATATATTTTTATACGTATATTAGGGGGTTCGCCCCCTAGTCAATACCTTGCTCTTTAATCTAAAGTTCAAATTTTGTTCCAATTTTTTAGAAAGGCTCCGCGTGGGGAGCGAGGCGTAGGGGAGGGGACGGCCCCTTTCATGTACGGAGTGGTTTCTGTTCATTTTGGGTTTTGGTGTCGCTCCTTACTTTCGGTTAGGAAGACTTTTTTTTTTTTTTTTAGTTAATTTCTGAACGTTTTTGAATTAATGTAGCTTTGATTTTGGCTCACCGTGCATGAATAATTAAAACGAAATTTGCATATTAATTTTCCTTTTTTTTGGCTAATTGGCTTTCTCGAAATTTTGTTCTGACGTAACTTACGAATTAACTTACGTAACGAATTTCCATATTCGTATGTTTTTATTACGTATATTAGGGAGTTTGCTCCTAGTCAATACCTCGCTCTTTACCCTAAATTTCGAATTTCGTTCGAATCACATACCCCTGATTCACAAAGGCCGGTTAATTAGAATAGATAGCTCTTATGAAAGTACTAAAAAAAACTTTAGCGTAAAGAAGCCGTATCGCTTGTTTTTTTATTTTTTTTTTTATTACGTATATGTTATTTCGTATATGAGGGGGTTTCAGTAGTATAACCTATTTCTTCAAGATGATCTTCGGTCTCAAAAGCTAATGAAAATTTCTGTAAGTCGATCTTCGGTTTCTATATTTGCCATTTGTTCGCTAGGCAAAACGAAGATGCTTTGACTGTGACGAGGCTTTCCATGGACTATCTTAACATTTTCCACATAGTGCAAATTTCGGATATGACTTGATTGCAGAATTCTTCACCAATACCTGATCGCAATATTTTTGCAGCATCAAATGTTAAAAATATTAAAAAGAACGTGATGTGCTGCTTCTTCCGCTCTCTTTGTTTCATTCACCAGAGATATGGATTAGTTTTTAATAATTGGGTATTTTTTTCCTCTCTTTTCGACATTCACCAGAGCATATGCGATACCATTTTCCATGTTTAAAGGAAACATAATATTTTTAATTAATTTCATTTTTATGTTCCTGGCCTCCCCCAGGCCATTCAGCGTGTCCCCAGGTGGCGATAGGGGAACGCTCTACAGATATGTAGGGTACCTCCATAGGAGGCACGGACGGACCAAGGGGGGACCTTGTCCCTGGGGGTCCATAATAGAAACTGGGGCACCCTCGCCCAGGGTCATAAATACAGGTGGAGGAGGAAGAAGGCCCTTCAAATGTACACTCAAAAGGGCCCACTGGTTTGTCCAAAAGTCCCATGAGTTGCAAACCTTCTCCCAGTATTGGGTTAAATTGCATGGTGATGCAGAACACCATCGCGGGAGGATCCTCTATAGGAGGACAACTGCGGCAGGGCGTAAGATCCAGATCTATGGACAACGGCCTCTGCAAAGGGCTGCCTTGACCTTTTCGGGTACCTGCAAGACTGGGGACCTTGCGGTCAACTCTATTCCCACTTGAGGAGTAGCACCTCTTGAGGAAATTATAGCCTAGTAAACGACACAGCACTCACACGGGATTCTGACTAATGGACAATTTTTCTGGGCTCGGTATGTTTTGATCGGCGTCTTTGGGCTGAAAAACCTCTTCCTAGCTAATTTATCTATTATGGGTTGCCTCCCTGTAGTAGCATAATCTTTATAGGCATGAATATACAATGATTCGGAGGTAATAGGCTTGAGATTGTCTGTGCAGGATTTCGACTCTTGTTGATAGAAGAGCATCGCCAAGTGCTGAAAACCATGTTGTGACCCAGATGGGCCCAGGATTGCACAAAGCCTCCATTCATGGAGGTCCCAGGGACTTCTTGCTGTCCGGTTCTAAGCCGGATTAAGCACTTCGGTGTAGACTTGAAAAGATATGTGATCCCCGTCCTGCACTGGTATCCGGGAACATTGCTTTTCCTGAGGCGAAAATAATTTCAATGATTTAAAGAACATGAAAATTGGAACTTGGAATGTTACGACATTGAAAAATGACTATCGTATCGACATTTTGACTGACGAATTCAGACGATTCGAACTGGATTTATTAGGAATTTCAGAAACTCATATCCCAGGGGTAGGAAGCGTGAAATTAGGTGATATAGAATTTGTTTACTCAGGCAGGGAGGATGGGGTACATAGACAGGGAGTAGGGCTTATGATGAATAAGGAAGCTGCTAAGTCTTGTTTAGGCTGGGAAGGTATTAATAATAGAATACTAATTGCTCATTTTATGACTAGAAAGTTCAGGGTATCAGTTATAGTAGTATACGCCCTGTAGAACCGACTGACGGAGATACTAGTGACTCAGATGAATTTTACTTACAGTTACAGGAGCAAATAGACAGGGTCCCAGGTAGAAATATGATGTTATTACTGGGAGATTTTAACGCCCAGGTTGGTAGAAATAGGGATAGATGGTATCCCAGCCTAGGTAAATTTGGTGTAGGAAAAGAAAACAGTAATGGATACAGACTATTACAATTTTGTAGGTATAACAATCTAGTTATAACCAATACGGTGTTTGGTCATAAAATGGCTGATAAGTTAACATGGTATTCACGTGATGGTAAGACAGCAAACCTTATTGATTATGTTATAGTAAACCGAAGACTGGCAGGATCAATACAAGATACTAGGGTATATAGGAGTGCTGTTATTGATGTTAAAAGTAAAGATCACCATCTAGTAGTGTCAAGGGTTAATTTAAAGCTGAAATATCGGAAGCGTAACTACCTCCCGGGAAGTTATGATGTTGGTAGACTCCAGGATGAGAATTTGAGAGAAAACTTTCCAGGAACAGTTGAATATTAAACTTGAGAGTTTAAAATTTGATAATGTGGAAGATGGTTGGAATAATTTTAGAAAAATAATTGTGAAGTTGATGAAGGTGTATTAGGGAAAGAAAACTAGAACTGCAGCTAAGAATATTAGTGAAAAAGCTTTATGTTTAATAGAAAGGAGAAAGGACTTGTACAAGAATTATCTGAGTGATAGATCGTATGAAAACAAAAGAAATGTAAAGAAAGTGGAGAAAGCATTAAAATATGAAACTAAGGAGGTGTGAAGTAGAGGCCATGGATAAAATTGCCGAGGATCTGGAAGATGCAGCTAGACGGCATAATAGTAAAATATTGTACTGGCACGTTAACAAATTGAGAGGGAGTAGTCAATCCGGACTTGGCCCAGTTCAAGATAGCAATGGGGTCGCAATTAGCGATAAGGAAAAAACTAAAGAGAGATGGGCCGAACATTTTGAGAATTTGCTTAACCGAGATAGAGTTGCAGGAAAAAATATAGAGGAAAATGAAAAAGTTTTTGATACCTTGGATGTGAAGGAAGATTTTTTTTGTGAGGAGGAATTAGCAACAGTACTAAAAGGATTAAAGAATAATAAGGCGCCAGGTGCTGATAAGGTGGTGAATGAGTTTCTTAAATATGGTGGCTCTGAGGTTAGAAATAAGTTACTGAAGATTATGAATATGATTTTTGAAAAAGGGGAAGTACCTAACGATTTTAGGAAAACCTAAATTAAGCCACTTTATAATAAAGGTGATAAAAGTGAGTGTGATAATTATCGAGGCATTAGTCTGGTATCTGTAGGTAGTAAATTACTTAGTAATATGATACTTTTTAGACTGAGAGATGCCGTAGACAAAGTTTTAAGAGAAGAGCAGTGCGGTTTTAGAAAAGGTAGAGGATGTGTCGACCAAATTTTTTGCTCTTAGGCTAATAATGAGAAGTGCCTGAAATTTCAAAGACCTTTGGGTCCTCAGTTTTTATAGATTATGAGCAAACGTTCGATTCTGTTGATAGAAGAGCTTTAGTAAAGGTTTTATCCTTGTATGGTATACCAGACAAATACATTAAAGTGATTAGTGCTATGTACGAGAATAACACTGCTGCGGTTAAGGTAGGAAATGAGGTTAGCAGCTGGTTTTGTATTAAATCAGGAGTTAAGTGGGGTTGTGTTCTATCCCCCTTTGTATGGATTATTTTGATGGACTTTGTTTTAAGGAGCACAGGAAAGCCAATGGAAGGCCATGGAATAAAATGGGGAGGAAAAAGTTTCCTGGACTCGGATTATGCTGATGATTTAAGCATCCTAGATGAAAGTGTGAGCAAAATGAAAGAAGTTTTAGAGGTTTTGCGAGTTCAGGGTGCTAAAAATGGTTTGAAAATTAATGTTAGGAAGACTAAGTCACTAAGGCTAGGAATAAGTGAAGATGAAAAGATGACGATGGGTAATGAAAAGATTGATCAGGTGGGCAGCTTCACTTACCTTGGTAGTATTATTAGTAAAGATGGTGGGAGCAGTGAAGATGTTAAATATAGAATAGCCAAGACTCAGGGTGCTTTTTCACAATTAAAAAAAGTCTGGAAGAATAGGAAGATAAGTCTGCAAACCAAGATTAGAATATTAGAAGCTACAGTGATGACAGTGGTCAAATATGGCTTTGAAGCATGGACGCTCCGAAAAGCGGATGAAGATTTGCTAGATGTTTTCCAGAGAAATTGCTTAAGGATTGTTCTGGGTACCCGGCTGACTGACCGTATTTCAAACAATAGGCTATACGAAAAATGTGGTTCAATACCGCTCTCTAGGGCTATAATGAAAGAAAGGTTGAGGTGGCTAGGGCAAGTTGTGCGGATGAAGGATGACAGATTGCCGAAGATTGTTCTTTTCGACCAACCATTTAGGGCTAAACGGAAAGCAGGTCGTCCCCGTCTGGGGTGGGAGGACGTCATAAATAAAGATTTAAGGGAAATGGGAAACTTCGTGGGCGGGTGTAAAAAGGGAGGCTTTGAATAGATTGGGGTGGAGGATGAGCGTGCGTAGCTGTGTCGGCCTCAGGCGGCTTGGTGCTGCGGTGAGTTGTTAGTAGTAGTAGTAGTAGTACTTTAAAAATGACCCCTTAATCACAAACGCCGTTAATTAGAATAAATAGCTGTTATGAAAGTACTAAAAGAATTTTGGCTTAAAGAGCGAGGTATTGACTAGCGGGTGATTCCAATCATATATATATATATATATAATATTTTCTGTTCGTTTTAAGTTTTGATGTTGCTCCTTACTTTCAGTTGAAAAACTTTTTTTTTTAATTTAATTTCTTATCTTTTTTAAATAATGCTGGGAAATCCGGCGCCCCCTTCCTAGCAATGTCCCTTCCCCCATGAAAACTTCCATCATGGAAAGATCCTCCCAAATAGCCCCAGAACCACCCCCTCCCCCCACTACCAGAATAAATCCTCCCTGAAAACGTCTGTATACTTCCCAATAACCAATACTATATGTTAACATAGGATAAAGTTCATAACTTTCAGCCCTCCCCCGGGGACTTGAGAGGATCAAGTCATCCTAAAAGACATAGTTATCATATTTTTGACCATGTTGAACAAAATGCCTATCTCAAAATTTTGATCGGGTGACTTTGGGAAAAAAATGTGCGTGGGAGGGGGCCTAGTTGCCCTCCATTTTCTTGTCACTTAAAAAGGGCACTAGAACTTTTAATTTTCGTTCCAATGAGCCCTCCCACGACATTCTAGGACCACTGGGTCGATACGATCACCCCCCTGGAAAAAAAATAAAAAAAATAAACACGCATCCGTGATCTTTCTTCTGGCAAAAAATGCAAAATTCCAAATTTTTGTAGATAGGTGCTTTAAACCTCTACAGTAGGGTTCTCTGATACACTGAATATCATGGTGTGATTTTGATTAAGGTTCTATAGCTTTTTTTGGGGGGGGGGGGTCTCCCCCCCTTTTTCTAAAATCAGCCCAATTTTCTCAGGCGCGTAACTTTTGATGGGTAAGACTAAACTTGATGAAACTTATATATTTGAAATCAGCATTAAAATTTCATTCTTTTGGTGTATCTATTAGTATCAAATTTCCGTTTTTTAGACTATCGGTTACCATTGAGCCGGGTCGCTCCTTACTTACAGTTCGTTACCACGAACTGTTTGAAATCAAGCTGGACTGCCATACATTTTATGTAGGGAATGCCAATATACGTAGTGATATTTTTCATCATCATGAGTGTTTACGTTTAAAATGAAATAAATAAACGAAACCTTGTATAACCTCAGTCTCGCCCCAACTTCTTGATGATTTGATCAAAAACTAATTACGCAAACAAATGTGTAAAATAATAATAATAGCCATTTTTTTATTCGTATTTTGTCGTGGGTTTATCAAAGGGCATTAGTTTATCAAAATGCAAACGCAAGCTAAAGTCTGGACGATTTACTTCATTTTTAAGGTGAACGACCTCGTGTAAATCTAAATGCTAGGAATTGAAATTGCAAAATAAATCATAACTAAAATGTGCCATTTATGACTGACGTATTCTCTTAAAAAGAGCCACGACCAGAAATAGCCTGGAAGCTTTAATTATGCCGTAATATAATACAAGCGATTTGTGCATCAAGAATAGTAAGGTTAAGGGGCGATCGTACTCCCTGAACATTAAACATACTATTGTATTTTGAAGAACTCCTGACGTCTCAAAAAAGTGCAAATCAAGGCCCAAAAAGAGGGATTTTTGCTCAACTTAAGTGGAAGTCAAAAAGTCTGCGCGCGTGCAGCTGCCACCACGCGCGCAACCCTTCCATTATTCTGATCACTCTTATGTCATTTAGAAATAACTAAAGTTATCCTGCGATAATTAGACACATTGCCCTTAAATTTTTCAAACGTATATAAAACGAAGTCGGGAGGGCTCCATACTTAAATGAACCTCTAAATAATGAATTAGAGCTAAAAGGTAATGCTGTGCTAGACATTTGCATATTTTGATTTTGATTGCTTGGAATTTTAGCTGAACTATAGTCAACTTCATGAAATATTTATGTAAAGTTTTGTTTTATAAAGTTAGACTTTGAAGAGCTTTGTGTTTTTTGTTGTTGCTTCTCCATCACCCTACTGCATACTCACTTTTCCATTTCCAACAAAAATAGTTGCACTAAACAGCCCTTGACATCTTTTATTAAATTTGAATTTTGAATTTCCACGTTTCTACTTGCTAAAAATCGGCAAAAAAGGGTGCAATTGCCGTCCGTCGAGGGAAAGAGTACAGTGAGGTAAAAAATTGCGCAAAAACTACGAAAGTATGCAATTTGGTAACCCTGGTGTGGGCATCGCTTCCATCTCCATGGATTGCTGTTTGGCTGATTAATTTCTGGATTATCTCCTTGCTGATAAGATAAGATGCTGATTTAATAAGATGATATTCTTATCAAAGTCCCGAGACTACTAATCAGAGCAAAATAAGCCTTCAGTTTTTGAACAAAAAAAAAAAAAAAAAAAAAAAAAAAAAAAAAAAAAAAAAAGAGAGAGAAAAAAAAAAACAACATCCTGAGCAGGTATATTAGAGTTTTATTTTCAAAAAGATGCAAGATCTTAGACAATTGATTAGACAAAATAGATCTAAGGTTGGCTACCAATGTCCTTTTAGCCCATGAAAATAATATTTTTTGTTAATAATTCTTGAAAAATTCGGAATTGGGTGGGAAGTACAACAATATACAAGCTCCGCAAAAAAAAAACAACAACGAATCAGCATAACAAACTAAGCTGGACTGCCCTTGAACATATTTGTAAGAAACCAACAAAATAATTTTCTAACTAAGGAATATTAACTGTCATGGATTCTCTATCCGTGTTTATAGCATATCAAACAGTTCGTGGTAACGAACTGTAAGTAAGGAGCGACCCGGCTCAATGGTAACCGAAACTCTAAAAAACGGAATTTTGATACCAATAGATACATCAAAAGAATCAGATTTTAATTCTGATTTGAAATATATAAGTTTCATCAAGTTTAATCGTACCCATCAAAAGTTACGCGCCTGAGAAAAGTTGGCTGATTTTCGAAAAAAGGGGAAAGACCCCTAAAAGTTTTAGAACCTTAATGAAAATTACACCATCATATTCAGCGTATCAGAAAACCCTACTGTAGAGGTTTCAAGCTCCTATCTACAAAAATGTGGAATTTTCCATTTTTTGCCAGAAGAAAGATCACGGATGCGTGTTTATTATTTTTTTTTCTTTTCCCCAGGGGTAATCGTATTGACCCAGTGGTCCTAGAATATCGTAGGAGGGATCATTGGAACGGAAATTAAAAGTTCTAGTGGCCTTTTTAAGTGATCAAAAAAATGGAGGGCAACTAGACTCCCTCCCACGCTCATTTTTTTCTCAAAGTCACCCAATTAAAATTTTGAGATAGCCATTTTGGTCAGCATAGGCGAAAATCTAATAAATATGTCTTTTAGGATGACTTAATCCCCCACAGTTCCCAGGGGAAGGGCTGCAAGTTATGAGCTTTGCCCATTCCTTACATATTGTATTGGTTATTGGGAAGTATACAGACATTTTCAGGAAGGATTTTTTTCTGGTGGGGGGGGGGCTGGAGGAGGGGGTTACTCGGGAAAATCTTTCCGTGGAAAGATTACATAGGTTTCAAGCTCATATCTACAAAAATCTGCAACTTTGTATTTTTTGCCAGAAGAAAAATATACGAATATAGAAGTTCGTTACGTAAGTTAATTTGTAAATTACGTCAGAACCAAATTTAGAGACAGCCATATAGCAAAAGAAAAGTAAAATTTTTATGCAAATTTTGTTTACTTATTCAATGACGCTGAGCCAAAATAAAAGCTGCAATAACTAAAAAACGATCAGAAATTAAATTAAAAAAACAAGTTTTTTAAACTGAAAGTAAGGAGCGACATTAAAAATTAAAACGAACAGAAATTATTCCGTATATGAAAGGGGCCGTCCCCTCCTCAACGCCTCGCTCTTCACGCTAAAGTTTGACTCTCTCTCACAACTTTATTTTTTAAAACAATAAAAAACTTTAGCGTAAAGAGCGAAGCGTTGAGGAGGGGACAGCCCCTTTCATATACGGAATAATTTCTGTTCGTTTTAGGTTTTAATGTCGCTCCTTACTTTCAGTTTAAAAAACTTGTTTTTTTTTTTTATTAAATTAGAAAAAACAAGTTTTTTTAACTGAAAGTAAGGAGCGACATTAAAACTTAAAAATAACAGAAATTATTCCATGTATGAAAGGGGCTGTCCCCTCCTTGTTGCCTCGCTCTTTACTCGCTTCCGTTCGAATAAGCCTACTAAGGACTGGTCAAATGAAATTTGATTTGTCTGAATTGGTTAATCGGAAACTTAAACAACCATATATATAGTAAAAACGTGGCAGAAATAGGATATTCAAATTAAATGAAATTGACTTCAATATGCAGTATTTGGTAGTAGCATGGGCCAAATAAAAAAAATGTCGCTGAAAATCAGCAAAAATTAAGCCAAAAAACATGGCACCAAAGAGCTTAAGAAGGTATAGCTTTCCTTGGATGGTGTAGTTATCTTTGGGCACCAGAAGATTGTTAATGTTTGAATTTTATGCGTGAAAGGCTCTGTCAAACTTAAAGAATTAATTTTGCTTATTTACGCTTACTTTTTGACTTGGGGCTGTAAGCCTCCAGATACGTGTCTGTAAAGATGAGGGTCTAAATAATTCACTTTTATTTCAATTGGAGGGCATGCTTAAGGCTCTTTTTTGACATTTTTAAGGATTTGTTTTATAATACAATTGCTGTTCCCTTAATTCCGCACAACGGTTACTATTTCCAGTTTAGAATAAATTAAACATTTATTTTATGAGATATTGTCTTTTAAAAAGTGTTTTTAAAATTTTGCTTAACATGAACCTTGGTTCGCTTTTTACTAGGTTGTAGCTGCTGCCTCAACCATGATTATAGTATGATAATAATAATAAATTACTAAAAATAAAATAATAATCAACCACAAATATATTATAAATTTCAAAATTTGGATCTATTGGATTTGGCATTATAGTAAATGACTTAGAAGTCATGTAGGTTGAACTTCAAAGCCTAATATTTTCCCTCATAGTCATCAGCTTGCCTTGATAATCAAAATCTCTACCAATTTTAATTTTCAGTAAAATTACAGAAAATCTTTCATTTTAACTATTCTTAAATTGTCAGCTTTTGTCCAAAACAATACTCTTTAAATGGTCTTGGCAACAACATACAGAAATTGATTAATATTTTTGGATTTTAAACTTATTTGCTGATGATTTCGCAATGATAACCTTATGGATGGATCTTTTGGATTATCCATGAAGGACAAAGTATTATTTATAAAAAGGAACTACCACGTGTACAAATAGATCATGTAACATAACAGATTTTAGTCTTTTGTTGTGTGTGTGAGAGAGAGAGGAGAGAGAGAGAGAGAGAGAGAGAGAGAGAGAGAGAGAGAGAGAGAGAGAGAGAGAGAGAGAGAGAGAGAGAGAGAGAGAGAGAGAGAGAGAGAGAGAGAGAGAGAGAGAGAGAGAGAGAGAGAGAGAGAGAGAGAGAGAGAGAGAGAGAGAGAGAGAGAGAGAGAGAGAGAGAGAGAGAGAGAGAGAGAGAGAGAGAGAGAGGAGAGGGAGATAGAGAGAGAGAGAGAGGGAGAGAGAGAGAGAGAGAGAGAGAGAGAGGGGGGAGGCTTAACGTTTAATTAGTTAAATTCTATTTAAGACAACATTGAATACAGAATTTGTGAGTGAGTCTCCTAGCTATTAGGCCAAAATGGGTCTACTGACATGCCCTGGCTGGTGCATCCAGGATAATCCTGACTTGAATCAATGAAGTAACTTTCTGCAGTCGTGGGGCATTGCACAAAGAAAACTTCCTATTGATTGACCTTATCCCTTCGTATGATAATAGAGGAAACGCTTGTAGTTTTCTTCTCTATTTTTTATAGACTTAAAGCTGTATTTTATTTTATTTTGATTGTAGGCTGGAATCTGACCATCTTTTGTGGGAGATGTCCTATTGACAGAGACTAAGGTACTCTCCTTACCTCCTACGTAGAGGATGGACTTTGTTTAGAAACTCAAATCGCACAGTTAGAACACTTGCTCGTACTTCCTTGAAAGTTTTATTGAGATCCCTCAACACATATTATTTGGTCCTAATTAAAAAAAATTAGGACTCTTTCCCACAGTGTTGTTCTAATATCTATAATAAACATATTTATACATGAATATATAAGCAGTCAGGGATAATTGGCTTGAGATTGTCTGTGCGGGATTTTCAGTCTTGTTGATAGAAGACCATCTCCAAGTGCTGAAAACCATGTGGTAACCAAGATGGGCCCAGGATGGCACATAGCCTCCATTCATACTGAATGTCCCAGGGTCTTATCGTCAGGTTTTAAGTCGGCTTAAGCGCTTCGGTGTAGACTTGAGAAGATGTAATCGTCCCCGTCCTGCACTGGTATCCGGGAATATAGCTTTTCGTATAATTTCAATGATTTTAAAGTAAACCAAAATTAGAATTTGGAATGTTACGACGTTCAAGATAACTATCATATCGACATTTTGATTGATGGATTCAGACGATTCGAACTGGACCTGTAGGAGCTTAAGAAACTCATATTCCAGGGGGCAGGGAGTCTGAAATCAGGTGATATTGAATTTGTTTACTCAGGCTGGAATGATGAGGCACATAGACAGGGAGCAGGCCTTACGATGAATAAAGCAGCTCCTAAGTCTTGTCTAGGCTGTGAAGGTATTAATAATAGGATACTAATCGCTCATTTTATGAGTAGAAAGAGCAGGGTATTAGTTACCAGATCAGGGTATAGTATTATATGCCCCTGCAGAACTGACTGACGGAGATAGTAGTGACTCCGTTGAGTTTTACTTAGTTACAGGAGAAAATAGACAGGGTCCCAGGTAGAAATACGGTGTATTTATTTGGAGATTTTAACGCCCAGGTCGGTAAAAATAAGGATAGATGGCACCCTAGCCTAGGTAAATTTGGTGTAGGAGGACAAAACAGTAATGTCTACAGACTATTGTAATTTTGTAGGTATAACAATCATAGGCAGTGCAATAGCGCTGCCTAAGTAAAGAACGATGTTGGCACAATGTATTATTTCTTTCTTTCAATTTTTTTTACACCAGGGCAATTTTTATCGAAGGAGTTGTCGTAGAAGCTTCAAAAAGGGCTCATTCAATTGGAAATCGGAAGGGCTTGTGCTCTTCTCAAGAGCCGGAAGTAATTGGATGGCAACTAGCACCCCTTCCAAGCCCACCAATTCCCCAAATATATCCAATCAAAATTTTAAGAGAGCCATTTTGTCCAACGTAGTTTGAAAATCTGGAAATTATGTCATTGAGGAGGACATTCCCCCCACAGCCCTCAGGGCAAGGGTTGTAAGTTATGCCCTGGGGGCTTATAAAACTTTTATGGAAAGTGTTGGCGTAGAAACTTCAAAAAGGCTCATTTGATTAAAATACAAAGGGCTAGTACCCTTTCTAATAGTCGAAAGTGATTGGAGGGCAACTAAACCCCTTTCACGCCCACCATTTCCCAAACCACATCCAATCAAAATTTTTAGATAGCCATTATTTTAACGTAGTGGAAAGCTCTGGAAATTAGGTCTTTGAGGATGATAACCCCTTCAGAGTTAACATAAGGTTTTTATAGATAAGGTTTTACAGAGTCATATAAGGTTTTTTATAGATAGAGATGTTGTAGAAACTTCAAAAAGGGCTCATTCGATTGGAAATTAGAAGGGCTTGTGCCCTTTTTAATAGTCAAAACTGATTGGAGGGCAAGTAACCCCCCTCTCATGCCCATCATTTCCCCAAACACATTAAATAAAATTTTGAGATAGCCATTTTGTTCAAAGTAGTATAAAAGGTCCGGAAAGTATGTCTTTGAGGATGACAAAACCCCTCACAGCCCTCAGGTCAAGAGTTGTAAGTTATGCCCTGGGGCATATAAGGTTTTTTATAGAAAGCATTGTTGTAGAAACTTCAAAAAGGGCCCATTCGATTGGAAATTGAAAGGGCTAGTGCCCTTTTGAATAGCCGGAAGTGATTGGAGGGCAACTAACCCCCTCTCACGCCCACCATTTCCCCAAACACATCCAATCAAAATTTTGAGATAGCAATTTTGTTCAACGTAGTTGAAATTTCTGAAAATTAAGTCTTTGAGGATGACAACCCCCTCAAAGCCCTCAGGGCAAGGGCTATAATTTTTGCCCTGGGGGCATAATAGGTTTTTTTTTAGACCAAGGCACTTCATATCGAAGGAGTTGTCTTAGGAACTTCGAAAAGAGCTCATTCAATTGAAAATAGAAAGGGATAATGCCCTTATTAATAGTCGAAAGTGATTGGAGGGCAACTAGTCCCCCATTCACGCCCACCCTCCCATTTGGCCATTATGCTTAAAAACTAAATGTTATCTTAAGTTTAAATCAAAATGCACTGTGTTAATGCTAATTCCCAATAAGGCATTTCAGCAGTACCCCAAGAACGACTGAGGGTATTATGATCAAACTTTTGGGGCTACTTCTGCTCTTAAAATTTAACCAAGTCAAAATAGCGTAAGTGTATCCAAGCTATCAAAGAAAGTAAACAGATTTTTTTTGCGAATGGTATCACGTTTTTCTATTCAAGGGTCAACTAGAGGAGGTATGAAACTAAATTAAACACCACTATTCGTGTCCAGATTTTTAAAAGGTGTATGTTGTTAAAAATTGCTGAAAATGTTTCAGCATACAAATAACAGGTCAAACTATAAAGTCTTATAAAAACGAAAAGATTTAAAGCATTATTTTCTTTTTTCCTGAAAAGACTGTGTCAATATAAAACGAACGGAAATTAATTAAAAAAAAAAAACTTTTTACACAAAAATAAGTTTTTCAAAGAAAAGTAAAGAACTCCATTAAACCAAATATGAGCAAAAATAAAATCAAACAATCTACCTAGCGTGAAACTACCGCAAATCAGCATCGATAAATACATGAAACCCAAAACGAACAGAAATTACAATAATAACTAATAAATTTAATAGAAAGCTTTGTCGCAAAAATTTCAAAAAAGGGTTCATTCGAATGGAAATTCAAAGCACTATTGCCCTTTTTAATAGTCGAAAGTGATTGGAGGGCAACTAACTCCCCTCTCACGCCCACCTTTTCCCCAAACACATCCAATCAAAAATTTGAGATAGCCATTTTGTTCAACGAAATTGAAAGTTCTGGAAATTAGGTTTTTGAGGATGACAGCCCCTCCCCCCCCCCCCACAGCCCTCAGGGCAAGGGTTGTAAGTTCTGCCCTGGGGGCATATCAGGTTTTTATAGAAAGCATTGTCGTATAAACTTCAAAAAGGGCTCATTCGATTGGAAATTGAAACGGCTAGTGCCCTTTTTAATAGTCGAAAGTGATTGGAAGGCAACTAACCGCCCTCTCACGCCCACCATTTCCCAAACACATGAAATCAAAATTTTGAGACATCCAATTTGGTCAACGCAGTTGAAAGTTCTGGAAATTATACCTTTGAGCAGGATACTCCCCCCCACAGTCTTCAGGGCAAGTTTATAAGTTTTGCCCTGGGGGCATATAAGGTGTTTATATAAATCTTTGTCGTAGAAGAAACTTGAAAAAGGGCTCATTCGATTGGAATTTCAAAGGGCTAGTGCCGTTTTTAATAGTCGAAAGTGATTTGAGGGCAACTAACCCCGCTCTCATGCCCATCTTTTCCCCAAACACATCCAATCAAAATTTTTAGATAGCCATTTCATTCAACGTAGTTGAAAGTTTTCGAAATTAGGTCTTTAATAATGACACCCCCCCCCCCACAGCCCTCAGGGCTAGAGTTGTAAGTTATGCCCTGGAGGCATATAAGGTTTTTATAGAAAGCGATGTTCTAGAAACTTCAAAAAGGGCTCATTCAATTTTAAATTGAAAGGGCTAGTGCCCTTTTTTAATATTCGAAAGTGATTGCAGGGCAACTAACCCCCCTCTAATGCCCACCATTTCCCCAACACATCCAATCAAAATTTTGAGATATCCATTTTGTTCAACGTAGTTGAAAGTTCTGGAAATTAGGTCTTTGAGGATGATAACTCCCCATCCCAGCAGTCTTCAGGGCAAGGGTTGCAAGTTATGCCCTGGGGGCACATAAGGTTTTTTATAGAAAGTGTTGTCGTAAAAACTTTAAAAAAGGCTCATTTGATTGGAAATTGAAATGGCTAGTGCCCTTTTTAATAGTCGAAAGTGATTGGAAGGCAACTAACACCCGTTCCACACACCTCCATTTATCCAGCCACATCCAATCAAAATTTTGAGATAGCCATTTTGTTCAAAGTAGTTGAAAGATCCAGAAACTATGTCTTTGAGGATGACTCTCCCCCCACAGTCCTCAGGGTAAGGGTTGTAAGTTATGCCCTGGGGGCATATAAGGTTTTTATTGAAAGGTTTGTCGTAGAATCTTGAAAAAGGGCTCTGTCGATTGTAAATTCAAAAGGCTAGTGCCCTTTTTAATAGTCGAACGTGATTGGAGGGCAAACTAACCCCCTCTCACGCCGACTTTTCCCCAAACACATCTAATCAAAAATTTTTAGATAGCTATTTTGTTCAACATAGTTCAAAGTTTTTAGAAATTAGGTCTTTGAGGATGATAATCCCCTCAGAGCCCTCGGGGGTAAGGGTTGTAAGTTATGCCCTGGGGGCATATATGGTTTTTATAGATAGTGATGTTGTAGAAACTTCAAAAAGGGCTCATTCGATTGGAAATTAAAAGGGCTTGTGCCTTTTTTAATAGTTGAAAGTTATTGGAGGATAACTAATACCCTTCTCACACACACCATTTCCCCAAAAAAAATCCAATCAAAATTTGAGATAGCCATTTTGTTCGACGTTGTTAAAAAGTCTGGAAATTATGTTTTGAGGATGATACTCCCCCGCAGCCCTCAGGCCAAGGATTGTAAGTTATGCTCTGGGGGCATATAATTTTTTATATAGATAGTGTTGTCGTAGAAAGTTCAAAAAGGAACCATTCGATTGTAAATTGAAACGGCTAGTGCCCTTTTTAATAGTCAAAAGTGATTGGAGGGCAACTAACCCCCCTCTCACGCCCACCATTTCCAAAAACACATCCAATCAAAATTTTGAGATAGCCATTTTGTTCAACGTAGTTGAAAGATCCGAAAATTATGTCTTTGAGGATGACATTCCCCTCACAGCCTCAGGTCAAGGGTTGTAAGTTATGCCCTGGGGCATATAAGGTGTTTATATTTACGATACGACACGAATTTATTATGTCAAATAGCAAGAATTAAATGAGACACAATATAATTTAAATAATCCTCTTCCTTGTCACTTATTTATTAAAATGAGACACAAAATACTGTTGAAAAGACAATATATATCGGTTGGTAACCACGGGCTTACATGACTTCAGTTTATTCTTGTGCCTTGTATTACACCCTTTCTTGCCGGACTCCAAAAGCTTTTGTCCAAAGGCCATTGTAAGCTGGAGTCACCTGGCATCAAGTGCATCTAGGCCAAGGATTTTAAGGCTATCATCATAATTCGTGAATTCCAGACCTAATATCACACGGGTAGCTACTTCCTGCACTTTATCAAGGTAATTTCTTTGCTCTTTACTTAGCCCCGGATGCCACACAGGACAAGCATACTCTAAAATACTCCGAATGTACAGTTTATAAAAATTCAACAGTGAAAAACGACTAAAACCGAATCGCAGAATTGTGACTAGATTACGCAACGCTATATTCGCCTTCTTAGCACAATTATTTACATGATCCATCCATGACATTTTTGAGTTAAAAGTCACACCTAAAATAGTCATATTATTTACAAATGGCACATTTATATCACCTTGACTAGGGACTTTTTTTTTAAACGAGACTCTTATAAGTGCTGACTTTTTAATTAATTGAAAGCCATTTTTCTTAACAGGCAGCCTCCAAACAGCGAATTATGCCATCCCTACTAATCATGGATCGTAGCTTATGCAGTATCAGCAATGACAAATCATCTGCAAACTTCGCTCTGTTTTCATGCCTAGTCGCAATTTTGTTACAGAGTATTAAAAATAAAACAGGTCCCGCTTTGGTACCTTGGGGTATTCCATAGAAAACCTCAAGAAAATCCGATTGTACCCCATCAGCACTATTACACTGTTGCCGTCCGTGTAAAAACTATAAACTATCCTAATTAAAAAAAAGTCTAAAATCTGTCATTGACTCAAGAATATCGGGATTGAAAAGTGATTGAAGAACAACTAACGCCCCTCTCACTCCCACCTTTTCCCCAAGCACATCCAATCAAAATTTTTAGATAGCAATTTTGTTTAACGTAGTTGAAAGTTCTGGAAATTAGGTCTTTGAGGATGACAACCCCCTCACAGCCCTCAGGGCAAGGGTTGTAATTTATGCCCTGGGGACATATAAGGTGTTTATAGAAAGCGTTGTCGTAGAAACTCAAAAAGGGCTTAGTCGATTGGAAATTGAAAGGGCTAGTTTTAATAGTCGAAGGTGATTGGAAGGCTTGACATTTTTATAGTAAATATCGATGGGGGTACATTGTAATTTTTTTGTTTAGACCAGGGCACTTCGTACCGAAGGAGTTGCCTTAGGAATTTCGGAAAGGTCTCATTCGATTCAAAAAAGAAAGGGCTAATACCCTTTTTAATAGTCGAAAGTGATTGGAGGGCAACTAATCCCCCTCCACGGCCACCCTTCCATTTGCCCAGTAAGTTTAAAAATTAAATGTTGCCTTAAGATTAAATCAAAATGCACTGTGATAATGATAATTCCCATAAGGCATCTCAGCAGTATCCCAAGAACGACTGAGGGTATTATATTCAAACTTTCGGGGCTACTTCTGCCCTTAAAATTTAACCAAATCGAAATAGCGTAAGCGTATCCAAGCTTTAAAAAAAACAGATATTTTTGCGAATGGTATCAAGTTTTCTATTTAAGGTCAACTAGAGGAGGTATGAAACTAAATTAAACACTACTATTTGTGTCAAGTTTTTAAAAGGGTGTATCATAGGCAGCGCGCCAGCGCTGCCTAAGTAAAAAACGATGTAGGCACAATGTGTTTTTTTTGTGTTTTTTTTTCTCCATACCCGGACACTTCATATCGAAGGAGTTCTCGTAGAAACTTCGAAAAAGGGCTCATTCGATTGGAAATCGGGGTGGCTAGTGCCCTTTTTAATAGTCGAGGACACTCCCCCACAACCCTCGGGGTAAGGGTTTAAGGTATGCCCTGAGGGCATATAAGAACAATGTTGGTGCAGTGTACCATATATATATTTTTTACTTTAGAGCAGGGCACTTCATATGGAAGGGGTCGTCGTAGAGACTTCAAAAGGGCTCATTCGATTGGAAATCGAGAGTTCTAGGACCATTTTTAATAGTCGGAAGTGAGTGGAGGGCAACTAGCCCCCCCCCCCACGCCGATCCTTCCCCCAAAACACATCCAATCAAAATTTCGAGATAGCCATTTTGTTCAGCGGAGTTGATTTCCATATAGAAAATGTGTTTTTAAGGAGGACACTCCCCAAAACCCTCAGGGCAAAGGGTTTTAAGTTATGCCCTGGGGGCATATAAGGTTTTTATTGAAGGCGTTGTCGTAGAAACTTCAAAACAGGCTCACTCGATTGGAAATTCGAAGGGCTAGTACCCTTTTCAATAGTCAAAAATAATTGGAGGGCAACTAGCCCCCCCCGTCAACGCCCATCATTCCCCCAAACACATCCAATCAAAATTTTGAGATAGCCATTTTGTTGGGTGTAGATGATTTCCAGATAGAAGGTATGTTTTTGAAAAGGACCCTCCCCCAAAACCCTCAGGGCAAGGGTTTTAAGTTATGCCCTGGGGCGAAATGTATTGTTTATTTTTTCTTCTCCATACCTGGGCACTTCGTATCGAAGGAGTTGTCGTAGAAACTTCGAAAAGGGCTCATTCAATTGGAAATTGGAGTGGCTAGTGCCCTTTTAATAGTCGAAAGTGATTGGAGGGTAACTAGCCCCCCTACGCCCATCATTCCCCCAAACATATCCAATCAAAATTTTTAGATAGCCATTTTGTTCAGCGTAGTTTATTTCAAGATAAAAAGTATGTTTTTGAGGAGGACACTCCCCTACACCCCTCGGGGCAAGAGTTTTAAGTTATGCCCTGGGGGCATATAAGGTTTTATAGTGCCCTTTTTAATAGTCGATAGTAATTGGAGGGCAACTAGCCCTCCCCCACGCCCATCATTCCCCCAAACACATCCAATCAAAATTTTGGGATAGCCATTTATTTCAGCGTAGTTGATTTCCAGACAGAAAATGTTTTTGAGGAGAAAACTCCCCAACAGCCCTCGGGGCAAGGGTTGTAATTTATGCCCTGGGGGGTATATAAGGTTTTTATAAAAAGGCGTTGTCGTAGAAACTTCAAAAAACGCTCATTCAATTGGAAATTCAAAGGGCTAGTGCCCTTTTTAATAGTCAAAAGGGATTAGAGGGCAACTAACCCCCCTCTCACGCCCACCTTTTCCCCAAACACATCCAATCAAAATTTTGAGATAGCCACATTATTCAACGTAGTTTTTAAGTTCTGTAAATCAGGTCTTCGAGGATGACCACCCCCTCACAGCCCTCAGGGCAAGGGTTGTAAGTTATGCCCTGGGGGCATATAAAGTTTTTATAGAACGTGTTGTCGTAGAAACTTCAAAAAAGGCTCACTCGATTAGAATTTGAGATGGCTAATGCCCTTTTAATAGTCGAAAGTAATTGGAAGGAAAACTAACACCCCTTCCACACCCACCATTTCCCAAACACATCCAATCAAAATTTTGAGATAGCCATTTCGTTCCACGCAGTTAAGGTTCAGGAAATTATACCTCTGAGCAGGACACTCCCCCCAGAGCCTTCAGAGCAAAGGTTATAAGTTATGCCCTGGGGGCATATAAGTTTTATTGAAATCTTTGTCGTAGAAACCTGAAAAAGGGCTCATCCGATTGGAAATTTAAAGGTCTAGTGCCCTTTTTAATAGTCGAAAGTGATTGGAGGGCAAAACTAACCCCTCTCTCCCTCACCTTTTCCCCAAACATATCCAATCAAAATTTTTAGATAGCCATTTTGTTCAGTGTTGTGGATTTCCAGATAGAAAATATATTTTTGAGGAGGCCACTCCCCCACAGCCCTCAGGGCATGGGTTGTAAGTTATGCCCTGGGGGCATATAAGGTTTTCATAGAACGCGTTGTCGTAGAACCTTCAAAAAGGGCTCATTCGATTGGAAATTCAAAGGGCTAGTGCCCTTTTTAACAGTCGAAAGTGATTTGAGGGCAACTAACCCCCCTCTTACGCCCACCTTTTCCCCAAACACATCCAATCAAAATTTTTAGATAGCCATTTTATTCAACGCAGTTGAAAGTTTTGGAAATTAGATCTTTAAGGATGACAACCCATCAACCCCCCCCCCACACAACCATCAGGGCAAGGGTTGTAAGTTACGCCCTGGGAGCATGCAAGGTTTTTATAGAAATCGATGTTGTAAAAACATCAAAAAGGGCTCATCAATTGAAAATTGAAAGCGCTAGTGCCCTTTTTAATAGTGTAAAGTAATTGGAGGGCAACTAACCCCCTCTCACGCTCACCATTTCCCAAAAATATCGTATCAAAATTTGAGATATCCATTTTGTTCAACGTAGTCGAAAGTTCAGGAAATTAGGTCTTTTAGGATGATAACCCCATCAGAGCCCTCAGTGCAAGGGTTGTAAGTTATGCCCCTGGGGGCATATAAGGTTTATATAGAAAGTTGTTGTAGATATTTCAAAAAGGGGCTCATTTGAATGGAAATTGAAATTGCCCTTTTTAATAGTCGAAAGTGAGGGGAGAGTAATTAACCCCCCTCTCACGCCCACCATTTTACCAAACATGTTCAATCAAAGTTTAGAGATAGCCATTTTGTCCAACTTAGTTGAAAGTTCTGGAAACTATGTATTTAAGGATGACAAACTCCCCAGAGTCCCCAGGGCAAAGGTTGTAAGTTATGCCCAAGAGGGGGGGGGCATATAAGGTTTTTAATGATAGAGTTGTCTATAATGATACACTTTGTATCGAAGGAGTTGTCGTGGGAACTTCGAAAAGGGCTCATTCGATTAAAAATAGAAAGGGCTGATGCCCTTTTTAATGGTTGAAAGTGATTGGAGGGAAACTAATCCCCCTCCCACGCCCACCCTCCCATTTGACTTAATGTTTAAAAAACTAGATGTTGCCGTAAGATTAAATCAAAATGCACTGTGTTAATTCCAATTCCCAATAAGGCATCTCAGCAGTATCCCAAGAACGACTGAGGGTATTATGTTCAAACTTTCGGGGCTGCTTCTGCTCTTAAAATTTAACCAAATCAAAATAGCGTAAGTGTATCCAACCTATCAAAGAAAGTAAACAGATTTTTTTGCGAATGGTATCAAGTTTTCCATTTCAGTTCAACTAGAGGAGATATGAAACTAAATTAAACACTAATATTTGTGTCCAGATTTTTAAGAGGGTGTATGTTGCTAAAAATTGCTGAAAATTTTTTCTCCAGCATACAACAAAAAGTAGGCCAAACTATAAATTCTTGAAAAACGAAAAATTTAAAGTATTATTTTCTTTCTCTCTGAAAAGACTATGTCAATATAAAACAAACAGAAATTAATTAAAAAAAACTTTTTCCACAAAATAAGTTTTTCAAAGAAAAGTAAAGAACTCCATTAAATAAAAAATGAGCAAAAATAAAATGAAATAATCTACCAAGCGTGAAACTACCACAAATCAGCATCAATAAATAAATGAAACCCAAAACCAAACAGAAATTACAATAAATAACCGAGTCAAACTCAAAACGAGCAGAAATTAACATAGGTTGGGCTCAAAAACCCCCATGCCTTCCCAAGGCCAGAAACATAATTTGCACTTTACTGAAAAAAAAATAAATGTTTTTACTTTTATAACTTTAATAAATCAAAGAATATTAACATTTTGATTACTAAATATCAGTATATGTATATTAAACTGACAATGCACATTCATTTGTATTTTTTTCAGTAAAGTGCAAATTATGTTCTGGCTAACCGAAAGGTAACCAAAGTAAAGAACGAAGTGGGTGCAACGTATTATAACTTTTTACCAAGGCCCTTCGTATAGAAAGAGTTATCGTAGATTCTTCGGATGGATTTCATTCAATTGAAATTTGGAAGTTCTAGTGTCCCTGTTATGAATCAAAAGTGGTCGGAGGGCTTCCGGCCTCATCCCATGCCCCTTTATTCTCCAAACACATCCAATCAAAATTTCGAGATTGCCATTTTGTTCAGCATGGTAGAAAACTTCAACAACTTTGTCTCTGGGGATGTCAACCCCCCACAGGCTTTGGAGCGAGCACAGTATGTTATATATTTCACTCATTGTTTAAAAATAGTATTGAGAAAGGGGGGGGCATGTTTGACCTTGGGGTTCAAAACAGCTAGGGGCATTCAGGTGAAACTGTCAGAAAATTCTGAGGTAAATCACAACATGTTGTGTGCATGCAGGTTGTCAAAAGGGTGTAACTCAGGAATAACCGACACTATTAAGGTGGAACTTTCACGGAATGATGAGGATGATGAGTAAATGATCAAAGGGCAATTGCGCGCTAGTGCTACTAATACTACTACTACTACTAATTCTACTACTACTACTACTACTACTGCTACTACTACTACTACTACTACTAATACAACTAGAACTACTACCACTACTACAAAACTACTACAATAACTACTACTATTAATACCACTATTTACCGAAACGCTATTGATCAATATTAGTCTGTATAGATTAAAAAAAAAGTTTTTCAAAGAAAAGTAAAGAGCTAAGTTAAATCAAGGACGTACATAAATCAAGTCATATAATACTTTCAGTTTGAAACTGAAAGGCTCACCTAAATGCCCTTGGTCTTTTTTTGACACAAAAGGTTAAAAATTCCCCCTCCCTTCCCCAATCATAAATACTGTATGAAAAACAGTGGGTGAATTGCATAACTTACAGCTCTTGCCCCAAGGGCTGTTGTGGGGGGGGGTGTTATCCTTAAAGGTATAGTTATGGAGTACTTCAAACTATGCTGAGCAAGACGGCTGTCTCATAATTTTGATCAGATGTCTTTGGAGAAAATAACTAGGCAGATAAATAATTATCTTTGTGATTGCATAACTATAACCAATATATATGAAAAAAGATAAATAAATAAATAATTGAACCAAAACTAATAATACATAAATGAAAATATAAAAGAAAAATAATAATAACAAATCCAGTCTCCATCACTCTTCAATACTCAACCTAGGAAGTTCCCCCCCCCCGTAGAAAATAAGGCTTTCCAAATTAGAGAATTTTTTTTATTTTTTTTTATTTTATTTCAGTATTAAATTTTTTTATAAATCACGGAATGATCCTGCAAGTTGTCGCAAGCATAGCATTTTCAAAAATTTTACTTAATAGTGATAAGAGCAGGAGGACAACTTGCAGGATCATTATGTGAACCACCTTTAAAAAGAATAATAACACGAGCACGCTTTAAAGCAGCCGGGAAGACACTATTTTCAAAAGATATATCGACATGCTTCGTAAGAAAGAAACGATGACAGAAGAATGAACTTGACAACCTTAGTAGAAGTACGGTCTGGTCCAGAAGATGAAGAGCCATTCAAATCATTGCCGATTCTGGCTATTTCAACTTTAGAGATAGGCTCTAAAGCCAATGATTTAAAACAAGATGGTCCAAGATGGTGGCTGGCGTTTACCCCCCCCCCCCGTGGAAAATAAGGCTTTCCAAATTAGAGAATTTTTTTTTAGTTTTTTTTTTATTTCCGTAGGGGGAAGGAATTTCCGTAGCAACTACTACTAAGGCTGAGTATATAGAGGCAATAAATGCAGGGAACATTGAGGGGAATGTTGAACTAAATCAAAACACACTATGTGCATACAAATTGTCAAAAGGAAGTTCAGCAAAATCTCGAGGACGGCTTACCGTATAAGTTTGAAACTACTACTGCTACTACAGCAGCAACTAAGGCTAAGAGTGGTACTTAATGCTAAGGCTGAATACTACTGCAACTGTTAGTATTACTACAAATTGTACTACTACTGCTAGTTCTAGTATATCTACTACTACTACTTTGACTACTACTATAACCAGGGCTAAGGGTATGGAAGTGAAAACTTCAGGAAATATTGAGGGAGAAGTTGAAAAGAATCAAATTACTCTGTGTGCATGTTAAGGGTCAAAAGGGCGTATGAACAATATCTTAGGAATGATTTGAAGTATGAAGTTGAAACTTATACAGCTTGTTGTGGAGGATGCTGAACTAACCGAAAGGTAACCAAAGTAAAGAACGAAGTGGGCGCAACGTATTATAACTTTTTACCAAGGCCCATCGTATAGAAAAAGTTATCGTAGGAACTTCGGATGGATTTCATTCAATTGAAAGTTGGAAGTTCTAGTGTCCTTGTTATGAATCAAAAGTGGTCAGAGGGCTTCCGGCCTCATCCATACCCCTTTATTCTCCAAACACATCCAATCAAAATTTTGAGATTGCCATGTTGTTCAGCATGGTAGAAAACTTCAACAACTATGTCTCTGGGGATCTCAACCCCCCACAGGCCTTGGAGCAAACACAGTATGTTATATATTTCCCTCATTGTTTAAAAATAGTATTGAGAAAGGGGTTCAAAAAGGCTAGGGCATTCAGGTGAAACTGTCAGAGAATTTTGAGGTAAATCACAACATGTTCTGTGCATGCAGGTTGTCAAAAGGGTATAACTCAGGAATAACCGAGACTATTAAGGTGGAACTTTCACGGAATGATGAGGATGATGAGTAAATAATCAAAGGGCAATTGCGCGCTAGTGCTACTAATACTACTACTATTACTACTTCTACTGCTACTACTACTACTACTACTACTACTACTACTACTACTACTACTACTACTACTACTACTGCTACAACTAGAACTACTACTACTACTACAGCTACTACAATAGCTACTACTATTAATACCACTATTGCACTGCTGCTACAACTGCTTCTTCTATAAACTATGTACCTGCAGGTTGTCAAAAGGGTGTTTTGCAGGTACAGCTTAAGTTTTTAAGTTTGAACTTTCAGGAAATGCTTAGCGGGAAGATCCATTGACCAAAAGCAATTTGTGCATGCTAATGTGATAATACTACCACTATTACCACTACTACAACTACTGCCACTCCGACCACTACTTTTACCGCAACTAATGCTAAGATTAAGAGTATTAAAGTGAAAATTTTAGTAACTGTTGAGGAGGAAGCCGATCTTAATTAAAACTCACTATGGGCATACAGGTTATTAAAAGAGCTTATCGAAAATATCCGAGCAACGGCTTATAGTATAAAACTGAAATTTCCAGGGCTTGATGAGGGAAATTTTCAACTGACCAAAAGGCAATATATGCATACTACTACTGCTACTGGTTCTACTGCTATTACTGTTAGCACTACAACCAATTTACTACTACTACTACATCAAGTAATACTCATACTTCTGCTGTGACTACTGCTACAACTAAGGCTATTTATATGAAGGTGAAAATTTCAGGGAATATCGTGGGGGAAGTTGAACTGAATTCACAACACTCTCTCTGCATGCAGGTTGTCAAAAGGGCGTATTAGCAATATCTTAGGAACGGCTTGGAGTAAGAAATTGAAACTCACAGGGCATGTTGTATGGGATGTTGAAACCGCTATAACGAAAACGCCATATTTGCATGCTACAGCTACTACTACTACTACTACTACTACTTCTATTACTACTACTACTACTACTACTACTACTACTACTACTACTACTTCTACTACTACTTCTTCTACTACTACTACTGCTGCTGTTACTGCTATTACTACTGCTACACGCTACCACTACCGCTACCGCTATTACTATGCTGTTGAACTAGATAATAAAACTGCAAGTCGGTGCAGGTTGTCAAAAGGAAGTATTAGCAATGTCCCATGAACTCTTTACGGAATTAAGTTGAAACTATCAGGATAGGCTGAAGCGGATTCCAAGCTAACCAAAAGGCACTGTGTGTATCTTACTACTGCTACTACGATTACTGCAACGAGAGAGAGAGAGAGAGAGAGAGAGAGAGAGAGAGAGAGAGAGAGAGAAAATCCATTTTTATTAAAGACTAATATTCACAAAAAATCATATCAAACAGAGCTACCACGTGAAAATCTATACAGATTTGTTTGTGGCAGGACTCACTTACTACATATATATTGAAAAAAAAAATAAGAAGAAAAATGCAATCGCATAAATAAATGAAATATAAACCGCATGGGAACCGCGAACCAATACTTACAGAAGATAGAAGACAGAAGACAGCATCCCCCCCCTCACCCATCCCTATCCATTAAGAAATTATTTATCTTATTTTTAAAAGAAGACACACTCTCAGCCATCCTAGTGCTTTTCGGAAGACTGTTCCTTACCGAAACGCCCACATACCTAAAGAAAAAGCTAGACCTAGCAGTTTTCGTCTCTCTTGTACTAGGTCCGCGGAATTCCAAGTTCATAAGAACAGTACGCAGAATTCGATGATAAAGCATCACAAAAAAATTAGGTGCTAGCTTATTTAAACACTGATACACGAAAATACCGGTCTGATAATACCAGCGCTTTATTCTGCACAATTTGTATCCGTTTAAAATTTTACAACAAAATTACTAGCCCACACAAAGCAACCGTATACAATGTAAGGATGAATAAGTGACTTATATAAAATTTTCAAAACTGAGACAGGAAAAACATGTTTTAATCTACGAATCAGCTCTAAGCCCCGCGCAACTTTCACCGATACAATTTCACTAAGTTTTTTCCAATTCAAATTACAATCAATCTGAAAACCAAAATACCTTGTATCAAATATCTGCTTAATTCCGTATCATTAAAATTAACTAAACCAAAAAACATTATCAATAACTCCAGTACGACTGAAAATCATGTAATTAGTTTTACTCGCATTCACTGCTAAGCAACTAATACTAGTAAAAAACATGCAAGTTAAGTAGCCATTATTTGCTTTTGAAACAAGCTCACTCAAAGCCTCTCCAGCAATCGTTATAGCTGTGTCATCGCAAGGATGTTACGGCTTCATCAGGAATGTAGAACTGTAATGTGTCGACGTAAATAAAATATAAAAGCGGACCTAACACAGAAACCTTGCGGTACTCCACATAGCACAGGACGAGGTGAACAGACAATATCCCCCACTACTACACGCGTTGATCTACCATACAAATACGAACGAAACCAATCAATCCAATTTCCTTTTATCCCTAAATGTGACATCCTATCTAACAACAGCTCGAAATCAACAGTATCTACGCTTTCTTAAAGTCAATAAAAAATAGTTAAAGGAGTAGAGCCGCTCTCAAAACATTGTTGAAAACATCAAAAAGATGGTGCACTGCATGACTAGTAGAATGAGATTTTCGGAATCTAAATTGCGTATCACATGAAAATCCAAGAGAATTAAGGTGGGGATACAGTTTCTTTTGAACAACCTTTTCAGATATTTTTGAGAACAGTGGCAGAATCGATATAGCTCTCCAGTTTGACATTTTTCTTTTGTCACCACCTTTATGTAAAGGTATAATTTTTTGCTTGTTTTAAAGCATCTGGGAACTGACCTTTTTCCATAGATAGGTTCACCAAGTATAGAAGACAACGCAAATGGTAAGTGGCGACAGCCTTAAATGCCTTAAGGCTAAGACCGTCAATTCCTGCTGAATTCGACTTTATGGTTTTCAGTGCGTCCTCGAGATCAGACTGAGTGCACTTTACGAATTTCATGGAACGACCTTCCCAACGGTCATCAATAAACAGCTCGTTTTTATACCCATGGTCAGCAACATCATTTTCAACATCAATTCCAAACATTTGAAAAATATTTACAAAACTGATCTCTAACACCTTTCTTACCTTTAACTTGTTTTTCACTAACTACAAGTTCATCAAATGGGTCTATAATGTTATTAAATAAAAAAAACAAAACAAGTTTTTTAAACTGAAAGTAAGGAGCGACATTAAAACTTAAAACGAACAGAAATTATTCCATATATGAAAGGGGCTGTCCCCTCCTCAACGCCTCGCTCTTTACGCTAAAGTTTTTTATTGTTTAAAAAAATAAAGTTGTGAGACAGAGTCAAACTTTAGCGTAAAGAGCGAGGCGTTGAGGAGGGGACAGCCCCTTTCATATACGGAATAATTTCTGTTCGTTTTAAGTTTAATGTCGCTCCTTACTTTCAGTTTAAAAAACTTGTTTTTTTTATTTAATTTCTGATCGTTTTTTTAGTTAATGCAGCTTTTATTTGCATAAAAATTTTACTTTTCTTTTGCTAAATGGATGTCTTTACAAATTAACTTACGTAACTAACTTCTATATTCGTATATTTTTCTTCTGGCAAAAAATACAAAGTTGCAGATTTTTGCAGATATGAGCTTGAAACCTATGTAATAGGGTTTTCTGATACGCTGAATTCTGACGGTGTGATTTTCATTAAAATTCTTTCACTTGTAGGGGATGTTTCCCCCCTCTTTAAAAAATCGAGTAAAATTTCTCAGGCCTGTAGCCTTTGATGAGTAATACTAAACTTAATAAAATTTATATATTTAGGATCAACATTATAAACACATTCTTTTGATACATTTATTGACATCAAAATTCCGTTTTTAAAGTTTCGATTACTATTGAGCCGTATCGCTTGTTTTTTATTGTTTTTTTATTACGTATATGTTATTACGTATATGAAGGGGTTCTCCTCTTAGTCAATACCACGCTCTTTACGTTAAAAGTTCAAAAAAAATTTTGATTCACAAACCCCTGAATCACAAAGGCCGTTTAATTAGAATAGATAGCTCTTTTGAAAGCACTAAAAAAAAACTGTAGCGCAAAGAGCGAGGTATTGACTTGGGGGAGAACCCCCTCACATACGTTGTAATTTCTGTTCGTTTTAAGTTCTAATATTCCTTCTTACATTTCAGTTGAAAAAACTTGTTTTTTTTATTTAATTTCTGATCGTCTAATGATCGATTTAATTTCTAATGCTTGGAAATCCGGCGCCCCCTTCATAGAAATGTCTCTTACCCCAAAGAAACATCCTCCACGGAAATAATCTCCAGAGTAACCCCCTCCTCTAGCCCCCCCCCCCAGAAAAAATCCTTCCTGAAAATGGTTGTATACTTCCCAATAACCAATAAATAATGCTGGCAAGTCCGGCGCCCCCTTCATGGCAATTTTCCTTCCCCCATGAAAAACTTCCATCATGAACAGATCCTCCAACATAACCACCGACCCACCCTTCCCTCCCACTACCAGAAAAAAAACCTCCTGAAAACTTCTGTATACTTCCCAATAACCAATACTATATGTTAACATTGGGTAAAGTTCATAACTTTTAGCCCTCCCTCTGGGAACTTCGGGAGATTAAGTCACCCTAAAAGACATATTTATCATATTTTCGACCATGCTGAACAAAATGGCTATCTCTAAATTTTGATCGGGTGACTTTGGGAAAAAAATAAGCGTGGGAGGGGGCCTAGTTGCCCTCCATTTTTTTTTGTCACTTAAAAAGGGAACTAGAACTTTTAATTTCCCGTTCCAATGAGCCCTCCCCACGATATTCTAGGACCACTGGGTCGATACGATCACCCCTGGGGAAAAAAAAAACAAAAAAAAAAAAAAATAGAAAAATAAACACGCATCCGTGATCTTTCTTCTGGCAAAAAATGTAAAATTCCACATTTTTGTAGATAGGAGCTTGAAAACTTTACAGTAGGGTTCTCTGATACGCTGAATATGATGGTGTGATTTTCATTAAGGTTCTATAACTTTTAGGGGGTCTTTCCCCCTTTTTTTGAAAATCAGCCAAGTTTTCTCAGGCGCGTAACTTTTGATGCGTAGCACTAAACTTAATGAAAGTTATATATTTCAAATCAGCATTGAAATCTGATTCTTTTGATATATCTATTGGTATCAAAACCCGTTTTCTAGAGTTTCGGTTACCATTGAGCCGGGTCGCTCCTTGCTTACAGTTCGTTACCACGAACTGTTTGATAATGCTGGGAAATCCGGCCGCCCCCTTCATAGCAATGTCCCTTCCCCCATGAAAACTTCCTTCATGGAAAGATCCTTCCATATAGCCCCCGACCCTCTCCTTCCCCCACCTACCAGAAAAAATCTCCTCTGAAAAAGTCTGTATACTTCCCAATAACCAATACTATATGTTAACATTGAGTAAAGTTCATAACTTTCAGCCCTCCCCCTGGGGACTTTGGGGGATCAAGTCATCCTAAAATACATTTTTATCATATTTTCGACCATGCTGAACAAAATGGCTATCTCAAAAATTTTGATCGGGTGACTTTGGGAAAAAAAATGAGCGTGGGAGGGGGCCTAGTTGCCCTCCATTTTTTTTGGTCACTTAAAAAGGGCACTAGAACTTTTAATTTCCGTTCCAATGAGCCCTCCCACGATATTCTAGGACCACTGGGTCGATACGATCACCCCTGGGAAAAAAAAAAAAAAAAAAAAACAACAAACAAACAAATAAACACGCATCCGTGATCTTTCTTCTGGCAAAAAATGGAAAATTCCACATTTTTGTAGATAGGAGCTTGAAACCTCTACAGTAGGGTTCTCTGATACGCTGAATATGATGGTGTGATTTTCATTAAGTTTCTATAACTTTTAGGGGGTCTTTCCCCCTTTTTTCGAAAATCAGCCAAATTTTCTCAGGCACGTAACTTTTGATGGGTAAGATTAAACTAATGAAACTTATATATTTGAAATCAGAATTAAAATCTGATTCTTTTGATATATCTATTGGTATCAAAATCCCGTTTTTTAGAGTTTCGGTTACCATTGAGCCGGGTCGCTCCTTACTTACAGTTCGTTACCACGAACTGTTTGACTACGATGTAGTGCTTTATTTATCACTTGCCAAGTTCCCTTAACATCACCGTTTTTATCACGAAACTTCTCTGAATAATAATGTTTCATTGATGACCTTCTAAGGGAACTCACATTGTGCCGAAGTTTCCTGAGTTCTTCAAGGTTTGTTGCGTTGGGAAATCAAGGTACAACCGATAAAGTCTGTTCCGTTCACTAATTTTTTCTTAATATCATTAGAGAGGCTAATGATATTAAGGTCATACTTTCAGGGCGTTTTGAGGGGGATGGATAATAAACTAAATTGAAACAATATATGCGGATACGGGTTATTAAAAGGGCGTAACAGCTATATCTCAGGAACAATTTAGAGAATTAATTTGAAACTATCATTGCATATTGAGGGGGATGTTGAACGAACAAAAAGGTACAATATGCATACTACCACTGCTACTTCTAGGCAGCTGCCCCCCATCCAATAATTTGGAGAAAAATTATCATATAGCCCATACCCCTTGACTCTTAAGATGTGGACCCCTCTTAACGCCTCCCCTAATAAAAATGCTGGAGCTATGCCCCTCTGAGGGGGAGATGTTAGACTAGACCTAAAAGGCACAATGTGAATACTATTACTTCTTACTACTAATGCATACTACTGATATCGCTAAAGCTATTCCGATTGCTCTTACTATTACTTCTGCCTACTATGCGTACTACTATTGCTAATGCAAAAGGTATTAGTTAAACTTTCTGAGAACGGTGAGGGCAATGTTGAACAGAATCGAAACTCAGTATGTGAATGTGAGGCTATCAAAGGGGCGTGTAGGCAATATCCCAGTAACGGTTTAGGATATTAAGCTGAAACTCACATGGCTACCAATATTACTGCTACTGTTGCTGTCACTTCTACTAGTAGGATACTATTGCTACTATTGAACTAAATCAAAATAGCTTCAGTTCATCCAGGTTTTCAAGACATCCAGGGGATGTTTTGTTGCTTTGAAACTAAACCAAGCTAAACTAAATCTGTATGCTGGTTGTGAGTAAGACGTCTCAGTAATATCTCAAAAAACCACTGAGGGTATTAAGTTGAAACTTTCAGGGCTACAACTATTACCACTTATGCTCTTACAATTGAACTAAATCAGAAGAGCTTATATGCATCCAGGTTGTCAAAATGGAAGGGGTATCTCTTTTTTTGGGGGGTGGGGGAGGGGAAGGGGGGTTTTGTTGCCCCCATTAATGTGGAGAAGATAATCATCATATATCCCATGCCCTTGACTGTCCGGATATGAACCGCTCTTTCCCCCTAATAAAAATAACTAGAGATTCGCCCCTGCAAAATAGCATAACTGCTATGTTTTAGGAAGGGTCTTAAGCTTTATCTTTAAGGGGAACTTGAGAAGGTATAAATCAAAGGGTATTATGTGCATTCAGATTTTCAAAAGGACGTATATCATCATAAATTGTTGAAAAATTTTGTTCAACGACAAAATTGTAAGCCAGAATATGAATTCTTATAGAAAAAATCCGAAAGGTATTTTTTTTTTTTTTCCCTTGAAAAATACTATTTGAATCAAGAACGAACACAAATTAATTTAAAAAAAACTTTTTCCACAATAGAAGTTTTAGAAGAAAAGTAAAGAGCTACATTGAGCAGATATCAAGTCAAACTGTAAAACTACCACAAATCAACCGTTATAAATAGATGAAACCCAAAACAAGCAGAAATTACAACAAATAACCGAGCCAAACTCAAAACGAGCAGAAAACTAAGATGAGTAGGGCTGCAGCCCCCCATAATTTTGAGAAATTTTTGTTACTATCATTGCATTTTTTTGTTGCCACAAGGTTGTAAAGAATTTTGAACCTTTGAAATAAGAAAGTTTTTTCTGTGACATTTTTCTAGTTGTCAGGTTACTTTCTATTTGTTTGGCATCTTGGACTTGAGCACTTTACTAGAAATGATAGAAATGAAAATTGGACCATTGGAGTCAAAATGATCGAAAACTCTGTACAAGATAATTAGAGTTCCCTGCCTTGAGCAACAAGAAAAATCTCTTTTCTGTACGGGAAGCACTGAAGAGTTTCGTTTCTTTCATCTCTTCTTCTGTTTTTTCTTCGCATCTAGCAAGTATTGAAAAGTTTTAAAGCAGCCAGAAGCAGAATTTGACAGAATTCCAAAAGCTGCCACATCTGCCAACAAATTTTCGAAATCGGCCAACAAACATTCAATGGCCATGAAAACTGTCAAGTAGCATTGCTACTATGCTACCCCACTTTTTCCAAGGCAGCCCGCTAGTAGGGCGCTAGAAAGCGGACATTTTTTTTCAAACAAAAAAATGTTTTGTCCAAATCGTAAAAAACGTAACAAAAATGAATATAAAAAAAATTTGATGTGTTTTTTAAGTTATTTTGTTTACCGCTGTTTACCTCCAAATATTATACGCTATTCTTTGCCCATTGAGCAGCTGAAATTAGTGCCCGAAAAAGGCTATGTGTGTCCGGCCCTTCAGCTCGAAAATAGACCCGACATCGACATGGTAGTTGGGAGAAGAGGAATACGACAATTCTAGCAAAAGAAACCGTATGAGTGTACAAGTTCTTTTTTTTACATATAGCATGATTTCACTCGAGAGTTGGTCCGTCTATGCCCAATAAAATTAAAATGGCTAGAAAATGGTTAGAAAAGGCTTTTTGCTGTTCCCTATCATTCGTTTGTTACCTGCAAAAAATTTATGACGAGAAGATAGAACCTCAAATTCTATCATCGCTTTTTTCGCCTTTTTATGCTCCTTTCAAAATAAATCTATAAAAAACACGTTGACATGACCACAACACTGTAATGATCTATCAAGTATCTCTCTACAATATTGCAGTAGCCCGCTAGTTCTGACAGTTAGCAGACGATTTATGACTCATTAAGGGGAAGTATACAAGAGGGAGGATTTTAAACCTCAATTTTTGTGTTTCCGACCATGGAGATTATGATGATCTCTTTTTCTTCCAATAATTCACTCAAGAAATGACATCCAACTGACACGTGGTTCGCCCTTTACATGGTTGCAGCTATCACTGCAACCACGACATAAAGTTCTATTCACTGATCCACGACAATGACCTATTGATCACAGCCGCTGCAATACTTCACGAGGCATTGGCAATGGTTGGAAGCCTCTCTACTAAGTCTATGGTCACTGGTTGAATGCCTCTCTGCAAACTTTTCATCGACATAGAATCAATGCAATTTCTATTTCTTTAGCAGCCATCTGTAGTTGAGAGATTGAGAAGGTCTGCAAGACGTCGCGTATACGCAAAACTTCTTTGGGGGAGAGTTTTTCAAGACCATTCAAAAAGGGTAGTTACGCGAAAATAAGGCGATTGTAAGAATTTAGGGGGGTATTCCCATATTCTGTTAAAAGCATCAGGGTATTGTCACCCCTTTTTAATTATCCTATCAAGATTTCCCCCAAACTAACCTAGACCTACTTTCCATAAACTGGATTTTGAGATAAGACAATTTTTGAAAATAAGTGATTGTTGATTAAAACTACTACTTATCCAATTCTATATGAAAAATCTATATGAACTTTTTTTAATGAATTCACTGTAAAATGACTGTAAAATCACATTAAAGTCACAGTAATGTGACACTTCTATTTTTTCTTCCTAGCGCCGAACATCTGATCCTCCGACTTTTAGAATTAGGGGCTGCCCGGGTTTGTCAACAATGAGGTATTTAGTCTTAAAAGCGACCCTAACAACAACTAATTGAGCCATTTACGTATGCCAGCACAGTCCAATGGGCGGGATTAATTTACCTTCTTCAAAAGGGGTTGTTTTGCACAGGTGTTTGCCTTGCTTTAAAAATCCTTTGTTTCATGTATGTTAATGCTAGGAATTATTAAGCCTGTTTATACCGCAACGCTTTCGGTAGTGAGTGAGGAGTCACCTACTTCCACTAGCTGCATATACCAGTTAGCGCGTCACGATGGCAGATGTGTACAATCAATGGTGCAGTGTATCATGGGGTGTAGGAGGAAGCGCGGCTTGATAGGAGCGTCACAAAGGACAGAGCAGGTGGCACTCTCAGACGTATACCAGGTGGCGAAGAGTGAGCAGCCCTCAGTAGTAAGACTACACCTAAACCAAAAAAAAATAGTTGATCAAGGTGTTATATAATCGATACCATAGTTCTTTGGGACATTTTGCCCTATTGGAATAAAATTCAATGAATGAGGAAGGGGATTGATTTACTTTTCTTGCAGTTATCCAGGATAGGGTAAGTAAATTTTTTTGTTTGCTTTTATCCATTTTTCTGGTGTTTAGTTTTATACCCTGTTTTCAAAAAAGACAAATTTCGAAATGAAAGTCGAAAAGTTTAGTTAAAGCATAAACGAGCACAGGAATTATCTCATAAATAAGGGAGCTGCCACCCCTCTTAATCCCCATCTCCTTACGGCTTAAAACAAAGCTGAAATTCAAAACATTTATTAGGGGAAGTGGCGTATTCAGAAACACTAAGATGATTTTATTTATAATTTTTCCTGAGAAAGTCTTTTTCTTACAAGATACCTTCACCCCTCCCACCACTTTGCAGGTAAAAACATAAATATACCTATTTTTTTTTATTTTACCCTTAAAATGTATAAACAATAAAGACATAGTTTTCACCCCCTCAGCATTCATGTTGCACATTTGTCCATATAAGGTTCCTCGGAAAGTGGAACTACTGGGTAAATCCCCTCCTTCATTTTCCTCCTTCGCTGCAACCTAGTAGAGAGCGAACGACGGCCCATAATAACCAAAAGCTTAAGAACGCGTTCTGAAAAAAAATATCTAGTAAAAGTTATTATGACATCAAATTATGGGAATCATGGTTGCAGCGGTAGCTGCAACCTAGTAAAGAGCAAACCACAGCCCGTAGTAACCAAAAGCTTAAAATCGTGTTTAAAAACAAGCTACCTCACTGGTCTGACACTGATTCAGAAACGGTGACTATTATTTCGGTTCGTCTTAAAAGTAATTAAATAAAAAAAAAAACTATTTTTTTTTAACTGAAAGTAAGGAGCGACGTTAAAACTTAAAACGAACAGAAATTATTCTGTATATGAAAGAGACTGCCCCTTCCTCAATCCCTCGCTCTTTACGCTAAATTATTTTATTGTTTTAAAAAACAAAGTTGTGAGACAGAATCAAACTTCAGCGTAAAGAGCGAGGGGTTGAGGAGGGAGTAGCCCCTTTCATATACGAAATAATTTCTGTTCGTTTGAAGTTTTAAAGTCGCTCCTTACTTTCAGTTAAAAAAGTTGTTTTTTTTTTAATTTAATTTCTGAATGTTTTTGAATTAATGCAGCTTTTATTTTGGCTAAAGCGTACATGAATAATTAAAACGAAATTTGCATATTAATTTTACTTTTTTGCTAAATGGCTCTCTCGAAATTTTGTTCTGACGTAACTTACGAATTAACTTACGTAACGAACTTCTATATTCGTATATTTTTATTACGTATATTAGGGGGTTCGCCCCCTCAAAGACATAGTTATTGTATATTTTTCGACCATGCTGAACAAATGGCTATCTCAAAAATTTGATCGGATGACTATGGTAAAAAATGAGCGTGGGAGGGGGTCTAATTGCCCTCCATTTTTTTTGGTCACTTAAAAAGGACACTGGAACTTTTAATTTCCGTTCGAATGAGCCCTCGCGTGATATTCTAGGACCACTGGTTCGATACGATCACCCCTGGAAAAAAAAACAAAAAAAAAACAAAAAAAAGAAACAAATAAACACGCATCCGTGATCTTTCTTCTGGCAAAAAATACAATATTCCACATTTTTGCAGATAGGACCTTTAAACTTCTGTAATAGGGTTTTTCTGATTCGCTGAATCTGATGTTGTGATTTTCATTAAAGTTCTATGAGTTTTAGGGGGTGTTTCTCCCTTTTTTTCGAAAATAAGGCACATTTTCTCAGGCGAGTAACTTTTGATCGGTAAGACTAAACTCGATAAATCTTATATATTTCAAAATCTGCATAAAAAATTTGATTCTTTTGATGTATCTATCCGTATCAAAATTCCGTTTTTTAGGGTTTCGGTTACTATTGAGCCGGGTCGCTCCTTACTTACAGTTCGTTACCATGAACTGTTTGAAAGTTTATCGCGAAAAGAAGTTTATGGTGATTTCGAAAAAACTGAAAACCCTCGTAAAAGAGCGTCAGATCTAAATGAAAAGTGCACAATTGGAATCAGCATTGGCAAAAACCTTGTTCGGGAAATTACAGTCCCCCTCCTTGAACAACAAAGAAAAAATCACTTTTTTGCAAAGGTAGCACTGATATGTCTCCCGTTTTTTTTTTTCTAGCGGGGCTAGGGGGTGGCCAGAGCATCATACAGAGATGTGTAATAGCTCATTCAAAAGGAAGTTAAATTTGTAAGTTCTTTTTTTAATGACCAAAAAAATTGGAGGGCAACTAGCCCCCCGTCCCTACAGGCCCCCTCCCCCCCCCCAGGTCATCCAATCAAAATTTAGAGATAGCCATTTTGTTCAACATAGTTCAAAGGTCCATTATCTACTATGGTTTTAATGATGATATGATCCTCTATAATTCCTGGAGAAAGAGCTGTACGCAGTTTCGGTATCTAAGGTATCGATATTACGCGTATCGGTAAGCGCGTATTTTTATTGGGTGTTTTGGTATCGCCTGTATCTTAGGCAAATTTTTAGTAGCTCATATAAAAGATATTGCTCATTATATACGTCATTCCTTCCTATAAATTCCACCATCAGCAAGTTGCAAATGGCACTAAAAAACGGCATTTTGGGTGACTTGTCGCAAGTGGAAAAGCTTGGGCTACTGGGCTAAAAGAACTTTTTAGAGCGACGTTTAATGGCTCACTTGAAAGCTATTGCTCATATCTACGTGGTTTTTATCAATTCTACCATCCGTAAGTGTGATAGCACTAAAAGCAGTGGCGTGATTTCGTCAAAGCCTCGGGGGGTGGGGGGGCAAAGGTCGACCAAACTTTCCCAGCTCAAGTGAAAGTGTCAGTGAGAAATAAAAAATAAGCCTTGCCTTGTAGTACGATAAATGCAAAAAATTACTAAAGAAAACTGGCTCTTTTCAAAAAAAAAGGAGGCAAAGTGGGGGGGCTGCCGCCCCCAAAACCCCCCGCTTTTGCAGCCTCTTTTGTTAAGGTTTTTTAAGTCCTGTACCCTGCAATCAATTGGTCGTACCAATACGAATGAAACTGTTTCAATGGCATTTTTTTAATATCTTCTGAGGATTTGGCAATGACTACTCAGTCTATTACAGTTATAACTGCAAACTTGTCTCTGTGCCAGGTAGTGTTATGTACTCAGTGTGATCTTTTATGATGGTAAAATAAATGAACCTGAACTGCTAGTTTATTCTGAGCCCTTCTTCTGCTCCCTGTTTTTCTGTTCAAAATTGTTAAAGTTTCATCACAGTACAGCTTGTTATTGGTTAGGGAAAAATCTCCTGAGGAAACGGAAATAATAATTCTCAGTAGGGTTTTTAATCAAATAAATGCAATAGGGTGTTCTTATGGTAAAAAATTGAAGCAGACTTTGTTTTTGTTGTAAAACAGTTCTTTGCAAGGGCAAAACCGGGGGGCGGTAGCCCTCATCGATAAAAGATGGTAAAAAAACTACAGCAGACTTCGTTTTTGTTGCAAACCAGTTCTTCGCAAGAGCAAAAGCGGGGGGTGTGAGGGGGGGCGGCAGCCCCCCAAAAGAAAAAACCTTAACAAAAGAGGCTGCAAAAGCGGGGGGTTTGGGGGGGCGGCAGCCCCCCCCCCCCACTTTCCCTCATAATCCCTGTACGTTTTAAGGTTCGACCTTGTAACTCAGCCTCTTTAACTCTTTAGAAAACGTACGTAGTTTTTTTCAAATAATTTCTGCACGTTTTTGTACAGTTTATTACTTATTATTGCTTGACTAAGTGTTAGATGATTGTGTAACATTCTTTTCTTTCTCGACAGGGTGTTTTCAAGAAGCCTTTTGCCGAAATTGGGATTCGTTCAATCTTGATACTTGTACATTTTTTTAAATTTAAAAAAGAAACTGAGTTTCTTTTTTTAAACTTTAAATTCAGTATATAAAAAATTTTTTCTGACAGGGAATCGAACCCGCATCTTCCGCCTGACAGTCAGGAACAGCAACCATTGTACCATAGAAACACTTATTATATTATTTTAGTCTCTCGTATCTATTTTGACGCAAGCAAATCCCAACAAAACTTGATATTGGTTTTTGGAAAATAGGGAAGGAAGGATCGGATTGAGCTGAAATTTGAGAATAAGCTCCCAGGCCCCAGGAAAGCTTATCCTCTAAATTTCAGCCCGATTGGACAACGTTATAAAGGGGGGCTGTGGTTGGAAAAATTAACATGGGCTCTTATAGGAAAACGAGGTTTTTTCGTAAATCTAAATTCGGGGGATAATTTTTTCGGTATGAAAATATCAAAAGGCCCTAACAGGTCGAATTCCGCTTCGAATGAGTCCTCATTCACCCGGATCCGTTACCCACTGTGGCCTCTAGGCGTGGCTGATAAAAAAAAGAGAAATGAACATTAAGTGGCTATATTTGTTTTTTGGAAAACAGGAAAGGAGTCATCGGATTGAGCTGAAATTTCGAGGATAAGCTCCCGGGCCCTAGAAAAGCTTAACCTCTAAATTTTAGTCCAATCGGACAACGTTAAAGGGGGGCTGTGGTCGGAGGGTCGAAACTTCCGGCCCACTTTTACCCATGAAGATAAAGTCGGAGAGGGTGAAATTTTGCACGTTTCTTAGTTGGAGCTTAGGCTACAAAATGCGATCACCTTTGTCTCTCTGCGACCGCTAGGACCGGAAATCACTTAACATTGTGGTGGGACGCCTCTTTAAAGAGGCACAAGTGTGCCTCCTTGATTATGCAGGTTTATCTTAGTTTTGACAAGATTTTTAAGAAACTAAATTTCATCTGGGGGAGGCAAGCTGGGGTCTAGAGGGGGGGGGGAACCGGGGTCCGGAGGGGTGAGTTGCCCCCTGTCCCATAACAAATTACGCCCTGACAAAAAAAACAACACTTTTGGGTGTCACTTCTTAAGTAGATAATGCAAATATTGCAAACTTATAAATAAAATCTACAAACGAATTCATCGAAATGATTTTACATCGATCTTTTATGTCATTATCTTAACTTTTAGTTACTATGCACCGTGTTTTGTTATTTACTAAGTTTTCAGCTATATTCGATGAAACTAGCATTGTCCCCATTTATAATGAACTGTTCGGTCCTTTATGTAACTCTTTTTCGATATTGTCTCTTTTCTCTGAATTATGCAGGTTTATCTTAGTTTTGACAAGATTTTTGAAGAAACTAAATTTCAGCTGGGGGAGGCAAGCTGGGGTCTAGAGGGGGGGGGGGGGGCAGACCGGGGTCCGGAGGGGTGAGTTGCCCCCTGTCCCATAACAAATTACGCCCTGACAAAAAACAACACTTTTGGTGTCACTTCTTAAGTAGATAATGCAAATATTGCAAACATATAAATAAAATCTACAAACGAATTCATCGAAATGATTTTACATCGATCTTTTATGTCATTATCTTAACTTTTAGTTACTATGCACCGTGTTTTGTTATTTACTAAGTTTTCAGCTATATTCGACGAAACTAGCATTGTCCCCATTTATAATGAACTGTTCGGTCCTTTATGTAACTCTTTTTCGATATTGTCTCAAACTGTTTTATTACAAACTTGTAGTCTCCTAGTAATATTCAGTTATTATAAGCCTTACTATTCGTTCTTTACTTTAACTAGTTGTGGAAAGAAGAAAAACCAAAATATAATAATTAAGTGGTAGTTGTTCATTAATCGGTACACCCTCGAGAAATGAAGTTGCGCTTTATACTGCGGCTACTGTAGAATGGTCAAGAGTCGCCGATGGTAGAATGGTGAGCATAGCTTGTTCATGAAAATGCAGTTTTTTTGTAAAAAGTGATTGCCTTCCAATTTTTTCAGTCACTTAAAAAGGACACTATAGCTTTTAATTTCCGTTTGAATGAGCCCTCTTGTGACATTCTAGGACCACTGAGTTGACACGATCTCCCCTGGGAAAAAGAAAAGAAAAAAACAATAAACACGCATCTGTGATCTTTCTTCTGGCAAAAAATTCAAAATTTCACATTTTTGCAGATATGAACTTGAAACCTCTACAGTAAGGTTCTCTGATACATTGAAACTGATAGTGTGATTTCCATTAAGATTCTATGACTTCTAGAGGGTGTATCACCCTTTTTTCAAAATAATACGGCAAATTTTCTCAGGCTCAAAACTTTTGATGGACAAGACTAAACTTGATGAAACTTATATACCTAAAATTAGCATAAAAACCCGATTCTTTTGATGTATTTATTGATATCAAACTTCCTTTTTTTAGAGTTTCGGTTACTATTGAGCCAGGTCACCTCTTACTTATAGTTCGTTACCACGAACTGTTTGAAAAACTTGCAAGCATAAAGCGATATCATCATTGTAATAATTATGGTCCAAAACTCTTAACTGGAGGCTTTCAAGAACACCTCCCGTTTGTTCCTCCTCCAAGCCCCTTTAATAAGCTACGCAATGAAGGTACAAAAACAAATATATCAAGCCAGATTATTAGAGGCGTGGTTCTATTAGTACAGCGGTGAACTTCAAATTAGAGTGTCTTGGGTTCAATCCTAATTGTTTTTTTTTTTCAATCACGGTTTTTTCTCCTTCTATATAATCATTTTCAGATAATTTCACTGTTATTATAAATGTGATGCACTCATTTTTAAAGCATGTCCCGGGAAGGTATTTTTGTCAGGCATTTTGATTCAAAGAAGAATAGAGGTCATCCAGTTCATGGTTTGCAATGAAATTCTTAGTAGATCACTAAATCTATACCCCAACGTGTGGCGTAATTTTGTCAAAATTCTGTTTGTGTGTGTGTGTGGGGGGGGGGGGGGGGGGGGGGGGGTAAAAATCTGGATTCAATGTCCCTTTGCCACTTAGTGGTTGGAGAAACGTAGGCATGTGGTTCTGGAAACCACTCAAAGTAGTATCAGAGGCAACTCTGTAGCATTGCCTATAGTAAAGGCCATACGGCTCCATTGTGTTATTATTTATTATTATTTTTTTTCCCAGAGGCACTTCATATGGAAGGGGTCGTCGTAGAAAACTTCAAAAGGGGTTCAATCGATTGGAAATCGAGAGTTCTAGTGCCCTTTTTAATAGTCGAAAGTGATTGGAGGGCAACTAGCCCCCACCCCCATCATTCCCCAAACACATCCAATCAAAATTTTGAGATAGCCATTTTGTTCAGCGTAGTTGATTTCCAGATAGAAAAATATGTTTTTGAGGAGGACACTCCCCCACAACCCTCAGGGCAAGGGTTTTAAGTTATGCCCCGGGGCATATAAGGTTTTTTATAGAAAAGTGTTGTCGTAGACAGTCCCCAAAAATACAAATCAAAAAATTTTGAGGTACCATTTTTTGTTGCAGCGTTAGTTGACTTCCGACTGGAATATAGGTTTTTTTATAAGAAAAGCCAAGGCCCCCCCCCCCCCCCTAGTGTTGTCGTTAGAAACTTCAAAGGCTCATTCGACTGGAAATTCAAAGAGCTAGTGCCTTTTTTTTAGTATTCAAAAGCGATTCCGAGGGCAACTAGCCCCCCCCCCTCCCCCAAGCCCATCATTCCCCAAAATACATCCAATCAAAATTTTGAGGTAGCCATTTTGTTCAGCGTAGTTGATTTTCAGATAGAAAATATATTTTTGAGGAGGACACTCCCCCGTAACCCTCACGCAAGGGTTTTAAGTTATACCCTGGGGAAATATAAGATTTTTATAGAAGGCGTTGTCGTAGAATCTTCAAAACAAGCTCATTCGATTGAAAATTCAAAGGGCTAGTGCCCTTTTTAATAGTCGAAAGTGATTGGAGGGCAACTAGCCCCTCCCCCGCACGCCCATCATTTCCCAAAAAAACATCCAATCAACATTTTGAGATAGCCATTTCGTTCAGCGTAGTTGATTTCCAAATAGAAAAATATATTTTTGAGGAGGATACTCTTCCAGAACCCTCAGGGCAAAGGTTTTAAGTTATGCCCTGGGGGCATATAAAGTTTGTATAGAAGGCGTTGTCGTAGAAACTTCAAAAAAGACTCATTCGATTGGAAATCCAAAGGGCTAGTGCCCTTTTTAATAGTCAAAAGTGATTGGAGGGCAACTAGCCCCCCCCCCCACGCCCATTATTCCCTCAAACACATCAAATCAAAAAACTTTGAGATAGCCATTTTGTTCCGCGTTGTTGATTTCCAGATATAAAATATGTTTTTGAGGAGGACACTCCCCACAGCCCTCAGGGCAAGGGTTTTAAGTTATGTCCTGGGGGCATATAAGGTTTTTATAGAAGGCGTTGTCGTAGAAACTTCAAAAAAAGGCTCATTCGATTGGAATTCAAAGGGCTAGTGCCTTTTTTATAGTCGAAAGTGATTTGAGGGCAACTAGCCCCCCTCCCCCCACGCCTATCATTCCCCCAAATACATCCAATCAAAATTTGAGATAGACATTTTGTTAAGCGTAGTTGATTTCCAGATAGAAAATATGTTTTTGAGGAGGACACTCCCCCACAACCCCCAACCTCAAGGCAAGGGTTTAAGTTATACCATGGGCGCATATAAGGTTTTTTTTTTTATAGAAGGCGTTGTCACTTCAAAAAAGGCTCATTAGAGTGGAAATTCAAAGGGCTAGTGCCCTTTAGTAGTGAAAGTGATTGGAGGGCAACTAGCCCCCCACGCCCATTACTCCCCCAAACACATCCAATCAAAATTTTTTAGATAGCCATTTTGTTCAGCGTAGTTGATTTCCAGATAGAAAATATGTTTCTGAGGAGGACACTCCCCCACAACCCTCAAGGCAAGGGTTTTAAGTTATACCCTGGGGGCATATAAGGTTTTTTATAGAAGGCGTTGTCGTAGAAGCTTCAAAAAAGATCATTCGATTGGAAATTCAAAGGGCTAGTGCCCTTTTTAATAGTCGAAAGTGATTTGAGGGCAACTAACCCCCCTCTCACGCCAACCTTTTCCCCAAACACATCCAATCAAAATTTTGAGGCAGTGATTTTATTAAATGTAGTTTTAAGTTCTGGAAATTAGGTTTTTGAGAATGACGACTCCCCCACAGCCCTCAGGGCAAGGGTTGTAAGTTATGCCCTGGGGGCATATAAGGTTTTGTATAGACAACGTTTGTCATAGAAACTTCAGAAAGGGCTCATTCGATTGGAAATTTAAATGGCTAGTTTCCTTTTTAATAGTCGAAAGTGATCCTAAGGCAACTGGCACCCCTTTCCCCCCATCGTTTCCCCAAACATATCCAATCAAAATTTTGAGATAACCATTTTGTTCAACGTAGTTGAAAGTTCTGGAAAATTTTATGTTTGAGCAGGACACTCCCCCCACAGTCTTCAGGGGCAATGGTTATAATTTGTGATCTGGGGGCATATATGGTTCTTATGGAAGGAATGCTCGTATGAACTTCAGAGAGGGCTCATTTGATTGGAAACTGAAAAGTTCCAGTTCACTTTTTAAGCGTCAAAGGAAATTGGAGGTTAACCAGCTTCTCCCCCCCCCCACTAAACCCTTTTTTTTTTCCCAAATGCATCCAGTAAAAATCTTAAGATAGCTATTTTGTTAAAAATAGTTCAAAGATCATATAACAAAAATTCCGGTGTTGACACAACCTTCCGGGGCCCGGGGGGTAGGGGTTGTAAGTTATGCCCTGGGGGCATATATGGGTCTTATGGAAGGGATGCTCGTATTAACTTTTAAAGAGGGATCATTTGATTGGAAATTAAAAGTTCTAGTTCACTTTTTAGAGTCAAATGAGATTGGAGGGCACCTAGCCCCCCCCCCTCCAAGCCCTTTTTTTTTTTTTTCCTCAAACCCATCTGATAAGAACTTTAAGATAGCTGTTTTTTAAAATAGATCAAAGACCATATAACGAAAAACTCAGGGGTCAACACAGCCCCCAAGGGCCCGAGGGCAGGTGTTGTAAGTTGTGCCCTGGGGAAATATATGGTTTTATTGAAGGGATGCTCGTAAAAAAATTCAGAGATCACTGATTTGATTAGAAATTGAAAGTTCTAGTTAAGTTTTTTAGAGTCAAAAGAGATTGGAGGGCAACTAGCCCCCCCCCCCCACGGCCCTTTTCCCCCAAATGCATCAAATAAAAATATTGAGATAGGCATTAAGCTAAAAGTTTCTCAAAAGTCAGATAACAAAAACTCAGGTGTCGTCACAACCCCCCAGGGCCCGGGGGCAGGCGTTGTAAGTTATGCCCTGAGGCATATATGTGTTCGTATGAAAGGGATGCTCGTATAAACTTCAGAGAGGGCTCATTTGATTGGATATTGAAAGTTCGAGCTCACTTTGTAATAGTCAAAAGAGATCCGAGGGCAGTTAACCCCCAACCCATCTGATGAAAATTTTGAGACATCTTGTTAAAAAATAACTCAAAGGTCGGATAAGAAAAAATCTGGTGTCAATAGAACACCCAAGAGCACAGGGGAAGGCGTTTTAAGTTATGCCCTAAGGGCATGTATGGTTCTTATGAAAGGGGTGCTCATATAAACTTCATAGAGGGCTCATTTGATTGGAAATTGAAAGTTCTAGTTCACTTTTAAGAGTCAAGAGAGTTAGACTAGCCCTTGCGCCCATCGCTCTTTTTTCCCCAATCTCGTCCGCTACAAATTTTGAGATAGCCAGTGTTTTGGGAATTGTTCAAAAATTAGATAACAAAAACTCCCCCCCCCCCCCAGAGCCCGGGGAATAGGCCCCGTAAGTGTTGTCCTGGGGGTGTATATGGTTCTTATGAAAGGGATGCTCGCATAAACTTCAGAGGGGGCTCATTTGATTGGAAATTGAAAGTTCTAGTTCCATTTTTAAGAGTCAAAAGATATTCGAGGGCAACTAGCCCCCCCCAGCCCTCCTCCGCGCCCTAAATGCATCAGATAAAAATTTTGAGATGGACATTTTGTTAAAAATAGTTCAAAGTTCTGATAACAAAAAACTCCGGTGTCGACACAGCCCCCCCCCCCAGGGCCCGGGGGTTGGCGTTGTAAGTTATGCCCTGGGGGCATAACTTCACTTTGTGATTGTAATTCACTTTTTAAGAGTCAAAAGTGATTGGAGGGCAGCTAGCCTCCCCCCACACTCCATTTATTTTTTTTTCCCAGAGACACTTCATATAGAGGGGATCGTCGTATCACTTCAAAGGGGGCTCATTCGATTGGAAATCGAGAGTTCTAGTGCCCTTTTTAAGAGTCAAAATTGATCAGAGGGCAACTGGCCCCCAAGCCCTTTTTCCCCAAATACAGCTGATAAAAAAATTTGAGGTAGCCATCTTGTTACAAATAGTTGCAAGAACATATAACAAAAACACCTTTACGTATGGTCATTTCGTTAAAAATAGTTCAAAGATCACATAAGAAAAACTCCTGTGTCGACACCCCCACCAGGGCCGGGGCAGGCGTTGTAAGTATTGCTCTGGGGGTATATATGGTTCTTATGGAAGGTATGCTCGTATAAACTTCAGAGAGGGTTCTTTTGAATGGAATTAAAGTTTGTAGTTCATTTTTTCAGAGTGAAAAAAGATCAGAGGGCAACTAGCCCCTCCCACCCTCCACGCCTTCGGTCGTATGGGATGGATAAACCCATCCAATGAAAATTTCAGCTGACCATTTTGTTAAAAATATTTCAACCATCAGATATTAAAACTCCAGGGTCGACACAACCTCCAGGGATAGGCGTTGTAAGTTATACTCTGGGGATATATATGGTTCTTATAGAAGGTGTACTCGTATAAACTTCAGAGAGGCTCTTTGATTGAAAATAGAAAGTTCTAGTTCTTTTTTAAAGAGTCAAAAGAGACCGAAGCTTAATCTAGTCCCACAACGCGCTTTTCCCCAAACCAATCCGATAAAAATTTTGAGATAGGAATTTTGTTAAAAATAGTTCAAACATTAGATAATAAAAACTCCAAGGTTGACATTGATTTTTTTTTTAAAGTTTGATTTTGAAATAAAAAAAAATTTTAAACTTGAAATTTTTTGCAATCAAAAACGAACAAATGTTAATTAAAAAAAAAACTTTCCGAAAAATAAGTTTTTCAAAGAAAGTTAAGGCCATTTTAAACTTAAGCTCAGCAGATACAAATACCTTTTAAAATTCAAATTCAAAACGACCAGAAATTAATATTAAAGAATAAATGAAACCCAAAACGAACAGAAATTAAATAAACAATCATAGCAAAAACTTACAACAAGTAATAATATAAATGAATAAATAGATCTTAAAAAGCGAGTAATGCTTAGATTGAATATGAATATCAAGCTTAAAACAAAACAAAAAATATTTTCCTATTGAAGTATAAATGAAACTTAAAACGAACAGAAATTAAATAAACAATCAATGCAAACAAAACATACAATAGATAATAATGTAAATTAATAAATAAATAAATCTTAAAACGAGTGAAAATTAAATTGAATATGCAAATTAAGCTTAAAAAGAACAAAAATCACCACAAACAAGAGTTTTGGTATGACCTCCTTCTCTCACTGTAAAAGTCTAAAACCTACTGCGTCATTGGCGCTTTGCTGAAAACTATATGCGTCTTGAACAGTCTTGGAAAGTATAAACAACATCAAATTGAAAATTTTTTATGTATAATGATATTAATTGTTGAAAGATCCATCAGTTCAAGAATTTATTTCACTGTAATTGTATTTTTATTTTCAATACTATAAGAACTGGAAAAGAAAATATTTGTAATATAATCCGTTTTCAGTTAAGCGCCAATGACGTAGTAGGCTTTTAGTTTTTATCTACAGTTAGGAAAGGAGGCAGTATCCAAACACTTGACTGTAGGGAAACTATATTCGTCTTTAACAACTTTAAAAAGAGCTATTATTTTAAACTGAATATTTTATGTATAAATGATATTAATTGCTGAAAGCTTATCAGTTCAAAATTTTACTACAATTTTAATGTTTATTTTCAATATTAAGTACAAAAGAAATATTTGTCATAAAATTGGTTTTCAGTAAAGCGCTAATGACGCAGTAGGTTTTAGACTTTTACAGTGAGAGAAGGAGGGTCATACCCAAACTCTTGTTTGTGGTTATTTGTGTTCGTTTTAAGCTTAATTTGCGTATTCAATTTAAGTTTCACTCGTTTTAAGATTTATTCATTAATTTACATTAATATCTATTGTATGTTTGTTTGCATTAATTTTTTATTTAATTTCTGTTCGTTTTTAAGTTTCATTTATACTTCAATAGGAAAATATTATTTTCGCCTTAAGCTTGATATTCATATTCAATCTAAGCATTACTTGCTTTAAGATCTGTTTATTCATTTATATTATTACTTGTTGTATGTTTTTGCTATGATTGTTTATTTAATTTCTGTTCGTTTTTGGTTTAATTTATACTTTAAATAGTAATTTCTGGTCGTTTTGAGTTTGAATTTTAAAAGGTATTTGTATCTGCTGAGCCTAAGTTTAAAATGGCCTTTACTTTTCTCTGAAAAACCTATTTTTCGGAAAGATTTTTTCAATTAATATCAAAAAAAGGATTACTTATTGTTATACTTACTTATTCAAATTATTTACTTGACAATTGCGCTGTAATATTTCTCTCCATATGCAAGATTCTGCATTCAAAGAAGAAGAAAAACAAATGAAAACAGTTCTGTAGGAGAATTCAGGTAATCCTTCCCAAAATTTCGGAAATGATAACAAACTTAGTTTATAACCATTTATCGCCCCTACGCAAGAAGACAAATATGCAAAGCGCTGTGAAGTGTGGGACATTTCTCTAAGGAAATACCAGTCGGGGGTGATCAAGCCTCCACGAGGACAAGACCTTGGGTATCATGGTAGAAGAGTTCGTATCTACTCAAGATGCTGTTAAAACTACTTTAATGAAGAAATAAACAATACTAGTATACACTCGTGAACAGTCTTCTTGCAGCTGTAGAGAACCCGTGCTATAGTCAACGCGCGCCGGCTGGCACAGTTAATTTTGAGGTGGCTGCTACACGCTCCAGGTTGTGTCCAGTGGTGGATCCAGGATTTTTTAGGGGGGGGGGGCAAAATAGGTTGATCCGATAAAATTGCGTTAGGAGCAAGTCTAATTAACGCAAACTTGCGTTAATAAAATAAATTACACTACTTTAGACTATGTTAGGGAGGGGGGTGCGCTCCCCCCCTCACCCCTTCCCTGGATCCGCCACTGGTGATGTCAGAGCTATAATCAACGTGTACCGGCTGGCACAGTTAATTTGGAGGTGGCTGCTACACGCTTCAAGCTCGCCGTCTATGATAGAAGAGTGGATGTTGCTCAAACTCTCCAACGGAGTTCCTCTAACCACTTATTGTCAATGTTGGTTCCAAGGCTAAAGTGTGTACCAGTTGTGTCTTTTGCCCCCTCTTCACTTCCAGGTTCCAGGAATAGAATTCCGGTTCCATGACCTCCAAAAAAAGCCTCTCATTGGCTGGCAGGTTTTGGTCATGGTAAACCACTACCTTGAAGAGAAAAAGAAGGCAGAAACAGGCAATAAAACAATGCATACCAAAAATATTCCCTTAAAGTAATAATACACTAAATACGGGAAATACACTGATATCTAACTTGCATAAGCCTAGCGACAATCTTTACAGCGCGATGATGATGGCCTGCTAGTTCTACTAGTCAACAGACGATTTATGAAACTCATTAAGGGGGCTGAGAGGAGCAGTATACAGGAAGGGAGATTGCAACGTACACGAAAAGTTAAACGCTGTTCGTTCTATAGGTTTAAATGTCACATACTTTAACTCCAAACAAGTGCTATTTTGCTGAGAGTAATTTTGTGAAAAAAAAAAAAAAAAAAACAACGCCTCAGAAACATTCGTGGCATCAATTAGGCCTATTTTATAATATGACTCCTTTTTACACGCAGGGTTTTCTTTACCGCATCGTAAATCTTGCTCTAAAACGGTCACTAAAACTGATCAGATCACAACTATGTTACAGCCGCTCAGAAGCCATCTCTACTTTTTATTATTTGAAAAAAACTACGTTTTCTAAAGAGTTAAAGAGGCTGAGTCACAAGTTCGAACCTTAAAACGTACAGGGATTAGAAGGTACAGTTGGGGGGCTGCCGCCCCTCAAACCCCCCGCTTTCGCAGCCTTTAAATAAAAAAAAAAATTTTAAACTGAAAGCAAGGAGCGACATTAAAACTTAAAACAAACAGAAATTATTCCGTATATGAAAGGGCTGTGCCCTCCTCAACGCCTCGCTCTTTACGCTAAAGTTTTTATTGTTTAAAAAAAGAGTTGTGAGAAAGTCAAACTTTAGCGTAAAGAGCGAGGCGTTGAGGAGGGCACAGCCCCTTCATATACGGAATAATTTCTGTTCGTTTTAAGTTTTAATGTATGTCGCTCCTTACTTTCAGTTTAAAATTTTTTTTTTTTATTTAAAGTCTGCGAAAGCGGGGGGCTTGGGGGCGGCAGCCCCCACTGTACCTTCTAATCCCTGCACGTTTTAAGGTTCGAACTTGTGACTCAGCCTCTTTAACTCTTTAGAAAACGTAGTTTTTTTTCAAATAATTTCTGCACGTTTTTGTATAGTTTATTACTTATTATTGCTTGACTAACTGTTAGATGATTGTGTATTATTTTTTTCTTTCTCGACAGGGTGTTTTGAGGGTCGACCTTGTAACTCAGCCTCTTTAACTCTTTAGAAAAAACGTAATTTTTTTTAAATAATTTAAAAAAGAAACTGAGTTTCTTTTTGAAACTTTAAATTCAGTATATAAAAAATTTCCTCTGACGGTGAATCGAACCCGGGTCTTCCACCTGACAGTCAGGAGTATCGACCGCTGTACTAAAGAGACACAATGTAATTGTTTTTTAGTAAGTGGAAATTTGACGCAAGCAAATCCCCACAAAGCTTGATATTTGGTTTTTGGAAAACAGGAAGGAGTGATCAGATTCAGCTGAAATTTCGAGGATAAGCTTCCAGGCCCCAGGAAAGCTTATCCTCTAAATTTCAGCCCGATCAGACAACGTAAAGGGGGGGCTGTGGTGGGAAAAATTTAACATGGGCTCTTATAGGAAAACGAGGTTTTTCGTAAATGTAAATTCGGGGGATAATTTTTTCGGTCTGAAAATATCAAAAGGCCCTAACAGGTCGAATTCTGCTTCGAATAAGTCCTCATTCACCCGGATCAGTTGCCAACTGTGGCCTGTAGGCGTGGCTAAGAAGAAAAAAAAAATTTTGAACTTTAAGTGGCTATATTTGGTTTTTGGAAAACAGGGAAGGAGTGATCGGATTGAGCTGAAATTTCGAGGATAAGCTCCCGGGCCCTGGGAAAGCTTAATTTCTAAATTTCAACCCAATCGGACAACGTTAAAGGGGGCTGTGGTCGGAGGGTCGAAACTTCCGGCCCACTTTTACCCATGAAGATAAAATCGGAGGGGGGTGAAATTTTGCACGTTTCTTAGTTTGAGCTTGGGCTACAAAATGCGATTACCGCTGTCTCTCTGCGACCGCTAGGACCGGAAATCGCTTAACATTGTGGTGGGTCGCCTCTTTATAGAGGCACAAGTGTGCCTCCTTGACATTTTTATCAAAACAGTTGATTAACAAAATGTCATGAGTTCATTTGGATAGTCTTTTAAAAAGCACATACTATAAAGTGTTAGTTTTAAACAGTTTTTAGTGTAGTTTAAATAATAATTTCGAAAGTCATTTTGATCGAAGGTCTAACTATAATGAGATTAACTTAAAGCTGAGATTTAACTAACGCTAAAATTGTAAATTAGCAAGTCCTAGACTTATCAACTATAGCATAAAGAGCTAAATAGATACAGACCCCATGTTCAAATTTATTTGAAAGCTTCGAAATTTTGCCAGCCAATAGCACGGCTTCAATTTCAATCCTTAGCTGTACAGAAAAAAAACCTGAGTAGTTCTTCTTCTTCTTGTTTGGATTGTTATGGAGATGTTTTCGCATAAAACACGTCACCGCAATCAAATTCTGAGACCTGATTAGTTAAACATAGCGACGGAAATTACCTATTAGAACTAGTCAGAAATAGCACATCATTTTGAAATTATGCATTGTGAGCTATAAAGTCTAATTATTAGAATTATCTAATAACCGAGTTTCTGAATTAGCTAAATTTTAATAATAATAAACTTTAAGTTCTTTCTACCTTTTTTTCCCGTTGAAATTGTAGATATACTACTACTACTACTAACAACTCATCGCAGCACCAAGCCGCCTGAGGCCAACACAGCTACGCACGCTCCTCCTCCACCCCAATCTATTCAAAGCCTCCCTTTTTACACCCGCCCACGAAGTTCCCATTTCCTTTAAATCTTTCTTTATGACGTCCTCCCAACCCAGACGGGGACGACCTGCTTTCCGTTTAGCCCTAGATGGTTGGCCGAAAAGAACAATCTTCGGCAATCTGTCATCCTTCATCCGAACAACATGCCCTAACCACCTCAACCTTTCTTTCATTATAGACCTAGAAAGTGGTATTGAACCACATTTTTCGTATAGCCTATTGTTTGAAATACGGTCAGTCAACCGGGTACCCAGAACAATCCTTAAGCAATTTCTCTGGAAAACATCTAGCAAATCTTCATCCGCTTTTCGGAGCGTCCATGCTTCAGAGCCATATTTGACCACTGTCATCACTGTAGCTTCTAAGATTCTAATCTTGGTTTGCAGACTTATCTTCCTATTCTTCCAGACTTTTTTTAACTGTGAAAAAACACCCTGAGCCTTGGCTATTCTATTTTTAACATCTTCACTGCTCCCACCATCTTTACTAATAATACTACCAAGGTAAGTGAAACTGCCCCACTTATGATATATTTAAGCTCTTCCAAAAATCTCATCTTGTATCATAAATTTCCTTAGGACATGGCTTGACCAAGAAATTACAAGATTGAGGCATACAAATGAGCACGAAATCACCCCATTCCTCATTCTTCAAAAAGGTTATTTTGTGATGTCTTGCATAATGGAATTGAACAGAAAAAGAGCTGACAGGCTATTCTCCCTCAGTCGAAGGCCAAAAATACACAAAAGCCGACAATTTATGCAATGCTTGGAATTTTTCAACTATCGCAATTGGCTATCACACTGGCTTACATAAAGTCCGCAAGAATGAAACCTGGTTCTGATTGGCGAACTATTTTCGGGGACCAATCAAAGACCTTTTATCTTACTTAAAATTAAGTAGCTTGAGCAAGCGAATCAAACAGTTGGTGGTAACAAACTGTAAGTAAGGAGCGACCCGGCTCAATAGTAACCGAAGCTCTAAAAAACGGCATTTTGATATCAATAGATACATCAAAAGAATCAGATTTTTATGCTGATTTTAAATGTATGAGTTTCATCAAGTTTACCCACCAAAAATTACACGCCTGAAAAAATTTGCCTTATTTTCGAAAAAAGGGAGAAACACCCCCTAAAAGTCATAGAATTTTAATGAAAATCACATCATCAGATTAAGCTTATCAACCCTACTATAGAAGTTTCAAGCTCCAATCTGCAAAAATGTGGAATTTTGTATTTATTTTTTGCCAGAAGAAAGATCACGGATGTGTGTTCATTTGTTTTTTTGTTTTTTATTTGTTTTTTTTCCTCAGGGTGTGATCGTATCGAACCAATGGTTCTAGAATATCACGAGAGAGCTCATTCGAAGAGAAATTAAAAGTTCTAGTGCCCTTTTTAAGTGAACAAAAAAATGGAGGGCAACTAGCCCCCTCCCATGTTCTTTTTTTTCTCAAAGTCATCTGATCAAAATTTTGAGACAGCCATTTTGTTCAGCATTGTCGAAAAATAAAATAACTATGTCTTTGAGGATGACTTAATCCCCCACAGTCCCCGGGGGAAGGTCTGCAAGTTATGAACTTAGCCCAATGTTTACATATAGTATTGGTTATTGGGAAGTATACAAAAGCTTTCAGGGGGATTATTTTGGTAGTTGGGGGTGGGGATGGGTCGGGGGTTACGAGGGAGGTCCTTTCCACGGAGGAAGTTTTCATGGGGGAAGGGACATTGCTATGAAGGGGGCGCCGATTTCCCAGCATTATTTAAAAAAAACGATCAGAAATTAAATAATAAACTAAACAATTTTTTTCAACTGAAAGTAAGGAGCAACATCAAATAAAACGAACAGAAATTAATACGTAAATGATTAGGTTCGCCTCCTAGTCATTACCTCACTCTTTACTCTAAAGTTTTTTTGTACTTTCATCAGAGCTATCTTTTCTAATTAACGGCCGTTGTGATTAAGGGTCATTCTTAAAGAATTGGAACAAAATTTGAACTTTGAAAAAATAAACAATTTTTTCAACTGAAAGTAAGGAGCAACATCAAAAATAAAACGAACAGAAATTAATACGTATATGATTGGGTTCGCCTCCTTGTCATTACCTCGCTCTTTACTCTAAAGTTTTGTTGTACTTTCATCAGAGCTATATTTTCTAATTAATGGCCGTTGTGATTAAGGGGTCATTCTTAAAGAATTAGAACAAAATTTGAAATTTAGCGTAAAGAGCGAGGTATTGACTAGAGTTAATTCGTAAGTTACGTCAGAACAAAATTTCGTGAAAGCCATTTAGCCAAAAAACAGTAAAATTAATATGCAAATTTCGTTTTAATTATTCATGTACGGTGAGCCAAAAATAAAAGCTGCATTAACTCAAAAACGTTCAGAAATTAAACTAAAAAACAAGTTTTTTAACTGAAAGTAAGGAGCGACATCAAAAACTTAAAACGAACAGAAATTATTCCGTATATGAAAGGGGCTGGCCCCTCCTCAACCCCTCGTTCTTTACGCTAAAGTTTGTCTCACAACTTTGTTTTTTTAAAACAATAAAAAACTTTAGAGGGGGCAGCCCCTTTCATATACGGATTAATTCTCTTCGCTTAAAGTTTTAATGTCGCTCCTTCCTTTCAGTTAAAAAAAAAAAAAAACTTTGATTTTTTTATTTAATGACAATTTGAAACAACCATAGTAATTTTAGTAAAACTAGGTTAGACACAAAGCATTTAGTCAGGACATGTAAGCTTTTTGCAGATTAGCTATATTCGCTGGGGGAGATGTTTGTGCTACGGGGGGAACTGGCCATCTAAGGAGGGAGGGGGGGGTCAAAATTATTGTCTTCTATCGAAAAATAGTATTACATGCACTTTTACACAATTTTCTAGGGACCAATACTTTTTCTTGGAGAAGGTATTTTCGCCTCCCCCCCCCCCCCCACTTAGCTACGCCCATCTGCACATAGCAAGGAACGATAGGTAATTTTCACCATGAAATTCGATAAATTTAAGCCCAAAAAATTGCAGTTTTCACACTTCCAGACCTCGAACCCGTCCGAAAAATTATCTGATATCCCCCCCCCCCCCCCCCCAGAAAAAAAAATATTTGCCGTGTACGCTGTTGTAAGGGTACTTACGAGTTATCCCAACCACATTCAAGAAGTGGAGTTAGGTTAATCATAATGAAAGGTACCAAAGTCTGATGAAAGTATAACACTTTAATAACTATTTTATGGAAACTACAACAGAAACTATGGAATGCAGCCCGCCCAGAACGCCGTATACGAAATACCGAACCAACTCTATATATTAAATATTTAATTCAAATATACCTGGATAGTAGTTTATTTCACTCAGGCTAAGCTAACTATCCCTGAATGCAGACAGAGAAACCGATTTTTGCTCAGATCAAGAACTTGAGTGTGGTCGGGATAACACGTAAGTACCTCCAGTGACTAGTTCATGCTGTTTATATAATTTACGCATCGACTATGCACCGGTCAAGATTTACTAACCTTTTTAAGTGGACAATCATGAACCAGTTTCAATAAACGACTTTAAAAAGTCAAAGTTGGAGAGTTGGACACCAAACCTAACAAATGAAAAGAACTATCGTTAGACTTAGTAATACTTACTAATTAAGCTACGGGAAAAAAACTGAGTTAGAGGGTTAAAATCTGTACTATGGAAGCATACTTTATTTTATTTGGTGATTGACATAATTTTTGATATGCTGATATCTGGCACGTACGCAGGGGGGGGGGAGATCCGGGCCTGCCCCCTCCCCCCCGAAATCTCACGATTTTTTTTATTTGCCCACAAGTTTCTGATACTTCTCACAGAATAGGGGATTTGAAGGGTTTGCCCCCCCCCCGAAAACGAATTCTTGCGTACGTGTCTGGCTTATATGTCAGTGAACCGTCCTAGCCGAGTGGTTAGCGCTCCAGACCTGAAATCCTGAGGTCAGGGGTTAGAGTCCTGGTGCCGCTGGTTATTAAGGTTTGGAACGGGGGTCAATGGTGTGATCCTCCGACATAGTCGACCCAGCTGTAAATGGGTACCTGGAGAAATATGGAGGAAAAAGAAGGGAAGTTTTGGATGATTTGCCAATTGCCTCCTAATCACGCATCGCACTCCCGGACGAAAGCACCAAATCAGGACATCGGTACCATCGCAACACAGACCATTAGTCAGCATGCAAAAAGTTTTGTTTTTTAGTTTTTGACATGTCAGTCATTATATTTCAATTTCTTAATATAGAATTTCATAATCTATCAGGTGGACAGGCAAATATCCAAGGGGGCAATACCTTCTGCAACTTTCTTAAGGACGTTCGATACCAAAAGGTTCAATTTGCGAGTTTTAGCGTCGGCTGACAGTCTCAAAGACAAAGGGTCCATTAGCGAATGTTCCTAGCACCAAAGGTAGCTTCCGAAGCAATTTTAGTAAAAATTGATAGGGGAGCATTGATGTGTCAGCAGTTCGAAAAGCTAACGAGAGGCTATTTAACAACATATGAAACATCCCGGGTCCGCGAACATTTCAATCAAGGCAGTCAGCACAACAGGAAACTTCCGTATCTGCCAAATTATTCAACGAAACTTATTTGAGCTAATTTTCAATGTTTTTCAAGCAGGTATATTAGAATATTTTTAGAGACTGTACTTTTCTCAACTTTAAGAAGGAAATTCTACTCAGTTCAATAAAAAAAAAGGAAAAAAAAAATAAACTTTCTTAGTATGAAAATTTCAAAAATTGTGAATATCTATCTCTGGCACAAAATGGGACAAGTTAGATGGTTTTTCTAAGGTTTCCCGGTAAAGTCGGTGCTAGCTTTTTGTTTTCTATCGTTTATTTGGATCCCTTATCAAACCTATACAAGTTATGACAAGACCACCCAGTCAATACTGAATAATTTTGGCCACAATAACTAAAAAGCTTGTAATGGACGAGGTAGGTGATTCGTTAAGGTATTGATGAGCCATGAATGAGCCATTCTATGCAAGATCAACCAGGTTATGACACTCAAGATATCAAATTTGACAAAACTTTGTAGGTTTATTACTTTCTCTTTTTTGTAAGAAATAAAAGCAACCATGCATATTCTTTTTTGTTTCAGTTTCAGTTTCAGCCTGTTTCAGTTTCTGTTTTACAGCCAGTTGAAATTTTGACTATTTTGGTATTCTTTTGTCTCAAGGAATACACGCAGGGGCGGATCTAGAGCAAAATCTCGGAGGAGGCCAAATTTGAAAAGGGCGCCAATGAAAAAATCTTGGGGGGGCAATGTGACAAATGTGCCAATAATTGACCAAATTGACAAATTTATTCTAAAAAAAAAAAACAGGATAAGAGGGCGCCTGAAAAAATCTTGGGGGGGGTCCTCCCGCCTCCTGGATCCGCTAGTGAACACACGTATGTCTGAATTAGAAAATGTGAATGAAATATATCCGACTTAGAATATATCAGAATTAGAAATGTCTGTTAAAAAATACTGTACAACCTCTTTATTTACAAGTTGATTTTCTGGAAAATTATAGATACTCTGGATTAAGGTTGGATGAATATAAATAAAATAATGCGAAAATGTCATAGCCTAAAACTAGACCAGTTCATGACATCCAATAAATGTTTTTTATTAATCCTAGTATGGTTGAAAAATTGTGAACAACATTAAGTATTTCCATTACCTCCACACCCCCATAAAAAAACTTGACAGTGGTTCTGTGACAGCAAGCATATACAGCCTAAAGTGGGGCTGTATCGGCCGGCGTTTACCGAGGACCCTCTTGTACAAGTTATGAGCTCCCATGTGCAAAAAATGAGGAATTTCTATATTTTTTGCCAGAAGATCAAGGATGTGTGTTTATTTGTTTTTTGTTTTGTTTCTTTTTTTCCAGGGGGTGATTACATCGAACCAATATTCCTAGAATATCAAGAAAGGAATCGTTCGAATGGAAAGTAAAAGTTCTAGTAATCTTCTTAAGTGACCAAAAAAGATTGAAGGGCAACTAGCCCTCCTCCCGCCCCTCTTTTTGTCTAAACTTTCCAGAAAAAATTTTACACTTGGGAATTTGCAAGAACTCCTTTACGAAATTATTTATATTTGTCGTACCGACTACCGACTCCTTTTTACATGTGGAGATGTTAAGGAGAATCGCACAGGGGAATTTTTACTGGGATGGAATTGTGTAAAGTATATTTCTGTAAGTGGAGGTTGGGGAGGGATTTGCCACAGTTTTTTTCCAGAGAGAACTTTCTGCGGGAAAAATTTTCTACTAGGAGATGGGGGGGACTTTTTGCTGGAAAACTTTTCCATGCAGGAGGAGTTTTACCGGCATTATTTTTTAAGAATCAGAAATTAAAGTCTTTTTCAAATGAAAGTAAGCTAAAAAAAATTTCACCCGAGATCATCTGCAAGAAATTTTCCGGGTGGAATTTTCACCTAGAATGGAATTGTCTGGGGGAAATTTCCCCGGTTGAGGGGGGGGGGTGTTTTTTACATGAAAAACTTTCCAGGCAAGAATTTTCCGTGTGTGGAAGGAATTGTTTGCGGAGAGGGAGCCGGGTTTTCCGGTATTATCTAAAACGATCAGAAATTAAATTTAAAAAAACAAGTTTTTTAAAGTGAAAGTAAGAAGCAACAGCAAAATTTAAATGATCAGAAATCATTACGTATATCAAGGGGCTACCCCTCCTCAAGACCTTGCTCTTTATGCTAAAGTTTCGACTTTTTGGCGCAATTCTTTAAGAACGACTCGTGAAACACAATGGCCGTTTAATTAGAATAATAGGCTTTTTTTGAAAATCTATAAAAAACATTTAAAATTTTATAAGAAACTTGAAGATTTTTTTCACACTACATTTTTTCTCCTTCTTCTTTTTTTTTTACTTTCAGAAGTTCTTATGGAAGTCCTTTCAACAAAAATGGATTTATATATATTTTTTTTAAGTTATTTAGGTACTTATGGTGTGTAAATCGTTTTTTTTTCACTTTCCTTAGCACTTCTCAACGAAACTAAAAAAAAATTATTGCCCCAAATTTTGGAAAGCCCTATATTGCAGGGGGAGGTGGGATGTTTTCCGTGGAGGGAATTTTCTGCGGGGTATTTTCCAGGGGGTAAACGGCTAAAAACCAGATATGTACCCAGCGATCAAGAAGCTTCTTGCAATAGATTAGTCCGTAAAATTTTTAGCGTTCAATAGCCAATTGCAATTATTGAACTTCGTTCAAAAGCACTTATTGAAGCTAATTAATTGCTTGTTTATTGTGCCTCAGTTCAAATGTTGTGTCGCAAATCGTCCCCCGAGTCAAGTGGGAGGATTTCGTCTGCTGCTGGGCCCCGAATTTGATATCGGTGATGAGATTGTGCGAAAGCGTCTCAATAACAATCCAAACAGAGAAAAAAAATGAAACGTTAGTATAATCTAACAATAATTTTGGTTTCAAAGGTTTTATGAGGTTAGAACTTTTTTCAAGAAATTCATTTGATGCTCAAAACCGCGTTTTGCAGTGCACAATAATCGGCTTATTCCAAAAGTTTTTGCTCGGTTCAATGCAGGGACAGGCTACTAAATTTACGTAATAATGAAAATTTCAATAGTGGCGTAAATTGCTATGGGCAGAGGGTTGGGCAGTTTGCCTCCTCCAGATCTAATTTTGTCCCATATTTTTGTTTGATGTCTCCAACACTTTCAAACATAAACGACTTTGTGATTATATTTGTGATTGTGATTATGCCATTTTTTTATGCTATGTAACCTGTTATCTCTACGAAACAAAAGCGTGCCACTCAATTTGGCCTAATTCTACCCTTGGTCCGACCAGTCAAGTTTTTTTGTATCCATTGACGCATTGTAGAACCATTTTTTTTTCGTCTTTCGGCTTAGTGTGAGACAAAACAAAAAGAAGTGACAGGATAGATGGTAAATTTATATTTTGGGCTCTATATTTGTACATTCGGGGGGGGGGGGGGGGGGGGGGGGGGGGGGGGGGTTAAGTGTTTGGACAGTGTGAAGTCAGAAAACAAGTCTTACTTCATAATATGCCGAATGATTGTACCTAACATACTAGGCATGCAGACCCGCTATACTTTATTCTCACCTCCCCCCTAATGTGCAAAATATATAGTCCAAATTTGTTTCTAAAGAATTATATTTTTATCATACTTAGGTATATTTCATTAGGATTGAGCGTTAGAGAAACAGGTTCTACTTAGACGAAGAATATTAGGTCAGGGTTATATCACACAAGCACTCTACCCATTATTCGACTTTTGTTAGCGATTTGTTAGCCAAGTTCGAGACCCCCCCCCCCACTGAAATTTTGTCCAACCCTTAAAAACGTAACAAAATGCATAAGAACAAATTTTCGATGTGTTTTTTTATTATTTCTTTCTGTAAAACCCCTCCGAAAAATTTACCCCCCCCCGTAGCAAAAATCCTGGATTCGCCTGGAATAATGTGCTATTTTATTGCAAACATGTATTGTTTTATTTGAGCCTGATAATTACAGCCTAATGCGCATGGTTTCGCTTCCCAAGTTTTGGAACGCATTGCATTCTAGCGTAAAATTCATTAGTGGACAACGAGACATAGGATAGCATATGTGTCAATTAGAATACTTTGCTGAGATAACAATTTGAAAAGGTCAGCAATTTTTTGGAAAAAATTAGATTTACTTGGTAAGCAAAAAATGATCTTGATCTGACGAACAAAGGTTCTATTTGCCGTTCTGTGTGGAGTTCAAGGGCAATGAAACGAACCTTGACCTTATGGGTCAAGAGCAGTTCTGCCGGCCCTATTAATCTTCATGATTTTAGGACACACGAAAGTGTTCTGGTTTTAGCAAGGGTTGGGGGGGGGGCAGTTTATAGGGCAGCAGTAAGCAGAATTCCAAAATGGAAAGATAAGAAATCTCATAGTGTAGATTATTAAGAAAATATCCGGGAATTTTCTAGGTTGCTTGTAGTACCAAATTGGTAAAGATCTGGAATAGCGGCTTTTTAGAAGGATACATTCTAGAACAAAAAAGGGACAAGTTTAGATTACTAATTTTATGTTCATTTTTATGGTTTTGTTAGTTAGTAGTAACAAAAGAGAGAGCGAAAAGAGAGACATTTCTGTTTGTAAGAAACAAAAAGAGAGACACTTTTAGATTGTTAATTTTATGGTTTTGTTCTTGTTTTTGACAGTTCATCCCCATCCCCTCTAATGGTCTCATCCCCCTCTAATATTTAATATATAGAGTTGGTCACCAAAAAAACTAACCATAGAAATGATGAAATTCTTAATTTATAAAATTCTGCAAGTATCGATCATATTTTTCATGTTTTTTAACCATTTTTATCTGTTATTGAATTACTTTTCATCAATTATTATGTTATTTTTACTTAGCCTAGGGAGGGGGCTTGGGATTAATTCTCAAAGCGCAAAAAAACCCATAAAATGAACATAAAATTAGTAATCTAAAATGCACCTTTTTTATTCTAGCATGTCTCCTCCTAAATAGCCACTATTCCAGATCTTTACCGTACCCTTGATTGTTATTAAAAAAAAGAGGATAAAGGTTTAGTTCAGAGCCCATGTCCCTTCCCCCTGGCAAGTTTTCATAAAGCTATAATGACGCGTTACCAAGGCCGTACCCAGGGGGGAGGGATAGGGGGGTTTGAACTCTCCCCCCCCCCCCCCGAAAATGTTTGTCCGATTCGTAAAAAATGTAACAAAAATGAAAATAAACAAATTCTTGATGCATTAAAAAAGAAATTTGTAAACCACAGCCCCGAAAAAATCCTGGATACAACCCTGCGAGTTACCTTTCTTTCAATTAGGATCAATCAGGGATTATTTAGGGTATGTAGGTCGTATTTTTTAATCAGTCACCCAAATTAAATATATCCCAGGTAGATTAGTCAGCATTGTTTTATAAGGTAGGCTTTTCTGCTTACTAGGTGCCTTTTCAGTCCGTAATTGACATGTAAAGGTGCGTTTACATTTGCCTTTTTTCGGATGTAATACCAAATTAATCAGCTAACTGAAGATATCGTTCTCTTATGCTGTGTTAAAAAAAAAAATTAAGAATTATTCGCATTTTTTATTGTTCGATTCATTGTCCATTGTATCCGTAGATTAAAATGGAACTTCTATTCAGTAACACGGTTGCCACGGACATATTTTCATGGCGGTTTAGCTAAAAAAGTATCCAGATGCCGAAAATGCAGTTTCCATTGTTACTTTCAGAATGGCTGAATTGAAATAGTTTTTCATTGATTTCTACCAGCTGTAAACCGAATAGATTTTGAAGCGCTGATGCCAAAATTAATCAATGTCCAGATTGTGTCCTAAAACTTCGACAAGTCGAGGCCATTAAGTGCGACTCACATTAAGAGGTATAGAGAATCGGTATCGAACTTTCAAAATAGAGTGGAGACTTATGCCATTCTTGATAAGTAAAGGAGGTTAAGATTTTTAAATGAATTTTAGTTTTAAGATTAATTCTTAGATCTTTTATATGACAATATTTCTTAAGCAAATTATACCAGCCTACTTATATATTTATTTTTATATAAACTATAGTATTTATATAAATATTTAAAATATTTCTTAACCGAATAGGTGTCGAATTTCGACATGCAAAATTGATCAATCAGTGTCCAGAATTGATGTCCTAAGGTGTCGAAAGATAAATTCTCAATTCTTTTTGTAAGAAAAAGTTTTTTTTTTAAATCAATCAGACGTAAACCGAATAGATGTCGAATTGCTGATGTTAAAATGAATCATTTGATATCCTGAGATATCGATAAGTCTAGGCTTTAACTTTAACGGTTTAACTAATCGGTTTCGAAATCTAAACAGAGAATGGTGACTTCTTCCTTTTTTGATAAGTAAAGAGGTTTAGATTTGAGTTTATCTCCCATTAAATTTATAATGTCGTCACCAATACGAAAACACTACGAAGCCCTGCTAGCACAAATTCTTGAGCATGACTCCTGAACTGGCACTTGGGTCCTAGCCCCTAGTTAGTTTTCTTAGAGTATATTTTTTTTTTGGGGGGGGGAGGGGGGTTAAGCTTGCTTTCCGGTAGAAAAACCAATGACAGACTATTTTATGCATGCAGATAAATACAGATTTTGACTAAAGAGGAAGGGGATTTTTTCTCTTCATAAATGAGCACTTCCAAAGTTACATTTTCGGTAACTTTTCAGTAACGGTATTTTTGTCTCACGGCGAGGGGTAGTTTCTAGGGGAGGATTAGTTGACTTCGAATTCTGTATTGGGAGTGGAGGGGGCAAAATTTTTGTGTGGCTCTCACAAAAGAGTTCACAGGGAACAGATGGAAAATAGAAACAAAACAGGAAAGCAGAAAAACATTTTATTCTGTTTTCCATGTGTCATCCAACGGGTTTTGCAACTAGTGTCTGGTTTATTTTGGCATGTCTCTCTTAACTCAACTGCTGATCAGTTCAACTCAATAATTTTCAGAATTAAAATGACACAAATCTGCTTTACATAATAACACCATAAAAGAACATTTTCCACCCCAATCATAAAAGAACAACTACCGACGCCCGTCCTAGAGGAACTCCTAGTGTCGATGTAAGAATACAAGAACGAAAAGAGTAAATTTTAGTAGTAGAATGTTCTAAGGTATCAATCGAATATACAACCTATATGTGAGTTAAAGTATTAATTTTGGATTTGGTCACAAAGTATTAGTTTGGTAGGTGTTTAGCCTCATCTAAACTTGTCTCAATCTATTTTTATGTCTTAACAGGCAAATGCATGTAGGAGTTTTTTTTTTTTTTTTTTTTTTTTTTTTTTTTTTTTTTTTTTTTTTTTTTTTTTTTTTTTTTAGGAAGTTAGAAAATTCAAATGAACGAACAACAAGTGACCTAAAAGGCAAATATAAGAAATGACAGAGAAAATCGTAAGAACCGGGACATTTTGGGACGGTGGCTCGGACCCAAAGGCTTGCTTCCTTTTATGGATGTGCCTGTCTTCATTTGTCTTGTTTTAACAAAATAGACTGAAGTGACGCTAAAATTAACAGCCATAGAATGTTTGCCTTGTGGGTCTGGGCTAGCTTATGCAGGTCCGTCTCTACAGGCTATGGGTTTTAGTCCCACTTGGAGTAAAAATGATTTGCTTGATTCACCAAAGAATACTAGTGATCGAAGAAGCATAAGCTCAGATTGCTACAACATAAAAATACTTGCACAATGCACAAAGCATAAATGCTTGCAAATACAAAATGCTTGTAAACATGGGAAGGACTCTTTGGTTGTTCTCAATTACAGTTAGGAAGATTTCTCTAAAAATGAACTTTTCTTATTTTGACCCACCACAGCTCTTTAGGATTGCTCCTATGTTTTATAATGTACAGTAGGCATTGCTCCTCCTTGTGATGTGAAAAGCGAGGGGGTTCAAATATGGATTTCATTTTTTCGATAGTGTAAACGTCACGTATCCACCGTTCTACTTAAGCGATTGGAAAAAGACGCCGTCCAGGTTCTTGGGGAACACCGGCTATACACATCAGGAGCAGGATCGTCACTAGCCAAAGTGTTTGGGGGGAGGGGGAAATTTTACCGACTGGCTGGTCATTTTTTACCGACTACTTTTTCTTATCGATAATTAGCATAATTTTCGGTTTGAATATGATTCGTAAAATCACTGTACGAGTCGGTAAAACTGCTGCATTTACCGACCGAGATTAAGATTTCGGTAAATGTCGTGTCACTGTTTAAACGCTCTTTATTTAACCAAATTGAAACCTGTGGCACCATCTGTAAAATCGCGGCAGGAGTTGGTAAAACGGCTGTGTTTACCGCCCAAGTTTGAGATTTCTGTAGATGACATGTCAGTATTTTCCTGGTCTTTATTCAACCGAATAGTGGCGTCAGGTGGACCTTTCGCGATTTTGCCTAATCGGAACTGTGACTGCAAACAGTGGTGCAGCTTTAAACAGTTTGATTGGAAGAGGTGTGTGCGCATCTGTGTTGGCGTCAGGCGTCTTGGTGCTGCAATGATTTTTGTTAGTAGTAGGGTACTTTTATGATATATCGACCACACTCAAGGAGTGTGGACTGATCTGATCTGTCTGCGTAAAACCGGTTTCTCTGTCTGCATTCGGAACAATTAGCTTAGGCATAGTGAGATAAACTGCTATATAAGTATATTTCAATTAATATTTAATATATACAGTTGGTATTTTGGTGAGGTTAGGTGTTTAATATAACGTGTTCTGGGCAACCTGCTTTCCATAATTCTTTGTTGTAGTTTCCATCATTTTGTCACTAAAATATTATATTTTCATCATATTTAAGTATGTTTCATTATGATTAGCCTAACCGCACTTCTTGAGTGTAGTCAATATATCATACAAGCACTAGTCGTAGTAGTATTCATTTAACCAATAAGAACCATTATCTTAGTTTCTCTTCCTTATTTTCCTTTGATTTACTCCTTTACCTTCGATATTAGAAAGTATAGTCAGGTTGTATTGCATAACATATCTTTAATATGCAGTTACATTTCCTGTAACTGACTGAAATATATTCATGACTCTCTGATGCGTGATAATGTTAAAACTACCAAATAGGGTACACCGCAATTTTATAACAGTGAGCATCAATAAATTATGCAAAGTTTGTTTATAAACGGAGGCAGAGACAGATCGTATTAGGATGTTTGCTGAAACTTGTAACAGACCTCTGGAAAATTTTGATTTCCCGGAAGAGTGTTGGCCAATTTTCTCAAGGTAAGGGAGAGGAAGCTTCGGGCCCATGTTCCTAAGATGTCTCAAGCTGTGTTTTTGTATATGATCAGCAAGGCCCTATCGAAGATTTTTGTTTGGGGGGAGGGGTAAATTGTGTTCAGGGGGTGTTTTTGGTAAAAAAATCAAAAATGTGTTTTGGTAGTGTGCATTTTTGTTAGTTTTTTAAGAGTCGAACAAAAATTTCGGAAGGTCCTGGACACAGCCTGAATGATCAGGTTATTTTACACATATTATTTTGCCCTTTGCGTGTACTTTTTAACTTTCAGCGAAGAAGATGAAAATGAATAACTTCTGCAATAAACTTCATTAAAATTTGAGTCCTAAATATATTAAATATCCTTATTATCATCCTATTTATTATTATCCTATTAAAATTAATTATCCATTAATTATCCTATTAAAATTTGCACTTTACTTAGAAAATAAAAAAATGTTTTTACTTTTATAACTTAAATAAAATAAAAAAATATTAACATTTTAATTAGTAAATATCAGTATATCTATATTAAACTGACAACGCACATTCATTTGTATTTTTTTTTCAGTAAAGTGCAAATTTTATTCTGGCCTTGGGAAGCCCATAGGGGTTTTCTGACCACTTATGTTAATTTCTGCTCGTTTTGAGTTTGACTCGGTTAATTATTGTAATTTCTGTTCGTTTGGGTTTCATTTATTTATCAATGCTGATTTGGGGTAGTTTCACGCTTGGTAGATTATTTGATTTTACTTTTGCTCATTTTTTGTTTAATGTATTCTTTACTTTTCTTTGAAAAAACTTATTTTGTGTGGAAAAAGTTCTTTAATTAATTTCTGTTCGTTTTATATTGACATAGTCTTTTCAGAGAAAAAGAAAATAATACTTTAAAATCTTTTAGTTTTTTAAGACTTTATAGTTTGGCCTGCTATTTGTATGCTGGAAATTTTTTTTTAGCAATTTTTAATAACATACATACACCCTTTTAAAAATCTGGACACAAATAGTAATGTTTAATTTAGTTTCATACCTCCTCTGGTTGATCTGAAATGGAAAACTTAAATACCATTCGCAAAAAATTTACTTTCTTTGGTAGCTTGGATACCCTTACGCTATTTTGATTTGGTTAAATTTTAAGAGCAGAAATGGGAGGGGTTGGCGTGGGAAGGTGGGCGTGGGAGGGTGGGAGTGGAAGGGGGATTAGTTGCCCTCAAATCACTTTTGACTATTAAAAAAGGGGCATCAGCCCTTTCTATTTTCAATCGAATGAGCCCTTTTCGAATTTCCCACGACAACTCCTTCGATACGAAGTGCCCTGGTCTAAACAATAACAACAACAACACAACCAAAAATTATACATTATACTCACTTCGATCTTTACTATAAAAAATATCAAGCCTTCCAATCACTTTCGACTATTAAAAAGGGCACTAGGCCTTTCGATTTCCAATCCAATGAGCCCTTTTGGAAACGACAACGCTCTCTATAAATACCTTATATGCCCCCAGGGCATAAATTACAACCCTTACCCTAATGTCTGTTAGGGTGGTTGTCATCCTCTAAGACAGAATTTCAGAACTTTCAACTACGTTAAAACAACATGGCTATCACAAAATTTTGATTGGATGTGTTTGGGAAAATGGTGGGCGTGAGAGGTGTGTTAGTCGCCTTCCAATCCCTTTCGACTATTAAAACGGGGCACATGCCACTCCAATTTCCAATTAAATGAGCGCATTTCGAAGTTTCTACGACAACTTCTTCGATACGAAATGCCCTGCTCTAAAGGAAAAAATTAATAAATAATACATTGTGCCACCATCGTTCTTACATGCCCCCAGGGCATAACTTAAAACCCTTGCCCTGAGGGTTGTCGGGGAATGTCCTCTCTCTTTACTTAGTCCCCGTTTCTTGTCTCGTTCTCGAGTGTCCCCGTTCCTTACTTAGGCAGCGCGACCGTGCTGCCTAAGATTTATGCAACAACTTTCAATATAAACCTTATATGCCCCTAGGCATAACTTAAAACCCTTACAACGAGGGCTCTGAGGGGGTTATTATCCTAAAAAGACCGAATTTCCAGATCCTTCAACTACGTTTGAACAAAATGGATATCTAAAAATTTTGATTGGATATGTTTTGGAAAATGGTGGGCGTGAGAGGGGCGGTTAGTCGCTATCCAATTACTTTCAACTATTAAAAAGGGGTAGCACTAGTCCCTTTCTATTTCAAACTGAATGAGTCATTTTGAAATTTCTACGAATACGCTTTCAATAAAAACTTGATATGCCCCAGGGCATAACTTACAACGCTTGCCCTGAGGAATGTGGGGGGAGGGTTTGTCATCCTTAAAGACCTAATTTCCAAAACTTTCAACTACGTTTATTAAAATGGCTATCTAAAAATTTTGATTGGATGTGTTTGGGGAACAGGTGGGCGTGAGAGGGGGTTAGTTGCCCTCAAATCACTTTCGACTACTAAAAGGGGTACTATCCCTTTGAATTTCAAATCCAATGAGCTCTTTTTCAAGTTTCTACGACAAAGATTTTGATAAAAACCTTATATGCCCCCAGGGCATAAATTATAATCCATACCCTGAGAGTTGTGGGGGAGTGTCCTCCTCAAAAATATATTTTCTATCTGGAAATCAACTACGCTGAACAAAATGGCCATCTCAAAATTTTTATTTGATGTGTTTGGGGGAAGGATGGGCGTTGGGGGGGGGCTGGTTGGGGCTAGTTGCCCTCCCAGTCACTTTCGACTGTTAAAAAGGGAACTAGTCCTTTGAATTTCCAATCGAATGAGCTTTTTGAAGTTTCTACGACAACGCCTTCTTTAAAAACCTTATATGCCCCCAGGGCATAACTTAAAACCCTTGCCCTGAGGGCTGTGGGGGGAGTATCCTCCTCAAAAACATATTTCTATCTGGAAATCAACTACGCTGAACAAAATTGCTTTCTCAAAATTTTGAATGGATGTGTTTGGGGAAATGATGGGCGTTGGGGGCTAGTTGCCCTCCAATCACTTTTGACTATTAAAAAGGGGACTAACCCTTCAAATTTCCAATCGAAAGAGCCTGTTTGAAGTTTCTACGACAACGCCTTCTATAAAAACCTTATATGCCCTCAGGGCATAAATTAAAACCCTTGCCCCGAGAGTTGTGGGAGAGTGTCCTCCTCAAAAACATATTTTACATCTGGAAATCAACTACGCTGAACAAAATGGCTATCTCAAAATTTTTAATTGGATGTGTTTGGGAGAATAATGGGGTGGGGGGGGGCTAGCTGCCCTCCAATCACTTTCGACTATTAAAAGGGCACTAGCCCTTTGAATTTGCAATCGAGAGCCTTTTTTGAAGTTTCTACGACAACACCTTCTATAAAACCTTATACGCCCCCAGGGCATAACTTAAAACCCTTGCCCAGAGTGTTTTGGGGAGTTTCCTCCTCAAAAACATATTTTCTATCTGGAAATCAACTACACTGAACAAAAATGGCTATCTCAAAATTTTGATTTGATGTGTTTTGGAGAATGATGGGGTGGGGGGGGCTAGTTGCCCTCCAATCACTTTCGACTATTAAAAAGGGCACTAGCCCTTTGAATTTGCAATCGAGAGCCTTTTTTGAAGTTTCTACGACACTAGCCCTTTGAATTTCCCATTGAATGAGCCTTTTTTGAAATTTCTGCGACAACGCCTTCTATAAAAACCTTATATGCCCCCAGGGCATAACTTAAAACCCTTGCCCTGAGGGTTTTGGGGGAGTTTCCTCCTCAAAAACATATTTTCTATCTTGAAATCAACTACGCTGAACAAAATGGCTTTCTCAAAATTTTGATTGGATGTGTTTGGGGAATGATGGGCATGGGGGGACTATTTGCCCTCAATCACTTTCAACTATTAAAAAGGGCACTAGCCCTTTGAATTTCCAATCGAATGAGCCTTTTTTGAAGTTTCTAAGACAACGCCTTCTATAAAAACCTTATATGCCCTCAGGGCATAACTTAAAAACCCTTGCCCCGAGAGTTGTGGGGGAGTGTTCTCCTCAAAAAACATATTTTCTATCTGGAAATCAACTACTCTGAACAAATTGGCCATCTCAAAATTTTGATTGGATGTGTTTGGGAGAATAATGGGCGGGAGGGGGGGGGGCTTGTTGCCCTCCAATCACTTTCGACTATTAAAAAGGGCACTAGCCATTTGAATTTGCAATCGAGAGCCTTTTTTTGAAGTTTCTACGACAACGCCTTCTATAAAATACTTATATGCCCCCAGGGCATAACTTAAAACCCTTGTCATGAGGGTTGTGCGGGAGTGTCCTCCTCAAAAAGATATTTTCTATCTGGAAATCAACTACGATGAACAAATTGGCTATCTCAAAATTTTTGATTGGATGTGTTTGGGGGAACGATAGGCGTGGGGGGGGGGGGGGGTAGTTCCTCTCCAATCACTTTCGAATATTAAAAAGGGCACTAGCCCTTTGAATTTCCAATCGAATGAGCCTTTTTTGAAGTTTCTACGACCAGGCCTTCTATAAAAACCTTATATGTCCTCAGGGCATAACTTAAAATCCTTGCCGCGAGGGTTGTGGGGAGTGTCCTCCTGGAAAAAACATATTTTCTATCTTGAAACCAACTACGCTGAACAAAATGGCTATCTCAAAATTTTTGATTGGATGTGTTTTGGGGTAATGATGGGCGTGGGAGGGGGGGGGTAGTTGCCCTCCAATCAGCTTCGACTATCAAGAAGGGCACTAGCCACTCCAATTTACAATTGAATGAGCCCTTCTCGAAGTTTCTACGACAACTCCTTCGATACGAAGTGCCCGGGTATGGAGAAAAAAACAAAAACACATTAGTGATTGAAGGGCAACTAACCCCCCTCTCACGCCCACTATTTCACCAAACACATCCATCAAAATTTTGATATAGCAACCTAGTTGAGAGTTAAAGAAATTAGGTCTTTAAGGATGACAACCCCCCACAGCCCTCAGAGTAAGGGTTGTAAATTATGCCCTGAGGGCATATAAGGTTTTTTACAGAAAGCGGTATTTTAGAATCTAAAAATGGCTTATTTGATTGGAAAATGAGAGAGCTAGTGCTCTAATTTATAGTCGAAAGTGATTGAAGGACAACAAGACCCCCCCCCCTCACGCCCACCATTTTCCCAAGCACATCCAAGCAAATTTTTGAGACAACCATTTTGTTCAATATTGTTTAAAGTTCTGGAAAATAGGTCTTTGAGGATGACAACCCTCCCCCCACAACCTCCAGGGCAAGGGTTGTAAGTTATGACCTGGGGGCACATAAGGTTTTTCGAGAAAGTGTTGTCGTAGAAACTTGGAAAAGGGCTGATTCAATTGGAAATTGAAAGGACTAGTGGCCTTTTTATTAGTCGAAAGTGATTGGAGGCCAACTAACCCCCTGTCACGCCCACCATTTTCCCGAAACACATTCAATCAAAATTTGGAGATAGCCATTTTGTTCAATGTAGTTCAAAGGCCAGAAATTATTTCTTTGAGGATGACAAACCCCCCAAAGTCTCCAGAGCAAAGGTTGTAAGTTATGTCCTGGGGGGCATATAAGGTTCTTATAGAAAGCGTTGCCGTAGAAACTTCAAAAAGGGCTAATTCAATTGGGAATTGAGAGGTCTAGTAACCCTTATTAATAGTCAAAAGTGATTGGAGGGCGAATGCCTCCCCACACTCATCATTTCCCCAAACACTTCCGATCAACATTTTGATACAGCCATTTTGTTGAACGTAATTCAAGGGTCCGGAAATTATGTTTTGAGTATGACAACTCTCCTGTAGCCCTCAGGGCTAGGATTTTAAAATTATGCCCTGGGGCATATAATGTTTTTATAGAAAGCTTTGTCGTAAAAAATTCAAAAAGGGGTCATTGGGTTGGAAATTGAGAGGGCTATGTCTTTTTCAATAGTCGAAAGTAATCGGAGGGAGAATCAACCCCGCCCCATGCCTATCATTTCCCCAGACATTTCCGATCAACATTTTTGATATTTCCATTTTGTTCAACATAGTTGAAAGGTCTGGAAATTATGTCTTTTAGGATGACAGCCCCCCCCCTCCCCTTATCCCTCAGGACAAGGGTCCTAAGTTGTTCCTTTGGGGTATACAAGGTTTCTATAGAAATTTTTGTTCTAGAAGCTTCAAAAAGGCTCATTCGATTGGATATTGAGAGGACTAGTGCCTTTTTTATTAGTTGAAAGTGATCAGAGGGTGATCAAATGCCTCCCCATGTCCATCATTTCCCCAAAGAATTCGCAATTAAAATTGTGAGATAGCCATTTTGTTCAGCGTATCATAAAGGTCTGGAAATTATGTTTTTGAGGATAAAAATCCCCCCAGTCCTCAGGGAAAGGATTGTAAGTTGGGCCCCTGGGGACATATAGGATTTTTATAGAAAGCGTGGTCATATAAACTTCAAATGGCACTTTGGATTGGTAATTAGACGCTCTAGTGCTCTTCTTAAGAGTCAAAGTGATCGGAGGGCAGCAACTCCATTCCCCTCCACACACGTTGTATTGTCTCGAAATGCGTCTAATAGAACTTTTGAGGTAGCCATTCTATTCAAAATAGTCTCAATATCATATAACAAGGCGTTTGGGGTTTGAAAAAATCCCCAGAGATTAGGGCAAGGGTTGTAAGGTATAC